>JAVIWB010002505.1:0-318795 GCA_031893035.1 Dermolepida albohirtum
ATACAAGTATTTTGTTATTTATGATAAGTGATCCTCACTTATGGCCTGTAGTGTATGTATATATATATATATATATATATATATATATATATATATATATATATATATATATATATATACATACATTAGGTGCGCAACTAAGTTCTCGTTTTTTTTCAAGAGATGGCTCCAGTAGTAAGTGCTGGTCGATTGTGACAACCAAAACGTCATGAACCAAGCTTAGACATATGGTAAACAAACCGCTTTGACACATTAGTGATTTTGTTTTTGCGTCATATACTTTTGGTTGTATGAAAATGTCTGATTTTGCCAAATAAACGTAATTTGCGGGAAGTGTTGCTTTTCTTCTTTCATTCGAAGAAAACGGCGGCTGAAGCGCATCGAGAACTCCAAAAAATTTACGGAGATGTTGCCCTAAGTGAAACAATGTGCCGCGACTGGTTCCGTCGCTTCAAAGACGGTGATTTCCCAGCGATTGCATGCGTCGGGAATGATTCAAAAAACAAGGAACTTGGGTTGCTTATGATTTGAAGCCAAGAGACGTTGAACGTTGTTTTCTCGCCTGTGAACAACTGCTCCAGCGGCAAAAAAGGAAGGGGAGAACAAAATCATGGGGACTGCCCGGTCATGCTTCTATGTCGTCGGTTCGGCCGAATATTTACGCTGCGAAGGTTTTGCTGTGTATTTGGTGGGACCAGGGCGGTGTTATTTATTATGAGATGTTGAAACCGAACGAAACCATCACTGGGGAACGGTATCGAACTCAATTGATGCGATTGAGCCGAGCACTGCGCGAAAAGCGGCCACAATACGAGCAGAGGCACGAAAAAGTGATTCTACAGCATGACAACGCTCGGCATCACGTTGTCACACCCGTTAAAACCTACTTAAAAACGCTCAAATGGGAGGTCCTACCCCACCCGCCATATTCCCAATATATTGCGCCGTACGATTATCAGGTGTTCCGTTCGATGGCACATGGTCTGGCTAATCAGCAGTTCCGCTCATATGAAGACATCTCAAAATGGCTTGATTCGTGGATAGCCTCAAAAGACGAACACTTCTACCATGACGATATTCGAGCTCTGCCAGAAAGATGGGGAAAAAGTTGTCACTAGCGATGGGCAATATTTTGAATGATTCATTTGTAAACATTTTTTCACAATAAAGTTGCATTTTCATCAAAAAAACAGCGAGAACTTAGTTGCGCACCTAATATATAAAATATTCTATAACAAAATAAAAAGTTTTACGCAAAATCATCACAATACCTTAGGCTTTTAAATTAGTAGAATAATTTTCATCTTCATCAAGCATGCTTAAACAGCGTTACCTTAAAAAATCAAAAGGTGTCGCAGAAACTTTCACTTAAAATATTAAGTTTGGGAATTAAAATTACATTAACGAAATTATATATTCTATAGAAAACAATAGGCAAAATACAGTGTGGTAATTCTTTCCTCACATTCCATCATTCTTTACTATTTTGTGAAGTAAATATATACATTTTTTTCAATATTGTCCAAACGGCGAGAAAGAGAGATTGCAGTTGTTGTCAAGTCGAAAATGTAAACAAACTAGTGTTTTATTTCAATTGCACACCATTGTTCTTTTTTTTTTAATGGAACGCAAAACAGCTCTCCTTCTAGTTCGATATCGCTACGGCTCTAGGTAAAAATATAGAACAACAATTGCGGTTTAGATCGTAAACCTTTTTATGGTAATGATTGTACAATTTAGAGGCAATAGAAATTGTACAAGGATGCATATGCAGGTTTTGTTTTAATTCCTTTGAGCAAGTCATAATAAATAAACCTACAAGTAAAATATAATTAATAATTACCTTTAAATAGACTGGTAGTTTCAGCAATAGAAACTACCAGTTTAAACTAATATTTTTCGTAATGATTCTTTTTTTGGACGTTACTGGATACCTTTTAAATATCATCGATGACTTCCTCTGTGATTAAGCCGACCTAATTTCTTCTTACAAATACAGCATTTGTTCTCATACAGTTGTATAATAGCACGAATATGGTAACCAAATGTAATCAATATTTGCATTAGGAAATTCTTCACTAAATTTTATGTAAGTTTTATTATTTATTATTATTAAGTTCATACTTCATTTGCATTTTTCAAAATAAATGTTTTGCTTTAGCAAGTTTTTAACTTACTAAAAGGAAGAGTTAAACTTTTCCCTTTTGGATTTTTTAAATTTTATCTGTAAATAAGTTAATTAGAATAGTATCCAGTTTATACTTCAAAAATTTTGAAGAAATAAATTCTGTCAAAACAAAATTAAGATGTTCTGAGTCTAGTTCAATAATTAATTACACTTTTGCAGGTTATATTTTGAATATTATAGAGAAAAAGCCATTTATAAAGAAAAAAATATCAATTTATTCTTACACGAACTTTACAATAAAAATTCTTTTATTAAAACTAACTAATACTAGAAGTTTTCAGTTCTAGTTTCCCTTCGAGTATCTCTTCCAGAATCTTTTCACGTCATCGTGGCCATTTTTGTTGACCACCATCGTTCTCTTCTCTTTATTGCTCCATATTAGATATCCATTTGATTGGGCGTATTCTTTTAATACATTAAAATCAGCCTAGTAGGAGAAAACGAAACAATGATTATTACCTATCGAGAATTGTGTGCGAAAAATTAATTCAATTTCAACTACAATATATCATCATGTAACTACTAATGAAAACTTTGTAGGAGAAGGGGCAAATGTGTTGATATATTGTTGATTTGTAATTTAAAAGTTGTGAATTTGTTGAATTTATATATTTAATTTGAATTTGATAAAAAAATAAAGCTAAGTAATTACTATTTCTTAATACGAGATGAATTTTCTTTTCAAATTTTATCGGATTACATGGAATACATCCATGTTCAACTTAAAGAACTTTTAGATTGCGGTTATGAAAATTATTATCTTCAACATAAGTGAATTTATGGTGATTGGCCTTGTTTGTAGTACGTACTTGATTGTTATCGATACGTTAATAAAATTACAAGTCTGAAATATTGATCCTATTCTATTAATACATTGTGCAATATGGTGTGGTATAATGCTGCTGAAGTAGGCACAACCACTTTAAGCAGGGCACGTCAAGAAAAATAGTTCTCTAAAGTAATGAGACACCCTTGTTTTCATACATATGCTACCGTCCACTGAAGTTTGTCCATGTAAAAAGATTTAAAAAGTCAAAAATTAAAGGCAACTAATACTAAAGAAATAAATGTATTGCTTTAAAGAATAACAACTATCAAAATCTAACAAAAATTTTACATTTTATTATTAATTCTTAGCAAACTTCTTAGATACCGTTTTCGTAAAAAAATCCACCTTTTGTTGTTCCATTCTTGTTGGAGAATATTCCAGAGCTATTCCTTGGAAGTACAACCCTCAATTCAAACTCCTCTATCAAGTTCATTCAACTGTAACTTAATATGGTTGAAATCTGGACTCTGTGGTGGCCATGTCATATAACTTGCAAAATATTCGTTTGATTTTGCTCATTTAGATACTGTTTGCATAATTGGGCTGTATGCTTTGAATCGTTAGCGTTATGCTGTGTGGTCTTACCGCATATTTCGTTCAATTCGGTGTAACGGCCCTGTTCCTAAGAAAAGCAATTCCAAATTGTAACTGAACCGCCATCAAGTTTTATTGTTGACACAACGCATTCGGGAAGCATTTTCTCATTAACGTTTGAAAACACTCTCCTGCTTTGACTAAACATTTAAATATTGATTCGTCAGTCCATAAAACATGTTGCCACTGTTCTATCATCCAAGTCCGATGTTTTCGTGCCTGTTGTAGCCTTTTCAATCGGTTACTACGGCGTAATAATGATTTACGGGCAGCCACGCGGCCATGTAAATTTCCTTTTTCCAGTCGGTGTTTGATCGTGGTAACTGAAATCGGATGCTGGCGTCTGTGACTGCATTCGCTTGCTATTTCTGGTGCTATTTTTATAGCATATTTTTTATTATTTACTTACTGTACCACCATAATAATATTAAAATAGCAGTAAAATTTTCTAAATAATCAAGTCGGACAGAGACGAGCCCCTAAGAGAATAAAGTGAAGCAATAAAATCATTATCTACTTGGACCCATCGATAAGACGTGTCTAATATGTAGAATAGAATAATCCGTGCAAATGTGGTTTGTTATTCCGGGTTATAAAATGTATAGGTAAAACAAATTGCAGACCCGTAGCAAGCTAAGCCCTAATTTACATTTGCCAACTAGATTTTACATTTTTTGACATTTGAATTTCAGTTGAAGCAGTGCTTGGTTTGCTATACTTTGCTAAAGGTTTGCAATTTGTGTTGTCTGTATGCGAACAATGTGTATCATTACTTTTTTTGTATATTTAATTTATTATATTAAAGTTGTGGAGATAGGCATTTCAGAATGTTATTTTTTTCAAATAATCAAATAAAGTTACTACCATAAATAATTTTTTATGTATTTAATGAATACATAAATAAGTAGTAACGGCAGAGTCGATCAGCTCATGCCAATTATAGAAGAAACTAAAATAATTAATGCCAACTAATTAAATATTTAAGTAATATGAAAAATGAAAATTAATTTTTTCATCTGAAAACATTTTATTTGTCATCCTATTGCGAATATCGCCCATTACGGCTACACTTTCTTCACTTTTCTATTAATTATTATTTATTTTCTCAAGTTAATTCAATATTATTTGCATAATCGGGAGTCGCGTAAATACTTCCATTTTATTTATATTGTTATATTATTTAAGGCGACTAGAAAGAATTACATTTTCATTGAAAATAGGCATTTTGTAATAAACCCCCGAAAAATGCAACACTGCTCTATGAAACTGATTGGACGGGAAATAAGACTCAACTTCTAGCATCATTTCTCGCAAAAACCTAGCACTATATTATAATTCTGCCATCTATTTACGGCAACAGGTGAAATTTGATTAGTTTTGACATGATTTCAACGTTAGAGTGAGAATAAAGTGTATAAATGGATAATCTTAAAATGTCTAAATTATCAATTCGTGTTACAATTCTGTAAAGGTTCAAATCTTTAATGTATACTGTATTATCGTTCTACTAGACAAATTGAAGAAAGCAATTTCAGAAAAGCGTCCTGTAATTACCCTTAAAAATTACAGGACGCTTTCAGTAATTCATTAGAATTTTCAGAAAAATTTTGTCTGAAGTTTCGCTGAGACATTGTATTCCATTAACGAATTCAAAGATATTTTACGTTATAAAATTTTGACTCGTTTGTAATGCTTATATTTTTATTTAATTAGTATTATTACCGACATGTTTAATGTACATTTGGTTCCGTACAAAAACCAGTAAAATATCTATATATTTTTGTGAAAGACTTCAATGAATGTCAGTGTTTATCTAGAATTGACAGTAAATTGTTAAATAATAATGAAAAAAATCTATCATTTTTATCAAAACGCATGGTTTACTCTTTCTTTAATTGAAATTAACTTGTGGTATTTTAATATATTTTAAAGCAAAAAAGGAATTTTGTGGGTTTCAAAAAAATGATTTACAAAATCTTTCTCAAATACTTTTATATTAAAAACATAAAACTAACATACCTGTGATAAAAATTGACTATACAGAACACCCTCTGAATAGGTAAGTCTGTTCCTTTCGAGTTCCCACAACTTTATTTGGTCTAATACAGTGGGCGGTAGGGGATTCTTATTATCGCCAGTCAACATTTGAGAGTGAATATGTTGTTTGAGGTAGCCTATGATTTGTTCCGCGGTTATGCCACCACGTAACGCTTGCCTAATCGATTCCCGGGTAATGACGCCGATCACGACGTTCGGAAATCTATACAGTAATTCGGTAAACAATCCCAGTAGTGCCACCTGTAGGTTAGAATCTGTGTAGGCGTACACTCTGTAATTCGTTTCGACCATTATGTATCCCTTGGGAGCGTCTTCTTCTATGACAGGTACTCCTTTATTTTGACTACAAGTTATATTCAACGCCAATCTAGTAGGATAAAAACGACCCGCTTTTCGCTATTAAGTTGGTAAGGAATAAGTTTATTAGTAAGAAAGATGCTTTATTGTAATTAATGAATGAATTCTAGTTACCTTTCTTTGGTATACAAGTCCAAATTCACGCAAGTGTTGTAAAAATATTAACAAACCTTGGCTCATTCCTTCCGTACTGTAATCCTGTAAGTATCGCATAGTAAACGCAAGTTTTTTGTGAAAAATAAATAAATTGATAGGAAACTAACAAACACATTCAAATTATCTTTACCCTACATAAGTTCCATCACGAAAATTACTTACTTTTCCGAGTGTACTGAAACTTAATTGAAAGAGGAACGTCAAACATTCAGCTAAATCTAGTCCTCTTTGTTCCACTGTGTCTAAATACTGTAAGAGGAAATGCCATACTTGTGCCTGCCGGTCCAGCAGCAGAAACTGAAAACCTTGTCTTGTTATCACAGGGCTACCATCCATTTCATCCCTTTGAATAAATAATGCAGTGTGAAAACAATTAGTGCATTTTAATAGAATTTCCAATTCATTGCAAAAGTAATTTCAAACTGAATAATATTACACTAAATTCTCCAAACTACTACCAAATTTTCACTATATGAAAAACTTTTGTTAGGGTACTGTAAGAGCCAATGCTTGTCCAGAAAGAGAAATTTGGAATATATCCGTTCTGGAAAACTCCGATTGTGGGATTATATAAAAAGCAGGAATAATATGTCAGGGATTTCTAGAAAAGTGTAGGAAGTTGGCTACTAGCGCCATCTTTTGGAAATCGCATTTGGTCACATTATATTAAATTTTTGCTGCATATTAATGCAGCAAAAAACTCCGACTTCTGTTTTACTTCTTCGTAATAACATTTGAACAAATTTTAATTAAAACTGAAATTTTTAGTGTACTTATATGTGTACATTTTATTTTTTATTATAAAAGTATATAAAAACAAAAAAAAATAAATGAAATTTGAATATTCCCACCAAATTGTTTTAATTGTGATTCAATGTGACGTCCAAGAGATGGCGGTGAAATAAAAGTGTATTTCGAGAGTGGCTAGTCTATTCGTGTGCTCTGTGATTACTAGTGTAAAACGGAACTGGTCTATAAAATCGACGTTAGCGGTATAAGTGCTTTGACGTTGCTAATTGAATTTTATATAATTATAATAAATTGTTGTAATAATTGTTTCTCTTCGACAATTTATTTTGCTGAAGCTAAGGAATCCCAGTAAATACACACAATATGAAATACATTGAGGAAATTCTTGAAAATAGTTGGTAATTGTTAAGTTTTTATAATTTTTTTGATAATAAATTTTTATAAATGTTCTATATACTTTTAAAATTCTTTTATTCATGTAATTTTACTTTTTAATGACTATTATAATTTTATACCTGAAAATTGTTTTACTTTTTTAATTTGTTTATATAAATCATAGCTAAAAGTTATTGAAATTCTATTGTGTGAATAATCTGACGAGCTAGAGCTGGATTTTCGTGTCTGCCCGACAGGAACGCAGTCGTGTAACGAGGAAGGTCGCCCGTACGTATATCGTCTGCCAGTAAATTGCCAACAATCAACATGAGCACATGCATGTTATCGAATCGGACATACATACTTGCGTGGTAAATGGTAATATAATAATAACAATTATGTCCAACGTGCGAAGAACTAAAACGCGATAATTAGCCGACAAAGTCAAGGAGTTTATCGGCGAATGCATAAACTTAAAATATAATGGCATGTAAATAATATAATCATCGCATACTAAACATGTGATGTTTGAGGATAAGTACGAATATATTTTTAGATATTAAGAAAACATTCAACACAAATATAAAATTTGATATTAGTATTGCATCTATTTTAAATTGGTCTGTACTGATTCTTATAAATTAATGATTGAAAGTACTTAACAAACAGTTTCACGTATGTAATTACTACTTCAAATAAAACTAAATATTTTCTACATAAAATATGTATCAAACGCCTTTAGTTAAAACTTTGAATATTCTCTGTAAAAATTAAAAAATTTGAAGTTCATAAGAAATAACTAAAAGTTTTTTAAAAGTTTTTGAAAATAATTTAAGAACATGCGGAATACATAAAAGTTTGATTATTAATATTTTATTCTTACAGTAATACAAATTAAATATTAAAGATTCAATATTAATTAGTCTTCAAAAGATATTTAAAAGTACTTCATTTATTGATCTATGGGAATGAAACAAATTCAGAACGTGTTAAATTAATTACCTTTTCATTAAACCTGCATGCAATAAAATTCTCACTGCATCTGCTGATATGCCTTCTTGTTGTTGTGATCCAACCATATAATGCAAAACACATTCCCATCTTTCCGCAGAATAAGCATCCAAAAATGAAACATCTCGAGCTTTGCTATCTGCTTCTAACGCAGAAGACATACTCCATGGCTTGCCGCTAATTGTTAAAATTCAAAATGAGTATCAGTGAATGGAAAAAAATACATATTTTTCTCGACATACCCTCCTAGGAGAGCAGTTTTCAAATTACGTTTAAAAGTTGAACTTAATATCCATCCCGGCAAACCTCCAGGTATAGGAGCTTCATGCCATACAGATAAATCTGTTAGTATTTGACAAACATTTGCATGTTCCCTATAATATATTTATAAAATTTCTATAAATATTGCTTAAAAAAAATATTACATACTTGGAGTAACTTTGGTGACACCAAGAGGCAACAACAGCTTGAGGAACTGGTTGCTCGACAAATAAAATCCTAATAACATATTGACGAGCAATTTCTGGTAACTCTCTGAAAATTTATAAAAATGCAGAACAAATTCTAATATAATCATGATAGTTTTATCACACACACGCACCTATATACAGCCAAACATATAGCAGGATGATTGTAAAGTCTATCAAGTAATGTTGATGATCTGGTTTTCAAATAATCGTGCAAGTTTTTACACTCTAAGTTAGAAGTTTGTATGAGAGCAGAATTGACTTGATGTGATGGGCCAATGCCATTATCAGCCATTTAAAAAAGTATTATTTGTGTATTGTGATTGTAATTTATATATAATTTCTTCATCTAAGTATGTCATTTATAGGTTATATATGTAGTTTTTGTTTTGTGTATCACATACAAAATATTTCTCGAATGTCTACGGCATAGATAGAAACGGCACAAGTTTTATTGTTATTTTTTTTACACATATGTATTGTATATTTAGAAAAAACAGATTTTTATTCGTAAAACGGCATTTCTTTATTCATATTAGTTTCGGTGTTTCAGTAGACTGAAATTAGTTCCAAATACTTCAAATTACAATATTAAAATTCAATAACTTTCGTTTTCGTTTGATAGTATTCTAATAAAATGAAAATACCCTATACTTAAAAAAAATTAGTTTATGTAAACGATTTGAAAATATTATCAATATACAATTATTTTAGTCATATATAATTATTATAAAGGATTATTTCAACATCGTACGACTAGCTATAGTCCATAAATTTATTTATAATTTGCTGTAGCCTTAGGAAGAAGAAACTGTTGGCTGCACTGTTCTTTTCCTAAATATTTCGGGATTGATAGTTCAAGGTAGGTATTTCTTAAGTTATTTTAATCATCCTTTCTAAAAGTAATTGCTTTCAACTGTAGCTGTTTATGAAATATCATTAATTTTGGTGTATAATAAAAATTTTATGTAATCATTGACTAAAATTTGTTTTATATATTTTTTTAAGGTTAGACAATGGCAAAGTCAAAGAATCATACAAATCATAATCAAAGTAAGTAATACTATCAAAGAAATAAATTACAATATTGAGCTTTCTTTTTAAATTGTAGATAGAAAAGCCCATCGCAATGGCATTAAAAAACCAAAGCGTTTTAGACATGAATCAACATTAGGAGTAAAATGAAATAATATTTGTTAGAAGTCCTTAATAATTGTGTAATGATTTTAGGTAGATGCCAAATTTTTAAGGAACCAACGTTTCTCGAAAAGGCACAATTTAAATCCTAAACAGCAATTGAAAAGAGCAGAAGCAAGGAGAGCTGAGCGTGAAATAAAGAAAGCTGGCAAATAATTTTTTTTGTATTAATCAAATAAAAAATATTTAAAATATATCTATGAAGTTTTAAAAGTTAAACCAAGTGTTCTGTTTGTAAAAAAATATTTAAAGCATTACCTAAATATTTTTTAGAAAAGAGATTATATGTACTATGTAACACTTTTACAGATACTTTTTATGAAAACTAGCAGTAAAATTTTGTGTTTATAACTTCAATAAAGTATATTTTACAAGTCCATCCAAGTTATATTGTGATACACTGTTTTGATTCACCAGGTATAAAAATTTGTATTCCGAGAAATGCAGTACTTATGTATACTCAATATTTAAATTACAATACAGTTCAGAATATTTAGAATAAGCTTAAAAACTTGATTTCAATTACCAATATAAGAACAAATATATTTTTTGTTAATACTAGAATGAAACAAATTATCAGTTTATTTTTATGTATATTTGTGTAATAAATAAATAAAAAAAAAAGGTTTAGCCTCGCGATTATTCATCTGGGTTTGTAAAAAAATTACTTATTTTCTTGTTTGGAGCCAATTTCCGAAATTTGGACGATGATATAGTTACAGATTTACTTCTTTTAATTCCTACAACAGGCTTTGGGGATGGAAATATATCTTCTTTGCTATGTCCTCCTAAGCCATTGTAGTTGTATTCTCCATTATTAGGCTTAACATTGTTGAAGGTGGTTGGAGGAGTTTTGAAAAGGTTATACTAAAAGTATATATGTGCATAAGTATTAAAATAAATGAGATAATTGAACAGATCTTTAATTTTGTAAAATAAACCAATATGTTTTTAAATATTCTAATTTTGCTTGTATTAAAGCAAATATCATATGTTAAGAACATGGAGTAAGAGTTACTTTGTTTCAGTAGAATGCTTAACACGGGACTTATTTGAGCACTAAATGTGAAATTGTCACTATCTAAGCAGGAATACATAGCCCACACTAAAATTGGTATGTGATAGTCATGCAATTGGAACAAATATGCAGAGTCAACACTTTTTCACTCAGTCATACTTCCGCATATTATTTTTTATTTGAAATATAAGGTGGGTCTAAACAAGTCTTCATATATGCCACAACCTTTTCAGTTTACTGCTCTACTTTATCATTACATAGATAATTAATTATAACAAATATATAATTTTTTTATTGTAACACGTAAATAGGTTGTCATTACAAATATAATATTTTATTTTATAAGAATAAAAATTTAAAGCAAATAATTCGTCATACGCGCAGCAATAAATTTAGTGTGTTTGGATCAAATAGAACTATGGTTTCGCAGAAGAATAATGTGCACTGTGAGGGGGTGTGCGAGCGCTGTAAGGTTTGGAAATATGGTATTTATAGGTGTGATAATGGATCAAAATATGCACTTGAAAATTTTACAGGAACTTATTTACATGCAAATTTTCAAAAACTTAAGCTAGATGGTCATTTATCTTTAAATCTTTGTAGGATAAGATTTGAAGAACGGTTTGCAAACATGTTATTCAAAGCAAAGAACGGCAATATTGCCAGAATGGTATGCAGTTGATGGTACAGGAAATGCCAAAATGGTTATTGAAAGTTTTATATATCAAACGCAGTAGTACGAGTTACTAAAGGATCAAAAATAGCCAAGTATTTATGATACATTTTATTATAAACCTCCTATATGGAAACTTGGTGACTACATTTTTGTACCTGTACAACATATTATTCATTTATTTATGTCTTGTAGAATAAAATTTAATTTTTGTGATACTCATCTATTTCCTTACTTATTAGAATATTTCCTGCAATAATATTTCCGTCATAAACATCATATTAGATTAGTTAGAACTGCAACTTGAAATATTGTGGTCTGTATGGAGACTTTTTTGACTCAGTGTATTTTGTGAAAGTATTTACATGCAAACTATCAACAAATTCGTCTTCTCTTGCATTTATAGTAATGTTTATGATAAAACTAAGCTAATAATAAAAAACACTTACGGCAGATGCACTTCTTGAAGGTTGTGATATTGAAATTGTTTTAAATTTTGGGTTTATCAAACAAGGAAGTCCTACATTACTGGATTTCACTATCAAGTAGGGAGATTCAGAATCTTTTATGTTCTTTACTTTTTCATCCTAAAATAAAAGTAATTTTCCTGTACTATGAAAATTAATAAATTTAAATTAATCAATGCTTTTTAATAACTGTTTCAACTGGGAACAAAACTAATACATACAACTGTAGGTGATTTAACTTTTTCAGAAATTGATTCTATTTCCATACTAGGTCGTTTCCTGTAGGGTGCTGGACTTTCATTTATATATCTATTTAAGCTATCATTATTAGACACATTGATTGATGTTTCCATATTTGCAATTTTATTTTCCATTTCACGAATCTTTTTCTTCAATTTCTGTCTTTGAAATTCACAATCTTTGTGACATTCAATATCATTCCTACAAAACCTTGCATTACTAATTGATTCAATAAATACTAAAAAAATAAATTGTGTAATATAGTAAAAGTGTGTTAATATTTATTTTAATGTAATAAAATATTTATCTTTTTAATTATTTAAAAAATTAAGCTATTTAAAAAAAGCTGTAGTAAATCTACATAAAAATATATTATAAGAAATTTTGTATCAATGCAAATGGGTGGCAACCTTATTTATAAAAATATTACATGTGAAGAAAAGTGCTAAATCCATCTATAGGAAATCAAAATAATGGAAGGTTATGTTTCAACTTACTTTAACTTTCTATTTTCATCAGTGATTTCTGAATGTTCTTTACGATATCGAGCATTGTCATTTTGCAAATGTTTAATATTTGTATTTAGTAACTTATGTTTCCTATCTGCTTCCAATAATTCTCTAAAGCAAGAAAAGTTTACAGTTAATCAACTAATTGATATTGTTTGCATTTTTACTTTTTTAAAGTATATACTAATAAACCTAAAGAATGTACATCTTTATTATGCCGCAACATGTCATTAACTTGATCTTTTGATCCTGTTATAACCAGCTGTACGTGTTCAAGTTCTTTCACTTTATCTTTTAATCGAACAATTTCATCATTTAAGCGACTTGTTTCCTTTGCTTTCAATTTAAAATAAGCAACTTGCTCTTTTAAAGCATGCATTGCAGATTCGGAAATGCTCTGTTTATTTTCTAGATCTTTTACTTCATTTCTATAAAAGACTTTCAGACATTCCATTATATATTCAATATCACATAAATTACCGTAAAGCCATATTCTGGTCCTTTAATTTCTTATTTTTATCTTTGCCGATTTGTATATCTTTGTCTCTCAATTTAATTTGAAATTCCAAATTATCCATTTTATACTGTAGTGTAACAACATCATCTGTGATTCCATCAGTATTTGCTATATTAAAAAATATTCTGTGAATGCTCTTTTCTGTTGCCTTACATCTACACTGGGGACAAGTACTTGATCTGTGATAAAACAATATACTTATGTGTAAATACCACAATAGCTTCATAAGAATATATACCTTTCAATCCATTGCACCAAACATGTGTAGTGGAATAAATGTCCACAATTTGTTGTATATATCTCTGCTGAAGGAGCGATCATATCACTGCATATAAGACAATTAATATTCATTATTGCTTAAGATGTATGTACTTGGAGGATTATATTGCTTTGATAAAGTTCATCAGCAGTATTATGTGATGGTATAAAAAAGATATTATAAAAATGTACAAGCAAAAGTGTATAAAAAATAGATTAAAAAATTTCTAATACTGTTATGAATCTTAAGAACAACCAAATAACTATTAAACAATACTCTTTGTCATTTGTAAGACGTATTCACAGCCTCCTAAAAAACTGAGAAGAGACACCTTGACACGAAACTTGAAATTTGTATTATATATTTAAAAAATTGTATTTAAGATTACAAATACTAAATTTTCAATTTGTAATGTTTTGATTGTTTTCAAAGTGCGTTTAAATTGATCAATCTGATATTAGCAACATTTGTAAAAAAATGCACTAAAAATTTGAATAAATTGGAGATTAGAAACGAGAATTTAAAAGATTTTGTAAATTTGGAAACGATCACGAAATTAAGTTATTAATATGTTTAATATATGTTCACAGAAAAAATTCTTATTCTACTACCATGTGATCGAAATTGATTGTCATCGTGCTACGATATTTATAAAAAAAACACCGTTTTCGAATATGGCCCCGAACATTTCCATAGGCGTTAGTGATAATGCTACTAGTGGATGTATAAATAGATATTTAGTAATAATTTAGCAATTAATAAAATAATAACGTATGTACTTTTCAAATAATGTTACAAACTTATTTAGTGGAGGCACGTAAATTACTAAAAATATCGCATTTTATCATGTGTATTCATCTGTTTTTGTTTTTTTGATATCATTTGTTTATTTTACTGCAAAGCACATCTGATAAAATTAAAGACCAAAGTAATTACTATCTCGAAATGGTTTTGTAGACACAAAGAGAAATTTTATCAAATATATAATAAACCAACGGTCGTTAATCTCAGAAAAGTAAATAAAATCAACAAAATTTTTTTGTGACTATATTCATGCGCTAAATTGAAATACAGTTTTGACATGTAGCTTAAGCAAAACAAGTATTTTTACAATTACTCTGAATAACCCAACCAACCCTCCCTAATCTATGCTCTGAATCTCAGTGTATATACATGTGTATGCATATATATATATATATATATATATATATATATATATATATATATAATGTGAAAAACAGAGCAAAGCTCTAACCTCTAAGGTTATAGAAAAAATTTATTTAGTTGTAAATGTTATTAATTATTGGTACAAATAGTAAATATATCAGGTTGTAACATATATTCTGTCCGATTCTCGCAGCAACTCGCATATATACGCATTACGACGAAACGTTGCGAAATCTCTGCAATATGAGTCATATTGGTTTATTCGCAACAAGTTAGTCAGTACTTCTGCAACTTTTGAAGAGTGTACATATTGTTCTCAATTTCTTTTTCGTCCATTAAAGATGGAAGTGACAAAAGAACATATTCGACATGTTATGCTTTACGAATACAAAAAAGGAAATAACGCGAGTGAGTCGGCTAGAAACATTCAAGGTGTCTATGGCAATGATGTTGTTAGTGAACGGATGTGTCGGAGATGGTTTGAAAAGTTTCGAAACGGTGACTTAAGTTTGAAGGATGACGAGCGTACCGGGCGGCCTTCTGGATTTGATAGGGAGGTCCTTCGAACTCGGGTTGAAAATAATCCATTTACAACAGTGCGAGAACTTGCACAAGAATTTGACGTAAGTCATATGACTATACATCGTCATTTGCAATCATTGGGAAAAGCGGTAAAGTTAGGAAAATGGGTACCGCATGAACTATCGCCAGCACAACTCCAACATCGTATTGATGTGTGCATTTCAATGCACTCTCGTCATCTCCGTGCTCCGTTTTTAAATCAAATTGTTACCGGAGATGAAAAGTGGGTGCAATACAAAAATATTAAGCGTCATCATCAATGGCTTAGTCCTGGTGAGAAGGCGGTGCAAACGCCTAAAGCTGGACTGCATCCAATGAAAACATTGCTCTGTGTTTGGTGGGATATTAAAGGTGTAATTCATTTTGAGATGCTGGGAATGAACGAAACCATCACTGCCGCACTTTACTGTCAGCAACTCGACCGTTTAATGGAAGCCCTGCGAAAAAAACGCCCAGCACTGGTCAATCGACGCGGTGTTCTGTTCCATCAAGATAATGCCCGCCCACATACGGCTCGCATCACTTCTCAGAAATTGGAAGAACTTGGCTGGGAAAAAGTTTCACATCCACCGTACTCCCCAGACCTTGCTCCTACGGATTACCACTTATTTCGAAGCTTACAAAACCACCTTGATGGAAAAAGCTTCAATTCCCAAGAAGATGTTCAAACCGCAGTAACTTTATTTTTTGATTCAAAATCCGAAGAATTTTTCCGTAGAGGAATTCATATGTTACCTGAAAGATGGCTAGCGGTAATAAATAATGAGGGAAAATACATTGACGATTGATAAATAAAAACTTTGTACAAAAATTTAATAAACAAGTTTTACAAATTTTCGGACAGGATTTATGTTACAACCTGATATATGCACAGTAATATAGTTATAGTTATTAAAAAATAAAAACATAATAAAGTACACAATATAACATTTACTGCATAAAATATATGTACCAATTGCAAAAAAATATATACGTATATAGGTAGTAATCCCTACTGGGACAATAATGATGTTCAAAGCAAATTTTCCAGTGAGGTACTGATTTCGAATGTAATGAGCTATTGTCGATCCTAACCACATTACCATTTGAAGTGGATCTATCTAAATTAATTCCACTAAATTCAATAGACAATCCTGTTGAGAAGCCACCAAAGCTTTCTCTTTTACTTCGGTATTCTCCAATATGTATGTAATGATAAAGTTAGTGTTGAAACATGATCGTGATTCTCCCGATCAGTAATATTTATGGAAGGGTAACAACTGAAATGCTTAAATAGTACTAGTGGAAAAATCTTGGGAGATGTCGTTTACATCTGGGATAATATATTTTTTGCTCTGTGATCTTAATTGGATATAAACATCATGTACAATGCACTGTTCACATAAATAATTATGCATGTGCCATATTGAAATATCAATAATTTTTGGTTAAACGCTGAAATTTTAGAACACAATCCTAGCAAGAAATGGCACCAAGTTTTTCAATTTCAACATAAAGAAGCTATTACAACAATGATTGTAGCAATAATATTTCGAAACTTCCACGTTTTTTCCAAATTCCATTATAGAAAAACATCACGTATTGATCCCGTAAATTAAAAAACGTGTCACAATTTTCATTAGCGTTGGAATCTTGGAACGTTTTTCTTTCGATAAATAATTAACAATTAGTTCGAAATTACTAACATTTAAAAGACAAAATGAAGAATCGTCGTCACAAACATTGTCAGGATCTAAATGAAACACTTCAACCGTAGATTGTGCAATTTCACTTTGTATATTGTTAGTTTTCGGCTGCTGTTGGTTCTTCACGATTGAAATTCACGTAAGACATGATGTTCATTTGATTAAAGTGCAACTTAAAACTGGTAAAATTACAAAATCAAAGGTTTTATACATTCCTCGACAACAGCAGCGGGGATAAAATCTAAAACCGCGCGTGCTGGATGTGCAGGCGGAGCAAGTGGGGAAGATCACGACTCATGATTCTCATGAATCAAGACACAATCGATTCGATTTGAGTCGATTTTACATCCCTTTCCTTTATTTTTTGTAAAATAAGTTTAAAATGGCCACCAACTGTGCAGGTATCGATTCGTTTCTTAAAATTTTTAAAAACATTTACTAATCGTTCTATTATATTTTGCATTGTTAAACGTATTGTATTTCACAGTTCTTCAATTATATGAAGTCCGTTTCTATAAATTTTGTTTTTCAAATATAAAAAAAGGAAATTCGACAGAGTAAGATTTGGTGATCTCGGAGGCCATAGCTTGCTACCAATAACTTGATTAACAAAAACTGTGGTGACATATTCTTCTCTTTCCCAAGTTGTATCAAGACTGATATGATCATTCTAAAATAACTCTGTTGTCATTCAATATATCCATTTTAGCAACAAATAATTATAAAATTTGTATGTAACGTTATTACAATGTCAAGGAAAATTGGATCTATCATTCTTCTCCAGACAGTATTGTCCATACTCCAACCTTTATAGGATTAAATAGTCTATCATGAAATTCATGTGGATTTTTTTCAGACCAAATTTCGCCAAAAAAGAAAGTCCAATCCTAATAAATTATTATCTCTTAAATGTTCATTAAACCAGTTACAGTATTCGATGTATATTTAAATGTAAGAGATGTAATTCTTGCATGGCTACAGTTTGTATGGATGCGAGTGCAATTATAGTTTCACTGCTTTTTGAGCTGATGTGATAAACCTGATAATTAGAACCAATTTGAATATATCTTAAGACTACTTATAACATGTTAATACCTGTCCGATAGGCAAGTTGTTTTAAAGGCTTTGGAATCGACGAAATTGATTAATAGTTCAATAATTATGGCATATTAAATTGTTTTGTTGAATGTCTATATTAGGAAACAGCTGCAAATTCATCTACAAGTATCAAATCATCACATTACCTTATGCTTTTAAACTAGTAGAATAGTTTTGACTATAATTAATATAAATTTGATTATAATTTGAATTTAATTGTTGTGGAACTTAACTCTCAATCCAATAATCAGCATGCAGCATCCTCTCCCCCTCTCTAAAACCCATTTACCCTATATACAAGGTATCACTGACCGCATCAGTAGAATACTTCTTAAAAACAATATCATAAACATATTCCAAACTTTCGGACTCGTTTTCAGTAAAATATCGTATTTCTCTAGAATCACCTGGTGTGTACAGTATTCCTTGCTCGTGCGACAGTGCATATATTGGCGAAACAAAGCGGTTTGTCGGCATTCGTGTTTCAGAGCATGAGCGTTGTGCCAGACTGCTGCGCGTAACTGGTTCTGGACTTGCTGAGCATAGGCTTGAACTAGGCACCATATCCAGTTCGATTCGACCAAAATTCTGTCTCGCAATAGTCATTACTATAGCAGAAAAATCTGTGAATCTATAGAGATCTCTAAACACCCCAAATAATCTAAACTGTGAGGATGGTTATCCTCTACACAACGCCTGACCGTCCTGTATCTCTAAACTTCTCAACCGTAGCCGTAACGCTCCATTGACCCGTGACCCCTACCGCAGACTTACACCAGTTTCAGCGCGACTGTTAAGCTCTGAAGATGTCTCATACAAGTGGTGACGAAAAGTCGGTGCCAGTATTGACGAAGACGCAGTCCCAGCCCGAAAGCCAATATGAAGGAAATATAGACAATGACCGCGGAAGCCTAGGAACCATTTTAATTATAGTTATAAAACAATATTAAAGAAGGTCAATGTATTTCATTAAGGAATATACAAATATATTATTTATAACATAAATATCACTACACTTGCATTTACATAATATTTGACGCTCCAACGCGGAGCTAGAATGATTTAATTTATATACAAGTTAAATTAAAATTACAAAAAAAGTTTACGCATTACATTCATTTTATAACTATATATACCGTGCATTCATTTTACCTCGCTACGAAAACTGTACCACATTATATTCGGGTCTAGCTGCCGAATACCGATCAGAATATAAAGTGGTGGGGCGCGAGTCATTTGAATCACGACTATAACTGACTACTGATCGTACTAGCTGCTGCCCCACCACTAATTTGACTATAGGCGACACGAACAACGACTTAATCTGTAATTTGTAGTCAGTCGTTGTTGTGATTCGACTGACTCGCGCCCCACCACTTTACATT
Source organism: Dermolepida albohirtum (assembly GCA_031893035.1). NCBI lineage: Eukaryota > Metazoa > Arthropoda > Insecta > Coleoptera > Scarabaeidae > Dermolepida > Dermolepida albohirtum. The sequence continues at coordinate 19,583 of JAVIWB010002505.1, forward strand.
CTAATCGGCATTCGGTATCTAGACCCGACTATAATATGATACGGAGTTTGTAGCATTTTAATATGAAAGCACGGTATATATATTGTTACACTCTCTATATATAATAATTTTTTATATCGTTTTTAAGATTAATTTATTTAATTTAAAATACAATTCGATTTCGAATTCCTAAATTATTATACTGTCATTATTTGTCCGGTCCTCGTATATATATTCAGATGCAGAGTCCTTTTGTGTAAGTCACGTACAAATGGTCAAGGCTGCAATAAACACCGAAATCAGGTATCAAAGACTGTACTTAAAGTTACCAACTTTTCACTGACTTCGATATCAATTCAGTTACATATATTGATTTCTAAATGCAATTCGCGATTCAAATACCAATCCCGATTTTCTTTCTTTTATACAGAATACACGTCTACTATTCTGTGTAGATAATTTGCTTAATGCTTATATTGAAATTAAAATCACAATTTAATGTAACTAATTTGTTTCCCGCCAAGTGGTAGCGTGCCTGTCCTTGTTTGCTGTTGGTTAATTCAAACATGACCAATACCCCCTCAGTTATGGGGTCGGTTCCTTATAAAACCATAGCCGTAAGAGAACAGCCCTCTTCGCTTTCTGTCGTCATCTAGACTAGACGCGTCCTTCACGTGTTTGTGCCGCGCGAACCGTTATTCGCGTTTTTTGTGACCTCGTGTTTAATTTCGCGTCCGCGGAATATGAACAGCATCCTGATCCAGGATATGTACATATACACAAATACGCAAGTACACGCATCGCCCGATGCACATTTTAATCTAACTCTTTGTATATTTTATTAAACAGCTAAATATCGTTAGACTTATCTTTTATTACAGCTTTGCTATTACGTTTATCATATTTTATTTGTTACTCTCGTTCTTATTAATTATCTTTATTTAACACATTCAAGCTTTAAGAATTAATTTAACTTGTGAATAAAATTTTAAAGGCATTCCTGTCGTTTTATTTCCACTAATAATCTTTCTTTCAGCTTAGCACACGTCCTGGACTTTTGATGCTCATTGTACACAACTACTAATTATTAACTCCTTACATTATATTCAATTATATTCAGTGGCGGCTCGTGAGTATTTGACATGGTGAGGCAGATAGAATAATAAATATTCAAAATTGTTTACAATTGATTAATAAACTCTATATACCTACTACATATAAAAACAGTTTATATATATTATATATATATATATATAGGGCTTCCAGTACAAACAGGGCTGCCAGACGTGAACTGAGCCCTATATCGCGCCCCATTCGATTTTTAAGGGAAAACGAAGTTTCAAAGCAAACCCTTGTGAAACGAAAATAAATATTCTAAAAAATCAAACAAATTCTAAAAACATTAATCAAAAATAAGAACTCAATCTTCTAGGATTTAAAAATAAAAAATAAATACATTCCTATTATAATATAAAATTTAATAATATAACAAATATATACATATATATGTATATATATAAATCAACAACAATCCAATAACAAAATTTCAAAATTACATGCAAAATGAAAATATTTTAAAATACAGAGAATTTCCTTTATTGGCATTGCACGTAGAATTACATTTAATAGATTTTACTTCTTGTATAGCAAAGGTATCCTCCGGTTTTTTGTGTTAGCAAAATAATCAATTACATCATTATAAAATCGTTCATCCCTCGTCATCGTTTTAACCAATTCCTTTTCGATTGCAATTAGTGCACAGTTACTAAGTCTTTGTTGTCCAATTGTATTTCTAACATACGATTTTATACGTTTCAATGTGGAAAAACTTCGCTCAACGGACGCGGAAGTTACCGGTATGGTAACTACTATACTTAGCAATTTAAAAAGTTCTGGCATACAGATGGCTAACTTTTGTTCGTGCATAAATCTTAACATTTCACATGGTGTTTTAGAATTACCAAGGAGTTGCATGTCACTATAAATAACAGCTAATTCATTTTTTAATTGAATTTGATCAAAAAATTTATATTGTTCAAACAAATTATTTAAGAGCCTCTGAGGAAATGCCTTCGAATATTCTTCAAATTTACTTTCTGTTAATAAATCAAAAAAAGCAAGTTTTTCTAAATCAATAAATCTAATTTCAATTTGACTAATAAACGTATCTAGAATTTCGAAAAATAATTTTCTATAATTTTGTTTAGTATCTGGAACGTCATCAATTCTACGCCTTTTATGTGCAACAGATTCGTCAGACACCGAATTTTCGTATACAGTACTGAAATATGTATCACACTCCCGAAATTCTCTAAACTTATCAAGCAAAAAACGTAAACGATCTCTGGCATAAATAACATCAGTTAGTTTGTTTTGTAATATTGAAAATACAACGTCAGTTTGTCCAAATATTAACTTAAAAGTATCTAAAAGAAAATTAAAATCATTATCCAGAAGAAGATTTTTTAATCCAAAAGCTTCTCGTATAGATATGCTATCAAAGTCAGGACTTTCTGCAATGAAATCAAAAACTTCAATTAACTTATTTTTATTCGCATGAATTGTAAAAACAGCCCTAGAAGTGAAATTCCAACGAGTAGATGCGTTTGATGGTATATGTTTTTGACAGATTAAATTTAACACATGAGTTCTCTTAGTGGATTTGGAAAAAAAAGATGAAAACCCTGACAAATTTGAAAAAAATATTCTTACAGACGTTATGGACTTACAAGATGTTCCTAACACTAAATTCAAGATATGTGCATGGCAGTGTGTAAATATTGCTTGAGGAGCTATTTCTTTAACTTTTGTTTGTAAACCGTTCACATGCCCAGCCATAACTGCCGCTCCGTCATACGTTTGAGCAATTAGTTTACTATTAAACTGAAATTTTTCAAAAATATTAGTTAACAATTTAAATAAATCATCAGAGGTGCGACCTGAACTTACATCAAAGAATCCTAAAAACCTTTCAACAATATTACCCTCGATCGTGTATCTTACAATAATAGACAATTGCGAATTACATGTTATATCTGTTGTTTCGTCTATTTGCCATGAAAAATATTCTGAATTAAAAATTTCACAATCTATTTTTTTCTTTACAATAAAATTAATTGATTCTATTAATTCGTTTTGAATTGTTTTCGATGTGCCAAAAAATACAGAGCTATCATCTAAGAATTTTTGTAAAATGGTATCATGTTTTGCCGTTAATAAAACAAGTTCTTTAAAATTTCCCCTGTTTGCAGAAGTATTTGTTTCATTATGTCCTCTGAAAGATAATTCCTGTGTACAAAGAAATATAGTAATATCAATTAAACGCTTTAATATATCTCGATTTTGGCTAACTTCTTTATTGTAATTCTCCATTTGATTGCGCCTCACATTATCTATCGCATCCGCGATATTATATTTTCCGAACATATGTAATTTACAAGTAGCTAAAATGTGATGTTTGGATTTAGTATGTTTTTCTACTGATCGCGACAAGTTTTTAAGATCAAAATAACCCGTTTTACTCCAAATACTATCTGTATTTGTGGAAAAAATTATACATGCCCAACAAAATAATCTGTTTCTTTTTATACTACCACATAACCAATTACATTTGTTATACCACGAATTATTGAAATTTCTGTTAGACTTACCGTGTATTGTAAGACATTTTGATAAATCAGGGTTTGGTCTTGGAAGGTTTTTGACATATAATTGATCTTCTACCGATAGAACAACGAACGTATTTCTTATTAAAAAATCTACAATGTCTTGTGTATTTCTTACATTTTCTAAATCCATATTCACAATTTTTAAATCACTGAAAATATCACTAAACAAATATTAAAATATTTAATCTAACTTTGTTATTCCCCCAACTTTAACTGCTGTTATTTGCGATTCGGGCCGAGAATGTCAGCCTCGAGTATATTCGGTAGTTCGGCGATTGTGATTCGATGAGAGGCTCAGTTTAAATTGGCTTCAGATTGATATCTAAATAATATCTACTTGAAACAATAAAAATACTCCTGTTAAAACTTAAAACATATTATTTGCGTGGAGGAAATATTGAGAAACTGTACAAGAAGAATGTAAACCTTTAGACATCTTTATATCATTAAATAAATACTTAATTTATCCTATTAATAATGCTTTCTATATTATTAAAAAATTCAAAAATCTCACAATAAAGTTAGAAAAATCTATTAACTTTTTGAATATTTTTTCTTCTTTGTTATCTTAAATATGTAGCTAATACTTTACTGTAATTTCCATAGAAATTGAGAATTTTTTGACTGCTGTAGTGCGTTATAAATTTTCAATGAGAGGCAATGAGTGGCCGGGCCTCAAATATTCGTGTTTAGTAGGGATATACATAGATCAAGCATGAAGTTGGTCGGGGCAAGTATACGCGCTCGTACATTCGCACGGAATTAAAATGAAATGATAAATTTGTACTTTGCTTGTAATGCCGGTTTATTTAAAACTATTTTCTTATTGTTTATAAGATAAATTCTGAATAAAAGATGATAATTAATTTATAAAGAATTTTAAAAGTATACATATTATTCTTGTTATAATTCCAAGATTTAGATGGTGAGGCACTGCCTCACCTGCCTCACCTGACCAGCCGCCACTGATTATATTACTTTCCTTTCTTTTTTTATTTGCATTTATTACAGTGCTTGAGCTAGCCGAATACGCGCTCGTAATAAATTGACTAACCAACACGTGCAAATAAATATTCTCTATTAAATAATATCCCTATTATTATTTATTAAAACAAGGGAGGTAATAAATCATCCACATCCACACATTTTCACCCATTTTATTTTCTTCAAAGGAGGAGGTAATAATGCCATCCAGGCACGACTATCCAGTTCTACTCATTAATATTAACTATTGAAGTACCAAATCATAAACAATACACAAACATTTATGCATTTTCCGATAAAAAATGCACAGAACATACTAAGTACATATCCGACAATCGCATTAACCTATTCAATCACGCTTTTCTAAATTACATTAGATCAAACATAAAATTTAAAATTTTTGGAGCGATTCTAGTATTTTGACCAGTCATCACATATTCATTAACTAATTACATATTTATTTAAAGTACCTGTAACAATTCCTTATAACAAAGAAATGATTAAGTAACTATCGACCATCCACCAAATACATACCCACGTAAAATATAATAGATGTTATACCAAATTAGGACTTTATTACTTGAAAACTCAGAGAAAAGCCACAAAAGTAATATAACGAATCTGTAAGTGTTTAATTCTCATGTGCCAAAAGCTAAAAATTTTAGTTTAAAAAGTAAATTCTATGATAAATACTTCCAATAAAGGAAGTTCTTACCACGAACAGTCAAATAGTCAAGAATACCAAATTAAACAAGTAACAAAATGTTACAAGTGTTATTACACTTGTAAAACTTTGTTACTAACTAGGACACACTCAACATTATTATCAAAGCAATTCAACAGGATAAGGAATTTTTTAAGAGACATGACCAAAGTAATTACTCAACAAAAATGGCTGGACATTCAACAGCAGAAGATGGTCAGAAAAATTAATTTAATGTTAAAGTTATGTTAAAAAGAAAGGAAATACAAATACTAAAAGAAGAAATTAGATGGTTGTTAGAATGTGGATTTTCAAATCACATTTTAAACTCAGATAAGTACTCTCGAACATTTGTAAATTTAAAAACTCCTGTAAATATTAAAGTAGGTGATGGTTTTTCACTAAAATCATAAAAATAAGTAAGATTATTGTTAATTTAGTGTTAATGATCAACTTACTCAAACTGAAATTAAAAATGTTATATATATATATATATATATATATATATATATATATATATATATATATATATATATATATATATTTAACATTTTTAATTTCAGTTTAATTTATAAAATTGACTATGGTATATAAAAAAAAATTAATTGCTTGTTAAGGAGCAAAAAAGAACAATTATTGCTAAGCGTACAGCGAGCCCTTAATGAAGTAGAGTTAAAAGAACAAAAAATACAATAAACGACTAACAAATCAAGAACTATTAATTAATGCAGCCTTTAATTAATTAAATTGAAGCTAATTAATTGATGAAGGTATAATTTAACAACAAAGGCTATCTAACGAGTTAATAATTGGTTACAGCTAATAATTCTACAACTTATATGAATAAATAATTATATTATATATATATATATATATATATTATTACATATATAAGATATATATATATATATATATATATTATTACATATATAAGATATATATATATATATATATATATATACATATACATATCTTCTGTTAACTTTGTTGCTCTTAAATTTTTCTGTGACTTAGTTTACGCAACACAGGATCTAAACGCTCTTACATGATCCCATAACTAATTTCTACGGTAACATAAATTCAACCATTGTTACCACGGTTTTAAGAATCAAATACCATTAACAATAAACTAATATAAAAATTATAATAGTACGAACGTCTTTGATTCCAGATTTTAGTAATCAAATTCCTCGAGGAGTCAGATCACAAAGATATACCAGGATTCCGTTAGACCTTACGACTGCAGATTCAGCTCTGTCTTCTTATTCAGATTAGCGTGAAATCTTCATATACCCAATAACTCCGTCCGTTCGACAATTAATAAATTACCAAAGACACCGGTAAGTAGAAAAAAAACCCTAAAGTTAATATAGAAAAAAAACATAAACCCAGTTGGTTTTGAGGGTTATTTAAAAGTATTAAGACCGTCCCTTCGTTGGCAATAGCATTAACTATAACATCATTATCATCATCACATCGTTTCAATACTAATTCTTGTGACACGTTCATTACCTCCTTAAAATCCTCAAAGTAGCTCATAAGAAATTTCATAGGAATATAACTATTAAAATTATTTTCACCATTCAATACTGGACCTTTTCTCGTTGGAAAATCGCAGCCTCTAATTTATTCACATAACTGAACTATAAGAAGAATATCCCTTCATAGTCGAAGCTATGCAATAACATTCCTTACTTCATCTATCTCAATTCCACGAACTACATATCTGATATTACTAAACATAAAAGCTCCGCATTATGAATTAAAGACGGTGTAAAATTTTATCATTAGCGTAATTTTCCTTCAATTAATAATTTCTACTCTGCAAGATATGTATATATGTACGGCAATCCTAATTTCTTCATTATTCCTATAATTTAGTGAACCAAAAGGCACGTGATTATGAAATTACATCTCAATAATAGAATTTTTAACACGAACCTCACCTAATACATCGAATGTACCCATCACTTATACTATTATAAATATGTTGGTATATGCACTCACTATTAACGTCACATAAACAAACTTCTTATAAATACTAAAATATTAACCCCTTTTCACTTCTTATTTATCACAAAATCAATATCAAGAACATTCCTCTTCGCGGATTATCTTAAACTAGAACTATCAGAGCCAAAATCTGCAAAAATGTTCTATTCTATTACTTAAATAATTATGTACCATCGTCCAAGCAAACGTACACAGTCACTTATTCCCTGATGTTTGCACAAATTTTCTCGTCTTCCTCCACAATTTATTCACAATATTACACTTTTTCCTCATATTAATAACACTGTGTTCAACTTATATCCTTCTTCTAATACGTAAATGTAACTTTTCACGTCTTAAATTAACTAGATGTCTTGCCTAATCGGAAGCTTGAGTAATAACAGTAATTTTTTTTTCTTACCGAGACTTCTATTATTTTAAATTCTGGCGGAACATTTGGACAAAAATGATAATAAAACATGATACAATTTACCACTTTCATAAGAACCTTCCACTACATTACATATAATATCAATATCCCGGTATATATAATTCCACTGGGAGCCTATTAAATACACTATTGAACAATCCATTACCTTTCTTTCTCCCTTTCCGAATTAAACTACTATGTTTCCCCCTCGATTGCTTATTAAAAATGAGATGTCTTCATAAACAACTAATATAATAACACATAACCAAAAACAATAAATATACATATATACAAGCCTCACACCCCACTCCACCTTCGATCTTTAAAACTAAGTTAATACACATATAATTAACTTATTTTCTATATCAATCAATAATACAGAATTAAACATAAATACAATAGTCATTTATTATTTATTTTAATATTTTCTTCCTAAATCTACATCATTATAAATTTTCTGCAGCCCATATACGACAACACCTTTATTATACAAACACACTCCGACGTTATTCCATTAAATATTTTTTCTATTGCTTCCGCCTAAGCGATTCAGCACTTTCTTACAAAATTCATAATACTTGAAGTTTGTTAAAAGTGCTAATCAAGATTCCGCCACATCTTTTAACGCCACAATTCCCACAAACCTTCATACGCTAAATATAAAAACTCCTTAACTTTTTCCAGTTTCAGTATTCTAGTTGTTCCATCAAACATTTCCAAATTGAAACTATTAATAACTGGAAATGTTCCATTACAATATTCAAAATATTTTTTCAATTTTGCACTCTCTAATAAAAATCGATCCCACTCTTCAACATTAAAATGTACATATTGCTTTTTTATACCTACAATTTTCAACATAGATTCAAAATCAAAGACTAGTGAAAACCAACACATTTCCTTCGAATCACTTTTATTCAAAAAATATGTTCTTTATCCTACTACACGATGGTTTTTCAATTCACTGTCAATTTTCTGGGACCAATCATCAGCAGAGTTCGGATGCATTCCCGTGGGTCAGCTTCCTATTGATACTGAGTACGCTGCGCCCCCACCGATGTAACGTAATAAAATAATAATAATAAATTTCCCGATATATTATTTATTTATTATTAATGATACTAAGATATACTGTAAAGTTTGCGATAAACAGTTGATGTACTGGGACAAATGCGACCGTAAAAATGATATCAACACCAGAATAAGAAAAATAACGTGCCACCGAAAACGCAATTTATATTTGATTTACTGTAGTGCTGAATACGTTAAAAAAATTTCAACTTTCACAGACCAACTGCTTTGTGCTCCAACCTATACATCTGTAATCAAATTAAATTATTGATTTTAATTCGGTAAAATCCAAACAAGGAATCGCTTTAAATTCAGAATTCTAATGAAATTAATTAAATTATTTTTAAAACGTTATTAGTTCCTTAAATGAAGCATAAGAGCCTCGGACATTTCACCATGAAATACAATTGAGTTAAACAAATCTTTACCAGAACAAATATGTACAAATTTTCGTACGTGTGATTTTTTTTGAAGTACAGACGAATTCTCTTTCGATCGACTGTGTGTTTGCCTTATATTCCCATGCCATATCTTACTATGTAGACACAGAAACAAATTCTATCCGTGTTCTTTGCACGCGCCAGTACGTTAACCACATCCTGAGCACATGAAATTTGTTTCCATTTTTAAAATGTCTCAAATGATATTCTTAATCTTTCCAATTTAATTTATCTCATTTATAATAGAAATTTAGATTAGGTTTTAATTTTTTAGCATTTTTCAATAAAATTCTTAATTCGTACATGTCATCTATCACATTTTTCTCACTACGTATAATATAGTGTTTTGATATTTTAACCCAACTTACTTTAAAAAACGTATATTTTTAAAATTCGTATCGTATCGAATGTTTTATCCTTTACTGAAATTGTAAAATACAAGTCTCACACAATAAAGATCAGTTTTTGAGATACATATAAACATCTCACTACACTATCTGCTTCTGGGTTTCCGGGCTGGAACCGCGTCACTGGCCGACGTTTTACCCATTTGTATGGGACATCTTCAGGGCTGAACTACTGCACTGAAACAGTTTCAGTGCAGTAGTTCAGCCCTGAAGATGTCCCATACAAATGGGTACGAAACGTCGGCAGATATACTAGTGACGCGGTTCCAACCCGGAAACCCAGAAGCAGATAGCATGGACCACGACCGCGGAAGTCTACGTACCAAATTATCTCACTACACTGATTGTATCCAGCAAACTAAATGATTAATTATCATACATATCCTTTCTAAACTCGAATTAAGCTTTACTATAGAGATTTAACGTTATTACTGAGATTTTTAAACATTTTACACAGGGAATGAATACATGTGTGTATTCTTTATCCCTTTATTTAGCGTGGGTTGTCAGAAAATTGGTATATGCGCTGATTGTACGGTATCCGATCTACGAGTCGCATATTAATTGAATTGAATGCAGAAAATTTTTGAAATACTTGAATTACAAGTTGGACGGTGTCCATCTACTGGATAATAAAACTGATTCACCCATTCAAGTTTTGTCCCCTTAACACCAAATAACATTTTGTGTAGAGCTCCGTTGTTTCATGTATCAGAGAATGCTGATTTTTTATTTGTTGATGTTTTTTCTTTTTTATGAAGTTAATATGTAAATCTTCAATTTGTATTGTCATATAGTAGAACTTTTCCTATTAGGAATTTTTTTCTGCTAGGGAGAAATAAATTATTATTATGTATAATTTTAATATCCCACCACATTTTCTATATATTTGAGTGTTATTACTTATTGCATAATTATTTTTACTCAATTTAATTTAACTTAATTTTTTTATTTAATTTAAGATCCTTTTTAGACGAGTCTACATTTCTGTAAGCAGATATGTCACCGTCAAATCTGTAGATACTAGTCTGACACAAAAATCCACTGGCAGTGTAACAATCACACCCAACGGTCACAAAAGATTAGCTCTTTAACAGGTATAATTAATGGGACCTATCTTTTTAGATAATTTTACTGGGCAAAGAGACTTTTCAAAGATAAAATTGTTTCAGCGTCAGCAGTTTTACATCCAAATCCAGAATAACCTGATATTTTTAATAACATCATGTGATTTCAACAGGATGGAGTATTAGACTTGTACTGTTAGAGATTATTTAAATGTCGGTTTTTCAAACCGATGGATTCGAAGATAAAATTTTCTAGAATGGCCAGCTACATATATTTCCAGATTTAATCCCAATAAATTTCTTTCTATTTATTTAAAAATATAAGTAGTTCTTAAAACTAATCTACTAATGTACATACAGAATTACAACAGCAAAGAGAAGAATAACACCTGGTATTTTAAACAATATTAGAAATGAATTATGTAGTGAGTTGGGAGTGCAGCAAGAAGCCGATGGAGAACATTTTTAGCAATTGTTGCGATAATTAATAAACAAAATAAATTTTTCAATTTTTACGTGTTACTGTTTGTTATTATTGTTTTTCCAAAAAGGGGCAATATTTCACAAATTATTAAAGTTAAAGATATTAATTGTGGTTTTCTTGAAAAGGCCTTTAAAAGTGACATAGAAAATATACCATGTAAATGTATATACGTGTGTTTGAAATAAAATTCACTTCAAAACTCAATGGACCTTTTTGAATATTTTATTTAATACTGAATTTGTAATAATAATAAAACAAAACAATGTAACGTGTTATATGTCGTACATAATAATAATAAATCGCTACATCACCTCATCCTCGCTATACACGCTCCTCTTACGACAAAAGTGCCCAATGCACAACTGAACATTCAAGTAGAAATACAACAGGTGGTGCTATCATTACACAACCCAATTTAAATATACATATATACATACATATATAAAACTAGCTAAAAGTGTTTTGGTCGACCGTTGTAAGATAATCCAAATCAATGAAATTAATTGGGTATTCGGTCAATTGTTAAGAAAATTAAAAAATGAAAAACTAATCATTTGTTATATCCTCTATATTTCGCTATAAATTTATAGCTTCCTCAGGAGTTCTAAAAAACAATAACATGTTACATGTTACACAAATAATTTACATTTGAAACTAAATCATTTTACGTGTAAAATCCTAAAAAAAAGGGGGGAACCTTTTTTTTTTCTTTTTTCCGAAAAGTGCTAGATTTTTTTTTTTTAGGATTTTACACGTAAAATGATTTAGTTTCAAATGTAAATTATTTGTGTAACATGCTCTGACCTTTACCTATCACTGACACTAGTGCAATAGTTTATAATTTTATTTATTAGTATTTAGTATGACAAACCACATTTGAATGTTTTTTAAAGAATTTTTTAAATTAATCTAGTTTTTGTAAGAAACAGATAATAATTGTGAACATGATTAAAATATTGTACATGTTATTGTTTTTTAGAAGTCCTGAGGAAGCTATAAATTTATAGCGAAATATAGAGGATAGAACAAATGATTAGTTTTTTCATTTTTTAATTTTCTTAACAATTGACCGAATACCCAATTAATTTCATTGATTTGGATCATACATATATATATATATATATATATATATATATATATATATATATAGAGAGAGAGAGAGAGAGTGCTCAAAAACTTGTGACGTCACAGTGTTCAACTTACCTTTTTCAGCATTTTTGTGAAATATTTATAGTTTTGAAATTACTGAATTTATTACATAAGAACTTTCCATGGTGCATACAATAATAATACATATAATTCATTAATGTCATTAAATAATGATATAAATAATATATGTACAAATAAATAGGAATTAGCTCCATGGTATCGGTCTCTATTTTATATTGTAAATGTATAGTTTGCTTTTTATACTAATACCTTTCCGTTTGCGCAGCAATTCGTTGATTTGAGAGACATTACATTCCTAGCCCTCTTTCTAGTTCAGGTATTAAAAGTCGTACAGTGCCCAGGAAACAAACAATCCGACAATTTTTCGCTATGTTATTGTGAGACTATATAGAAAATATTGATTTGGATTAAAGTTGTCCATGTTTTTAATTATATTCTGTTATACCCTGAATAAATACAACTACATTTTGTATTTATTTTTGATAGAATTACTGAATTGTATGTATATCATTCTTCACTCTGTAATGTGTCGACTTTCCACTTTGAAACAGTTAATTGAAACTTTTTTTGTAAACATCCATTTAACTACTTTTAAGACACCAACGAAAATGATTATAATAAGGAGGAAACAAAAGAGTAAAGGACCAGCTACTTGTGTCTCGTTAATGGGATGGATACATATATATAGGCTGGATTACAAATTAGAAATTGTTAGTTTTAATATTTACATTGCAACTTAGTATACAGTCAAAGTAATATATAAATATTAATTATCCATAGATACCTCTATAAAATGTATTTAATGTTTGTAAATTGTGAATAATAATTTCGTTAATGTGGAAAATATTTTGTCAATGAATTACTTATAAGTAAATATTAATAAGTTATAATTTTACTCTCATTCCTGGGTAACCAGTAACACCTAAACCAGTTATCCTATAAATAACACCATTTTCAGGACTTCTAGGTGCAGGCATAGGTCCAAATTGTATTCGTGCTGTAGCTATATACAGTTCATCCAAATTTCTACCGCCAAATGTCAAAGAAGACACCTAAGAGGCATTCGAAAGATTATATTTTCAACATATTTACACAATAATTCTTTTCAATCTTACATTGAAGTACACGGACTTTTGGAAAGTAATACATATTTTTTACGAACTTAATCATTTTACTTAAAGTTATTCTTGTTTCATGTAAACGGCGTAATATTCGCTCAATGTTTAACTGTCATTTCTGGTAGTGCTTATTTTTAAGTATTAAGAATATTGTCTGTCCCTAGTTGTCAAATTTAGAACATAATTCAGTATTTTTTATAGAAATGCGATAACTTAAATTTTGTTTATTCTAGAGAGTGTTTCAGGTTGAGAATACAGTTCAGTCGTATGAGTAATATGTTTCTCAATTTATCCTTGAAAATCTATATAAATACATCTATCTATTTTTTTGCTATATTGCAAGTAATAGTAATTCTAAACTATGTTGGTTACAATGAAGTACGGTTATTTCCGCATAATAAACAATTTTTATACGCTAGATTACAAAAATGTGGTTACGCGAGACAGAACAGGGAACTGTGTGTTAAAATGAGATTTACTATCCTTGGTGAGGAATATATCTCAAATTAAATGAAATAAATAATATAACAATTAAATTAAAAGACATTTTATTATTAAAATTAGCAAAAGTATATAGAACATTAAAAAAAGATCAGCACTTTTATAAGCTGTTAAGTATTTATCCTACTCAGTTTAAATATGGGGTCTATGAAATACTAGTTCAATATCATTGAGAAAATTAACAGTTTCATGACAATAATTAATTATGTTTTATAAAATCTCTTTTTAGTTTCATAATCCATTAAATCCATATGTTTTTTAAACATTTGTCTAATCAATACTTGTCTATACCTGGTTTTATTGTATTGCAATGTTTTATTAATTTCAAAGGATTTAAATAATATGTAACAAAATTTATTTAGCGAAATATGTATATTTATTTATAAACACAACAACGACGTTACATTTACTATATATATTACCTTTGCTTACTTTACGTGATTTTGCAACATTACCCCTTCTTTAATAAAGGCTTCGTACTGAAACGTGTCATTTACTATTCCTATTGCTAATGACGGAACTTACAGTCAGCTTCCTTATTACAATTCGACGCTACATAAAAGTAGCAGTCTACGGTTTTAGGTGGTCTAGCCAGAAGATAATGTTAGCCGACTAAAACCTCAACACCATTATATTGGAACAATTTTACAACAACAACATCTTAAAATTCTCCAGTCTAATCAATTTAACGCACAACCCAATCTTGGTACTGCTAACTAATAATAGTAGTAATAATCCTCGTGAATATTATTTATTTGTTAATAATAACATGAAAACAAACGAATCATTCCCAAACGTGACGAGCAAAAACTACGCGACATTTTATGTGAGTTGATAACGATACAAGTTTTGAAGTGAAATTCTTGAATATATAACGCCCTCGCACTTTACAATTTAATGACGTTCAACCGCCCAGAAAAGTCGTTTATCTCTATCTGCCATAAGAGCAAATACAAGAAGGCCCAGCTTTATAGGTGGGAGAAAGCGTTAGATCAAGAAGGAACTCGAAGAGAAAATTGTTGTAAACATCAGACTCAGTATTTAATAAATTTACCCAGGCTCTGGAATTGAGAGCTATTGTTCACGATATAAATCTACGTAGACGGGCAATCGAAGCCTCTGATGTAGCTCACTTGGCGATTTTCAGACATAAAAAGTGAATACTACACTACAAAATGACTTATAAAATAGTTTCGAGAAAAATTAACAAATTTATAAGTAGATCATATGGGACCAATACAGACAAATTACAGAAATTGCACATAGAACGTTAGGACAAGAAAAATGTATATAATGCGAATGAAAATGGTTAATTGCATTTAACTCGCACTTTACCTCCACAAAGTTCTAAACAAGTCCATGAAATGGTACAATCCGTATGATCAACAACTCAACAAGTTTATTTATTAGCCTATTTTAATTGTATGTAATAACATACAATTAAAATAGGCTAATAAGTTTACATGGATAATAATCCATGTAAACTTATAAATGTTCTATTTCTTAATTTTCCCTAATAAATTATTTTGCATTAAACTCTAAATATTCTTTTGCAATAAATTGATAAGTTTTAATTATTCTTAATGTGATTATTTTAAAATTTATGGTATTATCTAAAATCCCTTGACATTTACTTCCAATCTCTATTTTTATCCAATATCTATTAATTTAACTTGTATTAATTGAAATTTATATTCTTTTAACTTTAATGTCTACTATGACCAATTTAACAAGAATTAATACCTATTTCATTATCAATACTCTCAAATATTACAAGGCCCTATTTCATATCAACCCAAAGAACTATATTTGTACATTTGCTAAAAGTCTATGTATTCTTATTCTTATTACCACAAATTTAGAATTAAACAGAATAATACTATATATAAAACTCAGGTTCGCTGGAAAATTCATTTTATATACAAAGTGTTCTTAAATGTCGTGGCTTATAATTTTGCATGCTTTATTTGCCGGTTATAGAATTAATTTTTTTATGTCTCGTTATTATTAAACACGAGACCATCAATGTAGAAAATGTGCGACAAAAAATATTTCGAAGATTTTGAAACTTTCTGTTGAAACCATATCTTTTACTGCCAAATAAAATTATGCAACACTACGTTGATGTAATTAATCATTTTATGCTAATATTTTGCCTTATTAAACACTTTAACTTTTTTTACGTTAAAGTACATGTAACAACCTTGGTACAGAATTAGTATTTTATATTTTTAAATTACAGACATTAAAATTTAAAAATAATTATTTGTTAAACTTTGACGTTTGTCAGTGTAAGGTTCATTATTTTCGTTTCCATTGCTTACATCATTTTTGTGACATCCCAAGCAATTTGTAATATATGCTTTCAACGAATAAGCTGATTGGTATATGGTATTTGGGTTTTGCAATGGAAACGCGCACTTGACAAAAGTCGAATATGCGATACATTATCCATACCAGCAGTACCCATCTACCAATACATTTAGATGATTGCATCGGAGACTTCGTGAAACAAACGTATTTGTTCAGTCAACGTGATGCAGGTAGACCAAGACTTTGTCGTACGATACAAGTTGAAGAAGGAATTTTGGATATTGTTCATCAAACACTCAGTTTTCAAACCAATGACTATCAATTTCAGCATTTACGTTAATCATTATTATTATTATATATGCACATTATTCATTATTCGTTAGATTTAACTAAAACTCGTATTTTGTCATATCATTTGTACTGATTTCTTGATGGTTTTATGTTGAGCAATTTTTCTTTTAAGCAATAGTTTAACTAATGATAATACGACATTTCTGTATTATAATTGTCGACTAAGAAATAAACATAGAGAAGCCCTATCTGACGATTATTCGTGAATTTCTGACCAGCTTGTATATATGTGTAATTAATTTTACATGTTTATTCAATTTACTTGTGGAGTTTAAAATTGTTATATATCATGACACATTGAATAAAATTTTCCTCTCATATTTCTTTTCAAACTTGTTTTCTCTCTCTCGGGTAAGTATTATAACTACCTTAATTTTTTAAAACTCGTTTGTTAACTTTGCTCTTTTATATTATTGTATGTTCGCGTCATCATATGTTAATATCTGAGAGTTTTTAATTTATATTCGAAAATATTTTCTATATATGTTTGTATATATTCCAAATGTTAAAAATTTACACAAAAATGAATCTGACATCTGTCCTTCATTATTTAATATTACTAAGTAGATGACAATTAAACTAAGAATTAATCATTCTCTACAATTTCATTTTATATGACATTTAAGTTGTCGAAATGACTACATTAGCACACCAATAACACAGATTAAGTTATAACTAGATGCGACACTCACCAATATCATTTTTCATGCGCATGTGCCAAACGGCCATATTGTGAGGGGTGTCCGATCGTAAACAATAAAAATTTGGTTAGATCAAGATAAATCTCCAATTTTATTATCGTATTACATTTTTTTTCATTTAGTTTTATTTTTCTTATGTATATTTATATTTTTAAGTTCATTGTACAGATTTACGTTTATAGGTTAGTTGTTAGGTTGTTTATAGTTGTTAAGTGTATTATTATTATTAAGAAAGCAATGCCGCGAGGTGGGACTTGGTGTGCGGTGCCGCGATGCAGTGAAAACAGTAAAAAGCAAACTTACAGCATGTTTCATTTTCCATGGGATCCTGATAGGTAGTACATATACGTAACTGTGAATGCGAATTATTTTCTATAGCAATAAAATATGTTTTTCAGGCGCAAAGTATGGATGAGAAACATCGATAGAGAAGATTTATTAGATGTGAATTATGATAGAATAAATCACATGAAAGTCTGTGGCAAACACTTCGAAAACAAAATGTTTTTAAACGATTTGAAGAATAGGTTGCATACGCATGCAGTTCCCACATTATTTTTACCAACAAATCTGTCTGTAGAACAGATCATTCCAACTGTAGATGCAGTAGAAGGTATTATTATCTATAACAGTTTTCTAACAGTATTATTTAAAATAACATTAGTCCGATAGCAAGAAATTTTGTGCTTAATAGGAAGAAGTTGTTAATGGAGTTGAGCGATACTTGATGAAAATCCATGGTAAATATCAAAATAAAAACACAATGGTTGATTAAATTTTTAATTTGCATGACAAAACTTGTTGGTTACTTTCATCTCTCGATCTGCATTTAAGGCAGGGTTTTCACGTATTCTCACATTTTATTGTTCTATGTAATGAAACCTCAGTGTTGACAAAACAGCTGTCATGCAAATAAAAAAATTAACCGAAAATCAACCGTTGTGTATTTATTTTGATATCAATTAAATTGTTTGAGATTACTGATTATTATTTAAGAAAATAAACAAGTTATAAATTAGCAAAGTGTTTGAATCTTAAAATGCCTCATCATTCATTCTATAACTATATTTGTCAATTAGAAACATGTTTTCAGAGCAACTTTTGTAACGCTCTACAAGGAAAAATTGGAAATCGTTTAAAAAATAAGCTTGTCGAAATAAGGTTTTCGCACCCATGTTAACATTTTCCTTATGAATATCTTTTACATCTGTTTATAAGATTTTGAATATTTACAAGTGTTAAATTTGTCAATAGAGATTTGGTTTCTCAAAAAGGAAAAAATCGGAAATTTATAAAAGTTTCGCATTTATAATACATAGTCAATATGTGCAACATCAAAATAAAAATAAACAATATGTCTTTTTTTATATCTCATCCCAGACACTGGAATGAGATATTACTTACTTACCTGCAAATTATAGCAGCTATATCGTTTTTAAAATTGAAGAAAATTTAGTATTTAATTCTTTTAAATATCAAATAGGGGATATTTGCAATTTTTTTATTTACTCTTTCTTCATTTCTTACGTAAAGGTACTACCTTTAATGCTTTTTCAAAATATTTTCAATGATTTAAGTTGAATATTTCGCCATGCAAACGTCAATATCCTTTAAAACAAATATGCCGCGCTGCAGACACCCCTTGCAAAATGGCGGACCACGTTATGAATGGGCTCAAGGTCATGAAAATCGGCCCCGCAACATCAAAAGTGCCGACAGAGAGTGTCGCATCTGGTTATAGTCTAATCTGTGCCAATAATATTGTTAAATAAAAATAGTTAATTTAAATTAATGTTAAAAAATATCAGTTGAACAATATTAAAATATAAATAATCAAATTCTAATATTAAATATACTTATGTGCACAATGTACTTATATCCTATGAGTTGTGTACATCATTCTCAACATGGAACGCTCTAACAGTTTTTTATTTTTCTGTTCAGTGGTATTATTGCGTATGTTTTAGTTATCATTCACAAAAATTTTGATTAATGTTAAAAAAGTTCGTAAAAGCCATGTTATACCATAATATAAAAATACTCGGTGCGACTTAAAAAGAACTTTGTGCGCATATCGAGTTTCTTGTACGGTTAGCAAAATGGCGGTGTAAACAATTAAGTTGTTTTGGAATATTTTAAAAACATATAATAGTGTATTAAAAAGTTTTAATAAGTTCTTGTGCAAAAGTTAGTATTTAATATACATAGACATAAGTTTAACACAAGACGCAATGATCCGGACATACAATAGTTTCTTTCGTAGGAAATTTGAAAATTATAGCGGGAAACTGTGAATTTGATAGCATCGAATAATAGTTTGATAACAGACAGAATGGTATGGGGAGTACGAGATGTTAATGTAAGAGATAGATTTAGATTTGAAGAAAGCGATTGATATCTGCAAGGCTGCAGAACAAACAGAAGATCATGTGAAACGATTATACACAGGCCAACTAATAAATATTTTTTAAAAACTTTTTTCAAAGTTCAACCTGTTTCTTATGTATTTTAGTGTGCTGAATCCAAATTTCAAATCAGTTTTTTTCTACCACGTACCAATTTTTCGCAATCTTTATCTTTTGTTGGATATGATAGTATTAAAATATATAGTTAAGATTTAAAGGTACGTAATTTATTATCAAAGTATAATTGAAAAATTTAACATATTATTACAATGGTAGTGTAAGTTTGAATATGAACAATGTTCTTTTACTTATAAATCTAAAGTTTTGTATTTCCTCAACCTCTTCACGGTAAAAGTTCGAGTGTAGCATTTCCCTTTATATGATGCTTCTGGAGTTGCTCGTAGAAGGGTCCAACAGTAATCTCCCATCATGTTGACATTCCAATGACCCTGATACCGTTTCTCCATCTCTTTTATATCTTGGTCGAAGCGCTCCCCTTGTTCCTCACTTACTGCTCCAAGATTGTCAGGGAAAAAATTTAAATGTGAGTGTAAAAAATGCACCTGCAAATTAGAAAGTGTACGCCATCGTGATTTCTTTGTATTAGTCACGCAGATACTCAAAAGTGCACTTTGTGCATTTACTACTAATTAGGTGTAGAAACCAAGGTATTATTATACGCTTACAATGCATAAATAAAGTAAAGTAAACATGCGAGGAAACTTTACGTCCTGTGGTATTTTAAAGTTCATTTTCGGATTCAGCACGTCAAAAAACATAATGAAGAGCCAAATTTATGAAAAAAGTTTTTTCATGGTTGGCCTGTGTTATTAAGAGGAGCAGAAAGTAATGCTGGACTACAAGAATTAATTGTTTAATAGAAAATGTTCAAAATGTGGTACCCAACTCGAAACAAAAAAATATCCTGCAATTGGCAAAAAATGTACAAGATGCAGAAGATTGAAGCATTTTACATTACAATGTCTTTATTCAACCAACCATCCACTTGAAGAAAATGTACATGTTATGTTTTAGATTCAATATCAGCAGTCAAAAATTATAAGAATTGGCTTAATATAACTGTATTGGCTTGTAATCAAAATATTAATTATAAATTAGATACAGAAGCTCAAGTTAATATAATACATGGACATATTTTTAAATGTTGTTTGTCACATTGTAAGTTATATATAGATTAAATAAATGTCACTAATTATATTGCCATGTTATGTTTGTGCAATTTAAAATTTAACATAGACAATAAGATAGTAGTTACATGTTAATTCTGTTGTCTGTTGTTATAAAGAGTGAAAGTGACCAAGCTATTCCAATCTTAGGGTTAGATATTATTGAAGAATTAAATCTTCTCAAAATAAATACACATATTGATAACATTAATGAATTAATGAATAAATTGTTAGTACAATACAATCATTTATTTGCGAGTATTGGTAAAGTTAAAGAGATGAAATGTAATTTTAAATTACGAGAAAGTTATAGCAAACTATTTTACGTTGTAGAAAAAATCATTTTGCTTTTGTTGACAAGACAAAATTTAAATAAAGTTTTATGTAGAGAGCACTAGTTATTTTATAATTTTGGATACACACAAAAGGTTTTAGCAAATTGAATTAAATTTAGAATCATCTATTTTAACAACATTTTTCACACGGCTGCTACCGTTTTTTAAGACTCTCTTATAGTTTATCAGTAGCTCCAGAAATATTTCACAGAACTTTTAATGAATTATTTGGAAATATACTAGGTGCAAACGTATATATAGATGATCTAATCATTTTTGCTAAATCAAAAATTGAACATAATCAAATTCTAAGGGACTGTTTCAGACTAAAGAAAAATGACAGATTTGAGTAAAACAAGTTAATAATAACCCACGCCTTCACACCCTCCAACAACTTAACACAAATTACAGGGAGCTTTAGCAGATAATGAGTTATTATTACGCCCGTGTGCGTTAAGATATTTGTCTGTCAGCATTTGCTTAAATGGTAAGGAAAACTACGAAGAACTTTCCCGGACAGCAGGCCATCGAACTCAAATCCGAGATCCGGCCAGAGACTTATCACTGAGATATCAGACGTGTATAAGTTAAATACCTAAATTATCATTATAACTGTGGATTTAAAATAATTAATTAAGAAAAATTTTACTTAGTACTGGACTGCTCAACATGATACAGAATTTAAACATTTTAAAAATACTTTAACAAATAGTCCTATTTTGAAGTATTTTGATGAAGCAAAACCTATAATTTTATCAATAATTAAGGTGCAGTTTTACTACAAGAGAATTTACTTATTGCTTATGCTTCAAGATCACTTAGTGAATGTCAAAAACGCTGTGCACAAAAAAAAACATATGTAAGGTATAGTTTTTGGGTGTCGGAGGTTCCATCAGTATTTTTATGGTAGATAATTTACTGTGAAATTTATCATAAATCATTAGAAATAATTTTTCAAAAATCACTTGACAAATGCCCTTTAAGATTACAAAAATTACGTATGATATATGATGCTATAACAATCATATTAGAAAGAAGCCTGGGTCATTGCTTTATGTGGCCGATGCATTGTCAAGAACAAGTTCGATTGATGAAACATTTAACATAATCTGATGTAGAAGAACAAATAAATATTATTAATTACAATAGTATTACTCTTGAGAAATTAGAAAAGTTTAAAGTAAAAACAAGTAAAGACAAACAATTAGTAAAGCTTATTGTAATTAGAGGAGGCTATTGTTAAAAAGTATGCTAAATAAATCATATTTCAAAATAGTAAACCTAAGAGGGATTAATTATCAAAGAGAGAGCTGAAAAGCCGTGGCAAATAGTAATAGTTGATTTTTTTCATTTTAGTGATGCTGAGTGTTTATTAATTGTGGACACATATTCAAAATATCTTGAGGTAATTTCTTGTAATAATAACACCATTTTAATTAACCATATAAACTCTGTCTTTGCGAAACATGAGAAGCCAGGCATATTGTACAAAATAATAGTCCGCAATTCACAAATTAAGCTTTTTAAATGTTTTTAAACGGATGGGAGATAATGCGAAAAACAAATTTACCTCGTTATTCACAATCTAATGTTTTTATAGACAGAAATGTACTATTAAAAAACGGTTTGAGAAAGGTTATTATGTTAAAAAAGTCGCAATTACTTGAGTACCGTAATTATAATACCCAAATTGATAAGAATACACCCAATAGTGGTCTTTGGAGGGAGGAGTGTGGGCCGGAGAAAAGCCTTGTAAAAATCTGCCGCCCGGAGCCTTGCAACCGTTAAGACCTCCGCTGCATACACCTTCACCAACACAATTATTGTTTGGAAAAAAATTAAATGGTTATTTGCCAATGGCATTCACATTATTAAAACCAAAATTTATTCTCAAGAATTTGTAAATCAAAAATGGAAGCAAAATAAACAAAAACATTACTACAATAGAGGAGTAAAGAATTTAGCAACTCTCAACAAAGCATATGCAGTGGTAATATAGAATATTAAAACAAAAAGATAGAGATCGGGAAAGGTAATTCGACTAGATAGTACAGGCCAAGAAATTATAGAGTAAATGATGATAAAACGAGAAGAAATTTTATAAGAAATGAAAGCATTTAAAACACTGTAATGCGAACAATTTTTATGAAAGAATTTATGATGAATTATTTGATCAATATTTAAATGATAGAATGTAGGCGTGGACGAAAAACAAGAAACAGTAGTAGAAGGCGGTACAGATATAGAAGCAATTATATTGGGTTGGCAACTAAGTACTTTCGGTTTTGTAGTATAAAATAAAACACTTTTTTTTTAAACAAAGAATAGTTTTTAATCAATTATATATTTTCCATTTTGCTCAATGACCTTTTGCCATCTTTCTTTCAGCTGCATGATTCCGCGCTCATAAAATTTCTGGTCCTTATCAGCAAAAAACTGAACCAGGTGCGAGTGAAGGTCATCGTCATTTGTGAAAGTTTTACCATTAGAATTCTGCAAACTTCGAAATAAATGGTAATCAGATGGTGCTAGATCAGGGCTGTATGGGGGATGTGGCATCACTTCCCACCCAAGCTCCAATAGTTTCCCACGAGTTGCCAAATATGTGTGAGGCCTTGCATTATGTTGGTGGAAAGCTACACCTTTCCGATTTGACAATTCTGGCCCTTTTTCTTTGATTGCTTCATCCAGTTTTATTAATTGTTGACAGTAAACATCAGAATTGATCGTTTGGTTCCTTGGAAGCAGCTCAAAAAACATAACACCTTTGTAATCCCACCAAACTGACAGTAAGATCTTTTTTGGATGGAATTCAGCTTTCGATGTGGTTTGAGCTGGTTTATCGTGTTTGCTCCATGATCGCTTTCGAACTATGTTACTGTACAGGACCCATTTTTCATCACCAGTGATGATTCTTTTTTAGAAAGGGTCGATTTCATTTCGTCTAAGGTGCATATCGCAAAAGTTCATTCTTTGTGTTAAATGAATTTCTTTCAATTCGTGAGGTACCCAAATATCAAGCTTCTTAACTAGCCCAAGACATTTTAAATGTTTTTCAATTGTTGTGTGCGATACATGTAGCCTCTCACCAACCTCTCGAACAGTTATATGACGATCCTCTTCAATTATGACTTTGATTTGGTCATCATCAACTTCAGTAGGCCGACCAGAACGTTGCTCATCTTTGAGGGAAAAATCTCCAGAACGGAATTTTTTATACCAATTCTGACACGTGCGCTCTGTTAAGCAATTAGCACCATAAACTTCACATATCTTTTTGTGAGCCGCAGCAGCTTTCTTTCCTTTACGGAAATAAAATAGTAAAATATGTCGAAAATGTTCGTTTCTGCACTCCATTTAAAATTAACCCACAACTAATAGCTTTAATAAAAATCACGCACTACTTGCTTCTGAAGTTACGTCAATGTGACTAGTATCACGCGACAAACGGTAAAGTACAGCCCTAACATACGTTATACAAAAAATAATGAAACGCTCTCTATCAGTAAAAACCGAAAGTACTTAGTTGCCAACCCAATAGAAAATGGAACTAAAGAGAAACCAATTAAAGTAACAAGTAGATGTAGAATTATTATTATTTAAAATATTATGCATATTCAAATTTTATGTGTATTCTTAAGAAGGACGTGGGAATAATGTTGGTTTTAATTAAATATTTATATTTGTGAATACATTTATCGTAATATATTATTTCATTATATATGTATATTGCAAAACATATCTAATAAAATTGCAAACGAGAATTTAATAATAATATTTTGAAAAATTAAAAATTTTCAAAAGCACATCCTCGTTATCCTCCATAACCATAAGATCTGTGTATATTTCGATGTAAGATTGAAAGAGATTGTAGACACGACGAATGTTTTCTTAATGATAAATCTTTAATCTCTTTATTTATACAAATGTTATACTTTCATTGAATTTTTTTGTAGCAAAAATGATCGTAAATATAAGAATATTGGAAGTACATTACAGTTGTTTAAATTGAACAAGCCTATGAAAAATCATAAAATATATTAACGAGCTTTTTCAAGTGCTAATTTTCTATAAATATAAACACAGATTATGCTGACAAGAGAGTTTTGATGAACTGAAAAATTTATTTGATACTGACGAGTTACTATGTTTACAACATGTTAGAATAAGACTACGTTCTTTCGATACAAGCAACTTTGAGTGTTGGTTTAAAAGCGATCAGTTCTATTTTATACTATATACATATACTATTTGAATATACTAAGCTTTACAATCTGTTATTCTTCCAAAATGAGTCTACTCCAACAGAAATTAATCGTGAAGAAAAAGACCATAATAAGAATATTGCAGCTAGTATTACTGGGCATCTTACAACTACAAACCTAGATCATTTTTAGTATGGATTAATTCTGGATGACAAACACATTTGATAATCGACCCATGTATGTAGCCGTTTGAAGAGTAAAATATTTAAAAAAGCAAAGCTTTGAATTTTTGAATCATTCACCATATAATCAAGAATTTATTAAATTCTCATAACTAAAATTTTGAGAAATACGTTTTACTTCAGTGAATAAAAATGATCCTTGCCACGAATATACGAAGGGGTATTGATGTCTAGTTGGTCTAAAAAGTTTCTAGTAGGTAAATATGGTTATTATAACTACAGTTGGGATATTTTTCTCGCACGCCAGGATCGTAATGAGACAAGTATAGGAACAAACGGGTGACCTTGCAATGCATGCGTTATTTACATCAGTTATATTTTGTTTTTCTAAATAACACTTACATTATTCACAGCTACATTTGTCTCGGAGAGAAACGCACACCGTGCTGAAAAGATGTTCTTATATTTAGAAAATGACCGCTCAACTTCTACGGATGTAATACAAGCATAATTAAAATAATCTTTAGAAATAGATCTATTCACGCACCATCACGAATTTATCTTAATCTGGTAAAAACGAAATCCTTGTTTATAATACTCTCGAACTTTTTCAAATATTTTCTGAATTTCCTTAATTGCTGTAGCTTCGTTAGGTTTGAATCGTAGAACCACAGATTTTATTTGTTGGAAATTCTCGCAATAATAGAAAGCCGCCTCCAACCATGTTCCTCGACGTGTGAGAATTAGCTCTGGTGGTTAAATTTTTTTTAGCGCATCCAGCATTACCTTCATAATTGCTTGGTTACTGCACTTTTCTATAATCTTTTGCTAACTAATACAATGGGAAATGTCGCTTTAACAAGATCTAGAACACGCACTATATTATTCAAAATAGCATGTTTTTTTCGATCTGTTGTTTCGTCGACATATAACCAAAGCTGTTGATCTTTTACTACAGCTTTGATCATGTTTTCGATGTCGTTACGCGCAGTTGACATATAGCTTTGTAACGCTCTTCGGTATGGTACCTATCATGAAATTTTGGTGTTGTACATTCTCTATATGATTTTTACAGTTGCATTTGTCCCAGCACGTCAACGGTTTGTCGCAAGCTTACAGTATATCTTAGTACCATTTATAATAAATAAATAATAAATAGAGAAATTCATCAATAAACTTTCGCACTGCGTTAGCCAATGGTCTCGTTTTTCCCTTACACACGCCCGTCATGCTTAATAATTATACGTTCACCTTATATAAAGATACACTCGGTACTCTGCACTTCATCTGCTCATTACACTGGTGGGTGCTATGTATACTCAGTACGAACCCGGCTCGCCGAAAGATACCTCAACTCTTGTTATGATATTTTATAAAAAAGTTATTAAAGCTTAACATCTATAAGTTAAATGGTAATAAAAAAGAAAAAGCTAGATTTCGAAAAATTGAATTACGGTCAGTTATTAAGTATTTATTTTGTAAATCGTTATCGGTCAGAGATATTTTTGTTAATATGACGAAAACTTTAGGTGAAAACTGTTCTTCATACGCTATGATTAAAACTGGGTTACGGAGTTTAAGAAATGATCAGATGTCAAAAATGGGTACAGAAAATTTCTGTGACCATTACGGAAAACATTGATTCTGGCCATGATATGATTTTTAAAAATCGACGAATTACACTCAAGCATATTACGGAAGCATTGTGCATTTCTATAAATGCGTATTTCACCTCGTTTATAGAAAAAGTGCTTCGGAAAGGTATACTATTTTGTATTATTTTTTTACAATGCAAAGTCGTTGATTGTACTGTAAAAAATTAATGAAATTAGTTTCGAATTGGTGACTCCAACCCCTCTCCACTTTATTCTCTGGATTTAGTACCGTAAGACTATTATTTGTTCTCAAAACTCAAAAAATAATTATAGGGTGAAAGACTTTTAATAAATGACGAAGCTATTAGCCATGTTAAAACGTATTTTGTAGACCAAAACAAAGAATTATTTCATAAATGTTTTGCTAAATGTGTAAGTCTTAAAGGAGATTATGTTGAATAAATAAAATTTTATATTAAAATATTGTGGCGTTCTGAGTGGTAGTCTAATTGGTAAAATCTCGTAAATGACACGCAATTAAAAACAAATATTTTTTTAACTAATTTCTTAAAATATAAAATTAT
This sequence comes from Dermolepida albohirtum, assembly GCA_031893035.1. NCBI lineage: Eukaryota > Metazoa > Arthropoda > Insecta > Coleoptera > Scarabaeidae > Dermolepida > Dermolepida albohirtum. The sequence continues at coordinate 47,455 of JAVIWB010002505.1, forward strand.
ATTCAAATGGGGAATAGTTTAACAAGTATAGTGAAATCTGCAGAATAAATCGTGTATTATTTTAATATGCTGAATATTGAGAGAGCGTTCCTCGCACATACATATATAAATTAAATGAAAATTTCCAATAAATTGTAGTTATCTAATATTGGAAACATATAAAATCTTTTACAAAACACTCACTTGTTGAGCTGGTAATCTTATTTGTTCCAATAAGGTTTCTCTCTTAGATGGATCGATTTTAATAATCATACCTCCACCGAAACAGGTTACCCATAAATTGCCATTAGAATCAATTGTCATGCCATCTGGTGCGCCGGGTATGTTATGATCATCAAACGTAAACAATCTTGTTCTGTTGGCTGAATTAAAAATGTCTATACCGTGCATTCATTTTACCTCGCTACAAAAACTGTACCACATTATATTCGGGTCTAGCTGCCGAATACCGATCAGAATGTAAAGTGATGGGGCGCGAGTCATTTGAATCACGACTATAACTGACTACTGATCGTACTAGCTGCAGCCCCACCACTAATTTGACTGTAGGCGTATTGATATCGTATTAACGGTCATTCGTGGTTTGCATTTGGGAGAGTGTGTTACGGTAAGACCTTTAAATTTAAATATTTTTTTAATTATATTACTTTGATAATGTATACATTGGAAGAAAAAATTCAAAGGTAATTCTTTACGGCGTATCCAGCGCCTTTTCTCTGAAAAGTATGTAGATCGTCCCTTTCCTGCATTAACAACAATATCATTAGTAGTTAAAAAGTTTAAATCAGAAGGTTGCATTTTGGGATGTAAATGTCATAAACTACGGAGAATAAATAACAATAAAGAAATGCAGGGGTGTGCGCAATGGTCGAAGAAAATTCCAATATTACTATATCTAAAATATCAGAAGAAATAGGTATTAGCGTGGGTAAAGTTCATAAGATATTAAAGAAAAATAAATACACATCCTATAAATACCATCAGGAAATTTTTCATGCTGATCAACACCGCAGAATGGAATTTTGTGAAACTGTAATAGAACGTGTAAATGCGAATGAACACTTCATTGAGACTATCGTGTTTACCGATGAATCCACGTTTCCGTTGCACGGTAAACACAATCCGTCGAATCTTCGATATTGGTCTATTGAAAACGAGTATCGACAATTGAATACGGGGACACAGTATCCTGAAAAATTGAATGTTTGGGCTGGTATTTATGGGAATAACATTATTGGTCCATTCTTTATCGAAGGAAATTTAAATGGGGAAATATATTTGAATCTTCTTCGAAACGACATTGTCCCTGCTTTGAGAACTATTAATCCCAATATAGAGAACATATGGTCTCAGCATGATGGTTGTCCGGCTCATGTAACTAGAATTGTGAATGAATATTTAAATAATATATTCCCCCAAAGAGTTATATCTAATAGTGGTACAATTCGCTGGCCACCAGACTTAGCCCCTAATGACTTTTTTTATGGGGTTACAAAAAAGTTATATGGGCATCAAGACGAAAGGGCTAATAATTTGGAAGAATTACGGGTTAATATCGAACACCAATGCCAAATTATTAATCCTCTTGTGCTGGCCAATGATCGAAATTAATTTTATAATAGATTGGGGTACTGTTTAGCGCAAGCAGGAGGGACATTTGAGAATTTAATTAATTGAATTTATTTTCTGTATTTAAAAAGTATTTTATAAGTTTTGGCTTATTTTCTGTTTAAAGAGTATTTTTTAAGTTATTTTATTTTTTAGCTTCTTTAAGAGTTTTTTTAATTTTTAAACATTTTATTAGAAAACGTCTTTTAGTTCAACGCGAAACTTATTGTAAAAATACCTAATTGTACAGTTAAAAGTAACTATAATTTATTAATTTTTGGACGTAAACAATTTGGACAGTCAGTGATAGACCTTCCGCCAAGTATCACGAACAATTACTTAATCTGTAATCTGTAGTCAGTCGTTGTTGTGATTCGACTGACTCGCGCCCCACCACTTTATATTCTGATCGGCATTCGGTATCTAGACTCGAATATAATATGATACGGTGTTTGTAGCATTTTATTATGAAAGCACGGTATAATTAAAGTAAGTAAAACATAATTTTTAAATTTAAAAATTGCACAATTTGAGTAAAATTTAATGCACTTAATTTAGAAAATATTAATTTCAATAGAGTACGTTGATACATTTTTTTACTTTAATAAGAAATTTTTGTTATTACATTTATGTGTGAGCAAACACTACTTTACCAACTCTAAAGAATATTTGATGACAGAGCCATTAATTGATATTTAAGTGTATCCTACTATACCTTGTGTCAGAATAAGAAAGAGTAATTCAAATATTGCGAAAAAATAGTACATATTTTTAAGAGATTTCACTGGTTCTTGAACAGGCAAGTTTTATATGGATAAATGAATGCCAGATATCCGCCATTTTTGATAACCTGTAGACGTTTAATTACATTTTTGCATTGTTTTATTTTAATAATAGTTAATCTTAATTTTGAATAGGTTGTACATATTAATCCAACGTTTTCACAATCATACTTCCATTAAAGTGAATTTTTTTGTATTTATTTTTATATAATAAAGAAAAAGATTCATATTGTCTACATTCACAACTGCTATATTTCATTTTTATGGTAAGTTACATTTTCAAGCTGTGTTCCGCGTTTTAGTAGGATATTTGAATCACTCCTTCTTATTTTGAGACAAGGTATAACGGCCTGACAACTGTTTAAGGTTTAACATATAAAACCACAAATGAATGGTATATTTTACAATTTTTTATATTTTCGAACAGATTAAATACAGTATCAAACAAAATACACCACTCGTGAACAAACAAATTTCGCTCATTTGTGTAATTTGGTACAGTACTGAGCAAAATTCTTATTGTCTCCACTTGTACTATAATATAGAATTTGTTATTATTTGGTTTCAAAATAAATCAACACATACATACTAAATTCCATGAAAGACCGTTGTAACTCCTCTTAATACTGAAATTTTATTTAAATAATAATCTTATTCAAATAAGTGTAAAGAGTGTAAAGTGCTTACGATGGCATCGTGGTCACGAAATAAGATACCACGCACGAAATTTTAACGCGAAACTGCCCTTTGCCTTATAATTTCGTACGTGGTTTAAACATAGACCAGTGCTTTGAAGAAATGACTAAGTGATGTTTGTCCACATCGCACAACGATGGTATAAAGAATTCCAAAGGGGAAATTTAACTGTGGAGGATGCTGAGAGGCCGGGAAGGCGACGAACGTCAGCTACGGAGGAAAACGTTACTACTGTGAGGAAAATGTTCGGCGAGGACAGGCGAGTGACCTACCAACAGATAAAGGACACTTCAGGCCTAAGTGCACCAGCAATTCGTTCGATTCTGTATGATCATTTGCACGTGAAGAGACTTTGTTCTCTCTGAGTGCCGCGTCGACTGACTGAAGAGCAGATGACACGACGTGTGACTTGGTGCCGGGAGATGCTAAAAAAGTTTAATAAGGGACAATATCGTGACAAGTGACGAGACTTGGCTGTACTATTACGATGTGCCGACCAAAGCTCAAAACAAAGTTTGGGTCTTTGATGATGAGGAGACACCCGTAGTTGTCAGAAAATCCCGATCTGTAAAGAAGAAAATGATATTTTTCAAATCGAGTGGAATTGTGGAAGTCGTCGTTTTGGACACACAGAAGACAGTCACAGCTAAGTAGTCTACTGAACAGTGCCTGCCTAAAGTCATTGGTTCTATGAAGAACCTACGGCCAAAGTCAAGAATGGACACCTGGTGGTTCCTCCATCACGATAATGCTCCAGCTCGCCGCGCCAAAGTCTGCACGGAATATTTGACCACGACAGGATTGAAACCTCTCGAGCACCCTCCCTACAGTCCAGATCTTGCTCCCTGCGACTTTGCACTGTTCCCGCATATGAAAATGAAGCTAAAAGGGAGGCGGTTTCCAGTGATGAGGACCCTCTGCGAGCTTGGGACAACGAGTGTGCTTTACTCCCTAGTGAAACTTGTCAGAATTAGTTTAAAGATTAGTTTCGTAAGATGGAGTGTTGTATTGAGTGCAGAGGAAATTACATTTAAAAAATTAAATAAACGGAGCTGTATTGCAAAGCTTTCCTAGTACCCTTTGTATTTTATATAGAAATGTATGAAATATAATTCAATTTTAACGTTTCATCTCGCTTTTTTTTATTTTCATTCAAACTGCTTTTCATATTCTCTATGCATTGCGCGCACACATAAGCGTAACAGGCACAAACTTGCATGTAATGTTAAAAGCCAGTGATACGAAATTCTGTGATTGCTTGTTTTGTTCAAAATGAGTGATGGAGTGGATTTTTTTATAATACGCGATTACGGAAAAGAAGTATAGATGTCGATTCATTCATAGACAATGATGACAATCATGATATGGATTAGGTGACTGATGGCGAAGCGCCTAATATTGAGGTGGAAATGGTAATTGAAGCAAACGAAATCGATTCATTCATAGACAATGATGACAATCATGATATGGATTAGGTGACTGATGGCGAAGCGCCTAATATTGAGGTGGAAATGGTAATTGAAGCAAACGATAGTTTCGATAATGACGAAGAAGAAGAAGAAGAGGAAGAAATACATGCTGAAAATCGACAACGAAGAGAAAGAAAAAAGAAAGGAGTCCCTCTCATCCTGTTCTTTCATCTCATTTTGGATTTCATAAAAACTTTGTTTCAACTTGCAGACCGTAAAGTTACTTTTCACCATATACTATACAAAACATTGTGAGGGCGAGTCAATGAAACAAGAAGCGATTTTGTTTTGCAACGCGAATAAAGGCGGCGTTGATTACATCAAATGGTTACTCATTTCTCATCGAAACTCTCAACAAAACAATGGACTTGTTTTTGTTCTGTAACATGTTAAACGGCAATTTGCATTTACAAAGAAGTCGATGAATTCGACAAATCTTATGCAAGACGGAATTTCCTCTCCATATTATATAAAAAATTAGTTCTCCCAAACATTGAAAATCGAATTAACAACTTTTACATTGTTAAGCCATTTACTACTCATTCAGCGATTGAATCGTTTCATTTCATGCGTTTTCATGAAAATATCATGCACTTTATCTAATTTCATTAGTTTTCGTTTCGTCGTTCCATTTCATATCCTAGTACAAGCATTTGCAAAGGAAAGCGGCCCTAATATACACGAGTAGAAGAGAGGTTGTAAACTTTCTTTACAGAGAAATGATAAGACACGCCATAAAGCTTCTTTCTTTTGTGCAAAATGTTCAGATCCAGTATACTAACAACACTACAAAGTAGATTATATTTGATTTAGTAGCATGAATGATTATCGATAATAGAATTCGAATCGTATTTCATCATAAAATCTCAATTACCTTAAAAATTTTTTTTTAAATACTAAATATTTTTACATAAGTGGTAGTTCAACATATGCGAAAGCCGCAATGAATCACCAAAAACGCAGTATTTCTATATAAATACATGAAAATATAATGGGTCTGGTCAAATCCCATGAAGCACAAACATGAAAATCCGTGCCAAGCGGAGGATTAAAAAAATCAAGATAAGAATAGTTACTTTACAATTACACTCACCGCCTTAGTCGCCATTTTAAATCCGATCGAACATGTGAGGAAATATATCAAAAAAGAATAAGATCCTGTTTACGACACGTTTTTTATTAATTATGTGGTTTTCTTCCGATATATTCTCATATGTGTTCAAATGGATTTGAATCCAGGGATTGAGTCGAGGCGACAAGTATACATTGTAAAGTAACCATTCTTACGCATTACAGTAGGCTTTGGCTGCTAATTCTGTTGGAAGATCGATTCACTTCATAACAATAACTTAATATATTCATCGATTCATACCCTGTTCAATAAATACAAACTAACGAACCCACGATAGATCGCCACACCATTATTGATTCGCTTCTATGCTTTACAGTAGATAATTATTAATACCACTTATGAAAGATTTGTTTACGTCGGACTCTTCTGTTATATCTTCTTTTTTAATTCCTCCGCTTTCTGAACATATGTTCTTTTCAGTATCCAATTCCACCTGTACGGTTATCTTGAGTATATTTATCCATCTATTTAAACTCACTGCTTAGAACTTTTGAATACCTACTTCTCAGAGTAGTTTCAGTAGAAAAAAAAGGTGTCGCAACTATACCCAAAAAAAGTAATCAATTCAACTATGTCGTTGTCTTTTATTATAATTAATGTCTTTCAGACGTAAAGAATACTATCTACAGTTGCTGCTCGTAATTTTTTGACACTATCGCAGTGATAAATTACTGGCTTATCACGTCGGAGTCTCAAAATCGTATCCAGTGGTTTTTGTGGTCTTACTTCTCATTTAGGAATGGGGTAGTAATAATAACTCTCGGCCTATCCATGCTCTTTTAATTGGCATTAAGTTGAGGATGATAGTCTTAAATTATTATTACTATTTAATCAGGCATAGGTTTGCATCTGCATATTAAAGCATTTATTATTTTTTATAACGTTTTTTTATATAACGTTTATGAAAAGATACCGATAATACATTTTAATGGAATTTATTTTACATAAAAAATTGAACATATCACCACCGGCAAGAGACGTATTCTATACTTATTTTCTACTCTGAGAGAAGTAATACTGTTTGTAATTTGTTGTAGTTATAAATATTATTGTTGTTATAATTATACATATATCGTTTATGTATATTATTCATATAAGTGACGTTTGAATTCTACATATTTATTTCGTTTCCAAATATTAATGGCATTCTATAGTGTATATTTAATGCAAGTGTACTTTTTCTAGAATATTTTTATTTTAAATTTTAGTTATACGTACTAATAATGGTATTTTCAGCATCATAATCAAACTGTTCAATTCTTCTTGTCGGGCTATCGATAAAATAGAATTTTTTAGTGATTTGATTCCATGTTAAGCCGTTTGGTATTGTCAAAGAATTAAAATGGCGCTTAATTTTACCATCTGCTTCTAAATTGTAAAGAGTGCCAGTTTTTTCTGCGAAACCACCACGAGCACCAACAATCATTGCGCCTAAATAATAAATTATGTTTTAAAATATTTTGAGCATATAACTTTCTCAACTTCTGCACCTACCAGCCCAAAATTTTCCTTTAGGATCGGCTTTTCCGTCGCACCATAAATAAGAACCGTTCTCTGTACTCTCAAGGGAAGCTACATGCTCAAAATTTGGCACCTTCGAACTTTTACCATCCCAGTATATCATAGATAATCTGTTTTCGTGTGTGATTAAAAACTTATCATTTCGTCCTTGAATTGGAATTATTACTGTAACGTTGTTTAATCCTAGAATATGCAAACCGAGCAGTTTTTAAAATTATTTTAAATATATATTTTTGAAAACGAATTATTTAAAAAGTTTCAAAGTTTCACATTTGTACATATGTATATACCTAGTGTTGCTTTAGCATATACTTTCATGTCCGGTGTGTATCTATATATACTTTTGTCATTTGTATCAACAAAATAGAGGTTTTGCGTTTCTTCATCCCAATGAATTGCATCCGGTAAAACTAAACCACCAATTAAAGCTTCTATTTGTGGGTCCATTTGTATAGCTCACAGAAGATACTATCACTTTTGAAATTATTTTAATGTATGCAGTTACACATAAGTACGTGCGTAATGTAGACTTGGTAAAAAGATCTAATAATGATAAATTTCTTTATTGTTATGTATTTAGAATTATCTAATTGATAATTTTGATAAGATAATAAAAATTTTTAAAACGTACGTGTTAAAATTATAAAAATGATAAATGAATATATTGTATTTAGAGAGAAAAGATCATTAAACCTTTTAAACTAGCCTACAATATAGAATGCATAATAAAATATGAACTTGATAGTTACTACTACTACTATTATTATTATTCCCGAAAGAAATATATAGATACACATAATCAAAATACATAGGTTCGAAATATTATTTTATTCACAATGAACATATAAAACGGTATGTATTTCGAAGGCTATCCTAAGAGCTTCGCAACTTACTAAAATACCGAAGTTGACTTTACAAAATGATGAATGTTCGTATTTCTGAAAGAAACAAGAGGTATGATAGTGGACAATTTAGAAAAGTAGCTTTGAAAGATGTTGAAATAGTTCGACAAAAGACGTACTCCTACGGAAAAAATGATATCCTATATCTCCTATAATTATAGTTTACGGGTTCCATTAATAACTGAAGATATTGAATATTCAAAGTTAACATTGTGGAGATTGTTAAAAGCGAACGAATTCGAATACAAGAAAATCGATGGCAGTCAGTGTGTAATGGAAATTTCGAGAATCCGTAACTGGTGGTACGATTATTTATTTGCAATCGACAGGTATAGACATCAAGAAAGAAATATTCCTTCTTGAAATGTGGTTTGATACGCATGATATAGTCAAAATGGCCTGGAGTGATAATTCATCTCAGTGCCCGTTAGATGTTCTTGCACCTAGACGAAAAAATGTTGAAGGAGCTATGTTTTTGTCTGCAAAAAAACATCAAAAATTGTTTCTTAGATTACCACGAAGACGTGTCAGCATCAATATTCGAAAAGTGGTTTGAAAATAGTTTAATACCAAGCTTAGGTAAAAATAGTCTAATTGTTCTAGATAATGCTCCTTATCATTCTTGTTTATAAAAGAAACTACAGAAGCAGTACTAACGCAACTGCACAATAATTTTTATATAACAATAACATTTTCTTTTAAGATTCTTATACAAAAAAGCAACTACTTGAATTCACAAAATCATTTGCATTATCAAAAAAATATGCACTAGATATCATTGCAAGAAAAAATAAGCATGTGTTGCGTTTGCCTTCAAATCACTGTATTTTAACCATATTGAACTGATTTGAGAACAACTCAAAGAAGGAAAAATAAGTGAGAATGAGTTGAGTGTTTTCGCGGGTTCTGGCCCCACCCCAGATGACGTAATGGGTAATAATAATAGACACTTTTCTTCATCTTTTCTCTCTCTCTCCCTCTGCGTGTGTGTGCAACACATGCAAAATTCCATATACGCTTGATCACATCCGGTTCATCCGGTCCCTCTCGTTGCAAGTTCTGGTTATCTAATGAGCATCCGTCGTAATGAATCCATATTCCCATTTGCTTCCGCCCTAAATGTTCCTCGTCGTTCTGATTTCCCCCTACCCCTCTCACCCGTTTTCAGCAGTGCTGCCCAACGCCGCCCATAAATTTCAGTAGTATTACTGACTGTATTTATTTAAATTAATCATTCTAAAAATATTAGTTTAACCTTGGTTTATGTGGTTTTGATAAAATTTTTGCAATTTTTTAAAATTAAAGTAGTCTCAGTTTTTCCGTAATATTTATTTTTTTAAATTGTACGTAGATTGCTTGAAAAATTTTGCGGATGATACAGAAAAAATCAATTATTTTAACCAATTTTTTTTTATTACTTTTTAAAATATTCATCTTTATGATCTATGTACTTCTATATTCAGATACGAAGTTTTATAAAAAGAAATCACGAGTTGCCAGGTGGGACCTATAAGGCGGATGTGCCATCAATTCCGTTCGTGAAGCGGCTAAAAACTCCGGTGTTTGCGATACGTTGCCTGATGGTGAATTGTCTTGATGCAGAATGATTCCTTTTCTTGGTCGTTTCCCGCGCACTTTTTGGAACACAGTTGGCAAACTAATGGTTGTATACCATTTAGTCTTGACTATGCCACGATCCTCTAATGGAACAGTGGCAAGATAATCGACCTTTCCAAAAAGGAAGCCACTATTTTTTTGCTAGAGCTTTGTCCGCGTCTCACTTTCATGAGTTTCTTCTCGTCTTTGAAGACCCATTGAGCAGACTGTCGCTGCTTTCTGGCTTGTAACAATAAATCCAACTTTCGTCACCTGTAATAATAAATATTTTGCTCTACCTCGGTTGACTTTTTTAAGCAGTCTTTTGCACCAATCCATACACGCTTCTTTGTGAGCGTCAGTTAAACTCCGCAAAATGGCCATACAGAATAGTTCTGATTTGGGTCATATCTACGATCGATGATGCCCGGATATTTCTATATGTGCTGTGGTTGTTTGCCTTTATCATGTTGTACACGGCGTAGATGTTTTCTGGAGTGACTGCAGTGGCAGGCTGTCCCTAACAATGCTCGTCTTTGAGCAAAATACGTCCACGCTGGAACTCATACCACCGTTCAACAAACGCCGAGGATGGTGCTTCATTGCCAAACAATCGCTTGATTTTTTTCGTGAGAAGTGTAGAAAACCATGGCTCGAAAATGTAGTTTTTTGCGGCAGTGTTAACTGAGAATTTATTCAATTTATTAACATTTCGGCAATATACATATTGCCTTCTTTGGAATTGATTCAATATTATATCTACAAATAAACCCTGCTAAATATACAATATACAATTAAACAGTACACTTAAATTATAATTAACATTAATAAATTAAAACAATTAAAATTAACAAATTATTAAATTAATAATTACCTGCCTCACAAAACTCCAAACGTCCCCAAATATAGTCTGAAAGTGTATCAGACTACAAATTTTTTTTTGTAGGTGATTAATTATACTATATTATTTTCTATATTCTGGATGTATTGTATTTTTACAAATCGTTGAAGCAAGAAGATGTGTGTTTGTTAAGTGTTTCGATATGAGGATAATTTTTTTAATGTGTGTTTGTTTTCTATTTTGTGTGTGCATGGTTGTCTGTTAGGAAGGATTATATGATAGAAGAATATATTGTTCATAAATTTTACGTATCTGTTCTGTCGTTTATTGAGTTTTCTTAATTTCTTATGTAAATGCTTTCTAATATGTTTCTAGCTTTATTGTGTTTTTTTTGTAATGATTTTTGTTTTTCTAAAGTTAAATTTTTTTTGGTTTTTAATATTTTTTCAATGCTATAATGTTACCGGAAAAAAATTGCAGCTAGATAAAGGTTAGGTCCAAAATTTGCACGCAACACACATCAAATAAGAATATTCCTGTCCACAACATAATTACTAACATAGAATCCTCAATTAGTCACTTGACAGATGAAAACAAAAATTCGATTAGAACTAAGATCAACAATACTATAACAAACTACATGCAGTCTTCGAAACCCACAATATCACATGAACAAAAATGCAGCTATCACAAAGACCAAAAACAATCCACCAATCATGATCCTAAAAGCAGATACGAGCAATAAAACAGTAATGATGAATACAATAGATTATATTATACAAAAATGTACATACATTTAAATGATGAAATCATACACGAGGGTGGTCCCAGAAGTACCCGACCCAACAAAGAAACACAAAAACTTTGGGAAGGAATATGTTTATTTTTCAACATAGTCTCCTTTTAGCTCTATACACTTTTCTCAGCGATGTCCAATAAGTTCGATACTCTTATTATAATGAGAATTGTCTTGCTCCTCAAAATAACCATTAACTGCTGAAAAAATAATCCGAGGGGGCTAATCTGGCGAATAGGGTGCATGAGATAGTAAATCAAACTTTAATTCATTTATTTTGGCCATTGCAATAACGGATTTGTGAGCTGATGCATTAACTTGATGAAACAATACTTTCTTCTTAACCAAATGCGGCCGTTTTTGCTTGATTTCTTCGCTCAAACGTCGCAATAAGTTCGCATGATACTCGCCGTTGATAGTTTTTCTTTTTTCAAGGTAGTCAATGAAAATTATTCCACGCGCATCCCAAAAAACCGATGCTACGACCTTGCCTGCAGATGAAATGGTCTTCGCCTTCTCTGGAGCCGGTTCTCCCTTTTGAGTCCATTGTTTTGTTTGTTCTTTTGTCTCGGGTGTGAAGTGATGGACCCACGTTTCATCCATAGTTATCAAACGGCGCAAAAATTCTGCTTTGTTGCTTTGAAACTTCGCTAAACACTCAATTGAAACATCTTCACGACACTGTTTTTGCTCGAGTGTGAGAAAACGCTGCACCCATCTTGCACACAGCTTTCTCATGTCCAAATTTGCAGATAATATGCGATGTACCGCACTTTTTGAAATACCTACTATGTCTGTTAGCTAGCGCATTTCCAATCGACGATCATCCAGTATCGCTTTGTGAATTTTTTTCACCATTTCTGAAGTCGTCACCTCATTTAATCGACCACTGCGATGCTCGTTTTGGCAGCTCGTACGGCCTCGTTTAAACTCTGCTATCTAATATTTCACTGTTGTAAACGAAGGAGCAGACTGACCCAGATAGAATCCAGTTCATCCTTTATATCGGTTGGGCTGAGGCCTTTCAAATAAAAAGGATGACCAATTTTCTCCATTTTTACGAATTCACTGAAAACGTTCACTATTGATGGCTGCCAAACAAATACTAAACAACGTCTTCAAACCTGAAACGTTTGCTTTATAGATTGCATACTTTCTAATACAGTGATATTTTTCAAATAACTACCGTCATCATCTCTAGGTCAGACCGGGTACTTATGGGACCACCCTCGTACACACATTTACCAAATGATCCAACAAATAAAATTCAAAAATTAAATAATAATCTTATTGAACACTGGGAAAGTAATAATTATATTTCAGCAGAAATAGGAAAAAATCTAAAAATCAGCAACGCACAATCACCTAAAATTTACAGATTACCAAAACTGCATAAAACAAAAATCCCACTTCGACCAATAGTATCATGTATACAAAGTCCGTTACATAAACTTTCAAAATATCCGGCTGATTTAATCACAGACATCATAAATAAAAATAAATTCTACATAAAAAGTTCTTTCGAACTCAAGCGATCTATTAACAATTTACACATACCAAATGATCATACATTAATTTCCCTACACATCAATGTACACAAATATTTCCAGTGATGTAGCTACGAGGGAGCGTTTTTATATTCGCGGAATGGGGGACAAGGGGTGGAAATAAAAAAACCAAATTATTTTTCTTTTTCAATATATTCACCTGCAAGACGGATACATTTTTCACATCTTTCAATTAATTTATTTATACCCTCATAAAAAAATGATTTCTCTTTATCTGCAAAATACGCCGAAACTGCCTCTTTGACTTCATTATCGGCAGTAAATTTTTTACCCCGCAGCTCTTTTTCCTTTTTAGGAAACAGGTAATAATCACTCGGGGCAAGGTCTGGGCTGTAGGGTGGGTGATTCACAATTTCGAAGCCCACCTTATGCAGGGCAGCTAACGCAACGCGGCTCTTGTGGACGGGCGCGTTGTCGTGCAAAAGCAGAACACTTTTTGTCAATTTTCCCCGTCTTTTCTCTTTAATGGCTTCTTTTAGTCGCTCTAATATTGAAGCGTAATATTCTCCGGTTATAGAAACACCTTTATCTTTATAATCAATCAACAATATTCCTTCCGAGTCCCAAAATACCGTTGCCATGAGTTTCCCAGCTGATTGTGACACTTTAAATTTCTTGGGAGGTGCTGTGCCCTTTTTATGCCACTGCATGGAGTCTTGTTTGGATTCAGGTTAATAATGATGCACCCAAGTTTCGTCTCCAGTAACAATTCAACTCAATACACCATCCTTGTATTCAATAAAGAGGTCCAAAAATGCACGCGAATACTCTACGCGCTGTTGTTTTTGCGGCGGCGTGCGCATTCTCGGCACCCATCTTGCGCTGACCTTAGACATGCCGAGATGATCGTGTAGGATTTTAAAAATTGTTGTATCGGATACTCCAACCATTTCTGCGAGTTGTTTCTTCTTTAGTCGAGCATCTTCGAGTACAATTTGTTCAACTTTTTGGATAAGTGCTGGCGTGGTCACCTCAATGCTCCTGCCCGGCCTCGGGTCGTCTTCAAGGGATTCCCTTCCTTGTTTAAGTAAACTATGCCACTTGTACACCATGGTTTTTCTTGGACAAGAGTCGCCGTAAACCAATGACATCTCATTCATTATGGTCGCGACTGATTTTCCTTGCCTGGTAAGGAACTTTATAACGGCACGATATTCGATTTTTTCCATATTTCACTTTTCACTCCTGATTATGTTACTTGGTTGACGATAGCTCAAAGACTAACTGTCTAATAACAATGAAACTTCGTATTTATACTAATCATGAGTCACTGCACAGGCCACGCCCCCAATGCACCTACTCACCCCTCTACAACCCGCTCATTCCGTGAATATAAAAACGCTCCCTCGTATTTAAACCATAACCAAACGGTGGAATATACTGAAAACTTATACAGATCTACCTTTAGAAGAATTTATGAAAGCAGTAGAAATGACACTAAATACAACATATCTCCAATTTAGGGATAATTTATTTAAACAAACACATGGACGCGCGATGGGATCAAATATATCCAGTACGATAGCACAATTAGTAATAGAGGAACTTGAACAGGAAGTAATCACAAATTTAGAATTTACACCGATTTTTTTCAAACACTACGTAGATGATTGCATAGCCTGCATCCTTAAATCAAAAACAAACTACATTTTACAACAATTCAATAAATATCACACCAAATTACAATTTACAATTGAAATAGAAAACAATCATGAACTCAATTTCCTGGATATAACTTTAATAAAACGCAATTATAAAGTACACAGAAAATTATACCATAAACTCACAGCATCAAATAGATACCCAATGATGTAGATATACCCATTGTTTCTATTAATAAACAATCTATATAAGAATTGAGTATCATAAGAGTATATATGTATGTATGTATCAAAACCGAAGCGATATCATTCCTTCATTAAACTTGCAATCAGTATCGATAAGCAACCTGTTAAATGATTTCTTATAACACATCTACATATGTTTAAAAAAAGAATATGATCGTTATAAATGTTTTAAATTAGAGCCATCTTGTTGAAATAAAATTAAAAGTTTGCTGTTATCTGTTAATAATTGTTTAGAAACGGTACTATATGTTTCGCTTAAATAGAAACAATTCATATTGTGATGCCTGCCGAAAGAAAAGTATTATTTTACTATATCTAAATCAATAGCCGGTATATCATCAAATATTATCACAGAGTAATCAGAAACTTGATCAGGAGTTAGAATATCATTTGCATCCGTGTATCCATAATAACGTATTTCAGAAATAGTTTGCAGTAAACACCGAAGGTATTCATATTTTCCCTGATGTAGTGATCTGCATAATACATAAATATTCTTTAAGCAAATATATTGGGTGTAGTAATATCGTAAGAAGGACATTTGTTTCTCCATATTTTAAGGCATTAAAATTAATATACGGATAACGGCAAAAAGTACTGTATCGTGCAAAACTTTTTGTATCAAATACAGAGTCGTAGTTATATACAGGTAATGATAGTGATTGTGTTTCTAATTACATACTCTACTTTTCAATTTCAAAATGTATACTATCAACGTCACATTGCATACTAAACAACGTTCAGCGTTGTTTAAGATATACATATGTATCTACTATATTAAGGATTGTATAGGAAAAAGTATAAATGAAACGTTCGTTTATTTTATTTTTATTTTTTTTGTTAAAAATAATATTATTCTTTTTTCTTTTTGCTACCTTTTTATGAACAAGGTAGTAGCCCTCTCAGGTCCTCCGGCGCTTGATCCTTCAATCCACCGTCAATCCCTCCATCCACCTGAAGAGAGCCTAGGCAGATTCCCTTCCACTCTCCGCATTATTACCATTCATCTAATGATGTCTGCCTAAGCTCTTGCTTTAGAAGTAATAGTTCCTCCGCCGCTCTAGCCGCCCTTCTTTACAGTATCTCCCGCAGTTTTTTTAAGTCGTCTTATCGTCTTTAGGCATCGCCGAAGGAGCAGTCGGTGTTATTTCAAGCGGTTGAAGTGGCGTTTCCGGCGTCAACGTTCCAAGCGGTTGATGTGACGTTGACATTGGCGGAAATAACATCGGAGGTGGCGAAGGTGACACAAACGGTTACGAAGGGGGCTTTGCAGCGGGTGTCGGTAAATGTGCGCCTACGATTTCAAGCGCGATAACCACTGAGACCTTAGTTATTCTGGCCTCAATTCCTTCTATCGTTAGTCGAAGTATGGATTTACCATGTATTGTACTATATTTGTTAGAAGTTATAGAAATTGCGAGGGAGTTTACATTTTATTGGTTTCCTTTTCTATAATAAAATTTAATTTAATTTATTCTGAAAACTATAGAACTTTTGTAGGATCTATTCTATTTGATCGTTTGGTATGCAAATTGCGTTATCTATATATCTTTCTCATACACATCATCACCAAATTAGAAATTGGCGTTGCAGTGAGCCCACAGTCTGAGGTACTTGATGTGTATTTGTGGTCTGAAACCTTCTTATTTCAAAATTCATGATCACAAACAAATTTTTCTTAAAATACTTAACCACATATGGCAATTATTAGTATTTTAACGCCAGAAACTACTAATACGATATTGACATTTTACGTTGTGTTTTTTTTTGCGTCAATATACCGTCTTGTTTATGATTTGTCTTTTTACTGTTTTTAATAATCACGTAATACCCAACCTATATATTAGATGTGTAAATCTGACAACCTAGTGCAAACGTCGTTGATTACGTCCATCGATTCTTAGCCTAAATAACTTATAGTTACTTTGCATCAGTGATGTACCCTACAAAATCGATATATGAACACAGTATACATTTTCGTAATTCATTTCATGTAAATGATTGTCAAAAATGCTAATAATTCCCTGGAAAAATAATGCAGCAACGGGGAGACTTTCTAACTAATTTTTTTCTATAGACGATACTTTTAGTGTCAATTCACGTTGTAAATTAATAAATAATTTTTGAAAGACTGTACATAAAAGTTATTGTTTCATACCACTTTTTACCAAAGTTTGTTTGTTCCAGTTGTTAAAGTATAATATCTTAGAAGAGATATTTACATGACAATTTAATGATCTTACCAGATTTATTTAGAAAATGAGCTACATCTCGAATTATATTAACTTATATTAGTTTTCTATAAATAAAGCATTAAAATAACGAGTAGTAAGTAAATATAATAATTTCCAACGATACTCCGTACGACTCTAACAAATAACAATAGCGTGACAAAATTACTAGAAAACTCGCCCAACCAAATAGGTGACAAAATTTACGCCATAAAATGGTATTAATTACTGATGGGAGTGTCTCGAAAACAATTTATTGTGATCCTGGATTTCGATCTCTCTTTGTATACAAAATTGTAATACTTTAGAATTTTTTAAGCTTAAAAATATATTTCCTGATAATAAGTTGCTATTCTTTGCAAGAATATTTTCATAGGAAATAATTTATTCAAAATTTATAACTCGTTATTTTTTCTTTGTGATTTGTTTTATACTTACCTGTGGTTTATATGTCTTTAATGAATAAGAGTAGGGCATGCAAATGTTCATTTGTAATTTGAATACTTTCTGGAAACAGTAAATCCTTTGCCCTAAAAATATCTACAATTTTATTGATTTATTAATTTGTAATTGCTTAACAGCTTCAAAATGTACTTACTTTAAGAATAATTACAAAATATGCGTTTGTATAGTCAGAAAAATTAATGCAAGTTGTAACCAGAATGTACACTTAATTTGTCTTCGTTTTGATAGACTCGATAACATTTTTGATAAAATTAATACAGCTTCACAAACATATTCTAATATAATATAATCTATTAGTAGATAGTTAAATTAGTTTACATAACATATATAGTAATAATATAAATGTAACATAATCTGCATTTCACAGATCGCTTATAAGAAAAAATTAACAGTTAAATCTATTTATTCTTGTTTTTTTTACTACAGTTTCATTTCTATGGTACAAGATATATTCAATCTATTCCAAATTATCAAATTTGACTTTATAACTGGGAAGCCCTTTTGCATTAATACCAGTAACTTTAAAAACAGCTCCAGCTGGTTCTGGCTGCTTCATCCCTTTTACAACCAATTGTGCACTGGTTACGTATAAAGTGTTCATATTTGGTCCGCCAAAAGCAACAGCAGTAATCTATGCAAAATACGCAATTAATATGTAATCAGTTTAAATGTATATTTGCACCTGTTTTGCTGGAAAATTTATTGTTAATAATAATTTCGATGTTTTTGGATCAATATTTAGGAGGCAGCCTCCGTCGAAAACAGCTACCCAAAGGTTACCGTTTGTATCAATAGTCATACCATCAGGTACGCCAGGTATGGAGTGAGAATCCAAATCGAAAATTACTTTTCTGTTAGCTAAAACATACATATATTTATTAAAGGCTTCGACTGGCTATAAGTTGAAACCAAGTAAAATAATATTTGTCTTGGATTATAGATTAGAGAACCTGAAATTTGTTTTTCATGTCTGAGCATATGAAATACACAAACAAAAAAAATTTCGAAATGTTATCCCAGAGTGATAATATTGAAGTTACTTATATAAATGAAAAATAAACTCGACAGAATATTCTCTGGTCTTTTAGACTTGCGAGGGATCTAATTCTTCCTTGAAAAGACTATTTAAAGCGAATGTTATGCCTATCATAAAAGAATAAAACGAATTAACACGATAATGGAGAAC
This sequence comes from Dermolepida albohirtum, assembly GCA_031893035.1. Classification (NCBI taxonomy): domain Eukaryota; kingdom Metazoa; phylum Arthropoda; class Insecta; order Coleoptera; family Scarabaeidae; genus Dermolepida; species Dermolepida albohirtum. The sequence goes on from JAVIWB010002505.1 coordinate 66,095, forward strand.
GATGCCCATAAGTGTGGAAATCGGTACTCCCAGTCCGAGAGAAACATTCAGACAACGATTCTTTTTTTGACACATCACACACGCATTATGAATCATATTGCTTTTATAGAAAATTATTACTTAAGATGAGTTTTTAATGTAAATTACCGATAGTTCCTTTATTAATATCATAATCAAATTCATCTATAGTTCTTTTTGGTGAATCGATGTAATACATTTTCTTTAGTTCCACATTCCAAGCTAAACCATTAGCAATGCTCACTTTAGACAAATGCTTCTTTATTTTTGTTTTACCCACTAATGTATACAATGACCCCTTCTCAGGTTCCAACTTTCCGATTTCAGGTTCGGGACCCATTGTTCCTAAAAATATAAATACATCGGAATATAAAATTTAAAGACAGAAAAATCAAATTTACCAGCCCATAATCTTCCTACCGGATCTGCTTTGCCATCATTAAATCTATTATCAGTATAACCAGGTTCGTTTTCAACTTCCAATAACTCTTCTATTTTAGAAGGCGTGTCACTGATTCCATCCCATGTTACTATAGCTAATTTTCTTCCAATGCTTATTAAGAATCGATTTGAACTACCTTCAATTGGTACAAGTAATGAAACTGCGCCCCCTTCTGTAACAAAATGTCAACAAGATGTGTCTATACAGTTTATTCTCACTCCTGCTTAAAAGTTTCACTCTATTATCTTATTTTCTCTAAACAATGCAATCCACAATTATGAGTTCTTTTGCAAATATCTTCTTAAAGTTCACAGTATAAATTTAATATATAAACTAGAATACTAAGAAGAACTTTGTTTTTGGTAAATATTATTAAACATCACAGATCTTTTACATGCGAAAAAATACTAACAAACATAAAAATAATATGATTTAATTAACCTAAATTCCAAAAGTTATTTAAATATTAATATATTGTATGGACATCTATCATATTATTAATAATAAGAACTAAGAATTGGGATTATATAGTTTCATTATATAAAATGCATGTCCTTTTTAAATTTAAAAATTAACATATTTATTGTTCTTATTTCTTTAAACTACAAAAATTGTTTTCAAAGTAAATAAAGATCTATTCTCTAAGGCAACAAACGCATATGCATATTGAGTGATGACATGAACTCACTTTTTCCATAGAAAATTTTAGTATTTTCACCATTATCCTATATATGTAGAATCAGATACAAAATTAATAACCCCCTACGTCTGTTAATTATGTAGCCAACAATGATGTTCCGAAGGAAGAAACGACTTATACTAACGCATATAGTCCTTGTAAGTATGAGCGAAACAACTCATATGTTATAGGTTGAATAGAAATGATTTAATATAAAAATTTACAGCCCCTTATTTATGTGTGTGAACAAGAATTATAAACCATTTCGTTTGTAAATTTTCAATAGTGCATTACCCTAATATTTACAACGTAAACGTCTAACTGATTATTCCATTTAGTACCCTCGTTTTTCATGTAGTCAATTTGATATTTTTCTTTGTTATTTACTATCTTCGGTTTTAGTTGAAACGCTTTGATTTGTGTACAATTGTTCTGTTTTAATTTTATACTTAGTTTTTTACGATTATAGACTTTTATATACTTCTTTATTCGTTCTATCTGCTTCCGGGTTTCCGGGCTGGAACCGTGTCACTTGTATATCTGCCGACGTTTCGTACCCATTTGTATGGGTTGAACTACTGCACTGAAACGTCGGCAGATATACAAGTGACGCGGTTCCAGCCCGGAAATTCAGAAGCAGATAGCATTAATATCTGCTTTGCATGTTATTGGTTTTTGCCATACAAAACTCTGAAATCATATCATTCCAATGTTTTTTAGGTTAAGCATATACTGCATAAATATTTTATTGTAAACGTAATCAATATATGTACATGTTATTCTTTAATCGTTTTTTTTAATAAAGTTGTATACAAGCTTGTATATTTTCTTAGTTACTACATTTTTTGCATTTAAAATAAAATGTTCGAATTCCTTAGACAAAGTGTCTTTTTGACACTTATAAAAATATGTACCTATATACGACGTAGTAACGTGCCAGATATAAGCTATGCATACGAACAAGGTGTCATAAACCTAGATCTAATTCGAGTTCAATCCCGGGCATTGGATTTTTTTAAATTTTTGATTTGTGTCTTGTTTCTGAAAATTACAATACAATAATACGACTAATACAAACGTAGAAGAACAATTTTAATCCAGCAATTATGTAAAAGTTACTGATTTGATGATTAACTTGATTCATTTTATTCTACGACGCTAGAAAATCGTATACACATATTGTTTTGACTATTAGACAAAAAAAAAATCATTAATGGGGGTAATCATAGAAACAAGTAATTTTTGGAAACAAGAGGACATATTCTGTTGAGACTGAAATGACGAATGACGAAATTCGAGAGAACATACATATTTTTTTGCAATAATAAAGGAAACGCAGCGATTATAAAAAAATAAGTTTTATTCGGTGTACCCGCTGCAAACAAACTTTATTTTATATGTTTCTATGATAAATTTAAACACTGTAACGGAACAAAAATACAATATCTTTTATAGGCCTCTATTTCGTACCTAGTTTTATATTAATTGTAATTTTTTCAAGTTTTAATAAAACGGAAAATAATTTTAATAAAAAAAAATCGATACCTAGAATCGATCCCGAACAAAAAAAACAAAGAGTTCAATAACAACACGGTTTACACTCAATGACTACCTAACCACATACGAGAATATTCATATATGCAACTTATGACTGGCATAAAACAAACGAAATAAAGAACCGTTAACAAAAATATAACGTATATTTGTTATACAGAATCACCTTAAAAAAATGCATCAAGTCCGTAACCTCCCCTTGTTAAATAAATTTTTCGCGTACTTTTCTTTACAAGTATGCTGTCATTATCGTCGTCTCTACGTCGACTACATGTGTTAGCCTAAATTGTTTCTTATTTTGAAATACTATTGCTGGTTATATAAGTAACATGCGTAGGGGATCATTAATTTTGCATCTAACTGTATATGCACTTGTATGTATCGATACATGTATAATCAGTATATACAAGTTTTCGTATGAAAGTAGTTTTTAAATTTATTCTTATTCAACCAGGTTCATTGCATTCATTTTCTTTGAAAATCATAAAACTAGGTAAATGAAAAGATTACAATTTTTTTATAGGGCAAGATCAATGTTACGAATAATACAAAAATTTACTACTCGCTATTAGTTTCCTTAACCTATCTTGGGTGATATTCCATCTATGTTTAATAATGCATGCATTTCTAAAAATTCAAAATAAATTACTAGTCCAACGAAAATTGTGTAATATGCTACATATGCAATCTATAACTCCTACCTAAGCATATATTCAAAAGAAATACTTAGGTAGAAATACATATTACATTTACCACTAGTTGGTGAAGACAGGTACAATTAATGTTTTAACAGTTAGTACTACATTTATCGAAATATTCTTATGTTGAGAATATCTATATGTATTGATGCAAATATTTATATCAATATTTATTTATTAACATTGTTACCTATCAAACATAAAATAAGAAATAAAACGGAATTACAAAAACGTATGTAATATTATAATCATATAAATGTATAAATAATATAAATTATAACTTACCAATTACAGCTTTAGTATGTGTGTTTACAGATGGTATATATTTATGAATGGCTTGTCCTAATATGTCTACATAATACAAACATTGTAAATCCGCATCCCAATGAGGGCCTTCTCCCAAAGTAACTCTCTCTGTAACTACTTCTACAACAGGCTTCATTTTGTTTTGTTTTTGACACACTTTGATATTTGAACAAAAGGCTTGTGGAATCTACTCAAATATTTCTTAGCTGCTCTTTTATAAAGGAGTATATCGACATTTATTAACCTACAGGTTAATGAAATTTTATGTGTTATCTTCATTACATTATCATTGGAAATAATTTATAAAGGTTTACAATTAAATTTCGAATTAATTACATTTGCTTTTCGATATTTATTTTATCTTTTAATTAAATGTCGACTTTTATTAACATTGGGGTGATATATACTGCATAAATTTTGTTTTTCATTTAGTTTGTTTTGTCTTATACATTGTTATATATGTACGTTTTGTATAGGTACTATATTTGTATAATTCTTTGAATACGTACATATCTTCAAAACTTTTCCATGACACGTTTTAGATCAACGAATATGATTAAAATTCCTGTCCTAATTCTATTTTCCGTCTTAAGTTTCATAATATTAATATGTACATATATTATCTGTCAGCCTTCCGTCTTTACTAAATATTACACACTATATTTACTCCAACATAACGTTTGATTTGCTTTTCTACTGATTATTTTTATCTTCTACATCTTTTCTTTTATTTTTTAATCTTTCTAGAGCCAATGCTCTGTTGTTTATTCTGTAGTTTAAGACCGTTTCCTCTTCGAATTCTTATAACTTTTTGCTTCATTAATTAACTTCTTGGTTTTAGTTTTTTTTTCTACGTAATCTGCCTTATCTTCTTCTTCCTTTGCTGATGGTATTACTGTATGTCATGTAATGTCTGTCTTGGTATTCCTATTTACTTGTGTTATTTACTTCCAATATTTTTATATACCAATTTTCTATTACTAGGCTACTTTTATTTGTTTCTTGTACTTCTATTGTTTAATACAATCAACTTCCATATTGAGATATTATGTGCTCATTCTGTTTCATATTTTTTTCTTGTTCTTAATACTCGTAAATTTCTTATTCCTTATGTGTTTTCCTTATTGTATTTTTAATTTTCTATAGTTCACGTTTACTATGACATTGTTTAGTCCTTAGTTTTACAAAAATTATCAACAAACAGAGATAGTACCTAAATTAATTGACAAAGATAAATTATACAAATTTTCAAGTATAAATATTATGGAGAGTAATGTATCGAGAATCATTTAAATTCGAAGACACTAGATGAAGAAAATTACTAAACATAAATTTAATTATATTATCTCAGAATAGTTTATGCATGTTAAAATTACCAATAAAAAGAAGAATCCTCTAGAAAAAATTATGTCATTTACATCAAATGAAATGTATATGGCACACATAAAAAATACAAATGGACAAATCTTACATTTGCGCAGAAATTAAATTATCCAATCGATGATATAGTTGATGAGTTTATAACATAAAATTATATTAATTCACTCGATCTGAAATTACTTTTCAACTACATGTGGTATCATAATAAGCGGAAAATATATACAGTAAAACCTGTGTTAACGGCCACCTGACTAAAGCGGCCACCTGAGTTTCAAAGTTCCCCGAATCGACTATAAGGAAATTCCCATACACAAATACCCGTTAATTACGGCCACCTTTGTAAAACGGCCGCGGCCAAATAACCCAAACTTTTACGGCCTATTTTCATAGAAATTTACCTGCCAATGTCGGCCGGACTATTTATGACATCTATATCTTTATTGACGGAAATACCTAATACAAATTGTCGGGGTTTCCCGGGGTTTCCTATTACCAGGTAGTAATTCACCCTTTTCGATTTAAACTTTATTATTCTAAAGGAAACAATTCAGTTTAAAGTTGTCTCCGTATTCGAAAGGTTCTTAATTAAGTATGTCGCAAAAAAGAAAACGTTTGTCGCTAAAAGACAAAATAAATATAATCGCGGAAAGTGAAAAGTATGCGTTAAATTCGCGAAAGTTGGCCGAAAAATATGGGGTTGGAAAAACACAAATCAACGATATTATGAAAAATAAAGGTGAATTAAAAAAGATGGCCGAGGAAGGTGTTAACATGGAGCTAAAACGAAAATTTCCGAAGTCGGAAGGATTGGCAGTGAATCAAGTCGTCTACAATTGGTTTTGCAAAGCCAGAAATAAAGCAATTCCAATATCTGGGCCGCTACTTAAACAAAAAGCACTGGAGACAGCAAGCAGTTTAAAGATGGAAAATTTCGCAGCATCTAATGGATGGTTGGAAAGTTTCTGTCGGCGACACAGTATAACTTTTAAATCAATTTGTGGTGATTCCGCAGAGGTTAATTTGGACGATATAAAAGACTGGAAAACCAAGTTACCGTTGATTTTAATAAATTATTCTCCTCGAGATGTGTTTAATGCCGACGAAACAGATCTTTATTACCGCGCTATGCCAAATAAGACATTTGCATTAAAAAGTGAGAATTGTGCAGGGAAGAAGGCAGCAAAACAACGTTTGACCGTTTTACTATGTGCAAATATGGAAGGTGAGAAGGAAGATCCATTAATAATTGGAAAAAGTAAAAATCCTCGCTGTTTTAAGGGTAGTCATGTGGACAAATTACCCTTAGAATGGGTTTCTAACAAAAAGGCATGGATGACAACGGAAATTATGACAAGATGGCATAAATTTGACAATAAAATGAAAAAACAAAATAGAAAAGTGCTTCTTTTCTTGGATAATGCCACTTCACATTCTAAAGTTCCATTAGAAAATGTTAAACTAGTCTTCCTGCCGCCAAACACCACTTCGTATTGTCAGCCCTTGGATCAAGGAATAATTCAGAATTTTAAATTGATTTACCGAAATTTTTTGATTAAAAAGCTTCTAACGTTTATTGACAATGAATGTGATTTTGAAATTTTTGAAAAAAACATAAATTTAGCCAATGCACTTGTATGGATTACAGCTGCTTGGAAAAAGGTATCTCCTGCTACAGTTAAAAAATGTTTTTCCAAGGCCGGATTTTCTGATGTTATCCAGGAGAACACAATGTTTGATGAAGAAGACGAAATACCCCTTGCCCAGCTATATCCTGCAGTTCGTAACGAATTTTTGATGGATTTAGATGAATATGCTTCTATTGATCGTCATGTGCCTACAGAGAGCCCTAACTTCAGTATTCCAGAAATTGTTGAAGATTTGTGCAATAATGATGAAGAACATAACTCTGATAATAGTGACCTGGACGAATGTGAAACTCCAAAATCTAGTTTATCTAGTATGAGTGAAGTGTGTGCAAAATTAAGAGACATACAAAATTATTTATTGTGCAATAACAATGGTGACATTTATATGGATGTTTCTAAAATTTTACTTACATGTGAAGCTGCAGTTTTTAAATCGAAGCTAAAAAATGTGAAGCAAACAAATATTGAAACATACTTTAAAAAATCCTAATAAATTGTGTTTTTTCGTATGAATATATTGTAATAATATGTACATATAAATAATTTATTAGATGTCATATTATCTATAATACGTAAATACATTAAAATTTTAGTTTTTCTTACACATATTTGTATTTATATACTATTTACTTTAATTAATAATCCTAAAATTAATTATGTATTTTATTTGTGAGACGAAAAAAACCTGTCAATTACGGACACCTTTATATAACGGCCAATATATTTTGCTTTTTGGGTGACCGTTATTGACAGGTTTTACTGTAATTAGAAAATTCATTTGACTATGTCTAGATAACAAAGTCTATGTCTATATGTCTATCTATATTGAACATCATTTCACGACCATCACGAAAAAAACTAAAGCAATTTTGACCGGAAGCTTTCTGATTTGAATTACTCCGTTTAAAAAGTTGGCGATGTAAATACGAGGAATGCTTTTTATGCTAATGCTGTAAAGTACAAAATTTTATTCTAAAAATATTATTACATTTTCTCAAAATATCCCCCATTACAGTTATTATTTTTGCATTCAAGAAACCACTTTCATCCATGCATCCATGGAAGTATGTTTTTGTCTTTTAAAAGCATCGATGGCTTCATTGAACGAAATTAAACGCATTTCCCGCAAATTTTTGACATATCAGAATAAAAAGAAATCGTTACGTGGGCCGGGACTACTACGTATAGTAAATTAGTATATTTTGCATATACTAATATTTTATATATAAGGTAGAATTCACTAAGGATTGCTAATACATCATAAGTTCTTACCTAAATTAATCAAAGTTAAATATTTGAAGTTCGTTTTCTATGTCTACGCAACATGTTCAAAATTATACGTTTATATTTATGTGACATTGAGTGAGATGGAATAATGAAACACGTGAAATTTGTTCCAATAATGCTGTACTTTGTTCAAAACTCAGAAACTACAATATTTGCAACATGTCAAATATATTGGGTCTGGGAAAAAGTTCGTGGCGTTTTTTCAGTAAAATTCAACTGGTCCCCGCATGGCGCGTGGACGAATTCATTTAAACCGAATATGCTCCATTATTATCGACAATGTTTCGCCATTTTTTTGGTAGATCCATATATCGGTGAAAAACTTCTGTGGTTTCTGTCGAAAAACTGAATCAAGTAGTTTTCACAGGCTTCTTTTGAAACCAACTTAATTCCATTGAGAGAGTTCTGCAGAGATCGAAACAGATGATAGTCAGAGGGTGCTATATCCGGACTGTAAGGTGGGTGCATCAAAACTTCCCAACCAAACTCTCTCAATTTTTGACGGGTCATCAAAGAAGTGTGTGGTCGGGCGTTGTCATGATGGAAGACAACACCTTTCCTATTAATCAATTCGGGCCGTTTTCTTTCAATCGCCTGGCGTAATCTCTCTAGTTGTGCACAGTAGAGTTGAGAATCAATCGTCTGACCAGTTGGAAGTAGCTCGTAGTGGACGATTCCCCTCCAGTCCCACCATACACACAGCATCACTTTTTTTGGCGTCAATGTTGGCTTAGCGAACGCTTGTGACGGCTCACCATCCTTTATCCACGATCTTTTACGCTTCCGATTATCGTACGTAATCCATTTTTCATCTCCGGTTATTAAACGTTTCAGAAACGGCTCGATTTCATTCCGTTTCAGCAGCGCATCGCAGATGTTAATTCGGTCCATCATGTTTTTCACGCTCAACTCATGAGGAACCCATACGTCAAGCTTTTTTTTGCAACCAGCTTTATGTAAATGGTTCAAAACAGTTTTGTGGTCAATGCCTAGCTCCATGCCAATATCGACACTGCTGATATGCTTATCTTGTTGGACTTTTTCAAGAATTTCATCAGATTTTTCAGTGATTGGACGACCGGAGCGTGACTCATCTTTCACATTGAAATTTCCAGAACGAAAGCGAGCGAACCATTTCCGCGCAACAGATTTCGATAAAGTACCTTCACCGTACACAGCACAAATTTTATCACAAGCCTGCGCAGCGTTCTTCCCCTTATCATAATAATATTGCAGAATATAGCGAAATTTCTCATTATTCTTCTCCATTTTCAAGTGCGAATAACTTTCCAACCACTGCACCGATTACAATGTTTCTACGCTCAAACTAACGTTCGGAAGGTCATCTAAAAAACGAGCCGTCGGTGGTGTCGCTGTGACTTGTTGTTCTTTAGTTATCGGCAACCAATGCCATCTATCGGGAAAAACGCCACGAACTTTTTCCCAGACCCAATATATGTAAATACGCATGCTATTATGAATAGCTTGTAATGGAGTGTTATAGGTGTATTTACATATCTATAATTATTTTTATATATGTGATACCATATTTTTAAAATATTTATCTTTTTTACTAAGTATACGTATAGCCTAACTATAATAATACTTTGAATTTGATGTAATTCGATTTAGACAATGTTTACCCACATTTTATCTTACATATAAATAAATATCAAATCTGGTATAGATACTGATAGTATAGTACACTTGAAGAGAATATATGTAAATGTTGATAAGTTAAATACGAAAATCGTATCAAGTGCTTATTAATGGTAAGAGTCTGTTATATGACAAGCTTAATTATTCCGCACAAATATCGTCAATTTAGATCTATATATCTGCGTTATATATAGAGACTTTTAGTTATATATTATTAAAAAGAATACAAGGAAGCCTATTAAAATATTTCTTTTATTATCTAATGTTTAATTGAAACATTTCAAAAGATGTCTATAAAAATTGAGCGTATTGGTGATGTCAAGTGCCAACTTGGTGAAAGTCCATTTTGGGATCAAAAATCTCAGAGTCTTTATTATGTTGATATATTTGGAAAAACTGTACACAGATATACTCCATCGACAAATACACATATTAAAGCTATTGTCGGTAAGTTTTTTAAAAAACTAGTATTCGTAAATTAATATATTGTCAATATTACCAATCGATTGGTCCTTATAAAAGTAAATAAAATAGTTTGTTTACATATAAAAAACTGCTTTTAGGAGAAAAAAATGTTTCTTTTATCATACCTATCCAAGGCCAAGAAAACACATTTTTAATAGGATTTGGAAATGAGATAGCCAAATTGAAATGGGACGGCGTAACTGATAAAATTAAAAGTCTAGAGACGGTTATCGAATTGAAAAATTCAGAAGAAAAAAGATATCGCTGGAATGATGGTAAAGTTGATCCTCATGGCCGATTATGGGCAGGTTAGTGTATCAATACGAAAAAAGAATAATTATATTTATTTATTGAAGGTGTTCATTGACGCAGTATAGATTAAGTACATTAAATAGACCCTTTGATGTTTATACGAGCCATAACAGAAAATGTGCATCATGTTTTTCTACTACATATTTATTAGTAGTAAACATATAGATTGCTAAAATCTACTGTTTATTTCAGTTTATTTGACTTCAAACATCAGCAGTAAAAAATGAAAATAAGTAAAAATTTTAACATCCTGTTTATTACTAGTACGAGGGTAGTTTGATAAGTAGTGAGAATGGACAAGAAAAACGATTTTTTTAAATACAAAATAATTTTTATTTTTCAATATATTCTCCTAAAAGAGCAATACATTTATTCCAACGGTGCTCCAATGGCTTTATGCCATTTCTTTCCGCCTAGTGCCGTTTTCAATTTTGGAAAAAGCTGGAAGTCTGAAGGGGCTAGCTCCGGCGAATAAGGCGCATACGGTACTAATTGGAAATGCAACTCGTGGATTTTGGACATCGCAACTGTGGTGGTATGCGAGGGAGCGAAACAGAATCTTTTTCTTTGCCATTCCTGGCGGTTTAGCACGAATCTCAACATTTAATTTTTGTAGAAGTTCTGCATAATATTATCCGTTTATTGTGGCACCTTTCTGAAGGTAATCAATGAGCAAAATGCCCTTTGAATCCCAAAAAATTGATGCCATCACCTTGTTTGCCGATAAAGTGGTTTTAGCTTTCTTTGTAGGTGCAGAACCACGTTCTAACCATTGTTTCGACTGTTGTTTAGTCTCGGGTGTACTGTAGTGTATCCAAGTTTCATCGCAAATAACAAATCGCCTACAAAAATCAACCGGATTCCGCTTATAAAGGTCCAAACACTCATTGGAAATGCGCAAACGAGTGAACTTTTGATCAGTCGTAAGCAATCGTGGCACCCATCTTGCCGAAAGCTTGGAAAGGCCCAATTCTTTCGTTAAAACGTGGTGTACGCGTTCTGCTGAAATGTTTACCATGTCTGCTATCTCCCTCACTTTGAGTCGTCGATCTTGCGTAATAATAATATGGATTTTTATAATCATTTCCTTAGAAATCACGATTTTGGGTGCTCCAGAGCGCGGTTCATCAACACAGCTTGTTCTACCACGTTTAAATTCATTTACCCATCTACTTATTGTGGCGGATGATGGAACAGATTCACCTAATGTTTCCCGTAACTCATCTTTTATTTCGGTAGCCTTCATACCCTTAATTACGAAGTATTTGATCACCGCACGATACTCTGCTTTTTCCATTTTAACAAAACGACGTGTCGCTTCTTTTTCAATCAGCTGTCAAAAATAAACTAATCAACCGATTTATCTAAATATCGGAATGTAAACATTTAAATAGGCAACTTAAATTACAGTGCATTTGTTTTACCAATTAGAGCGCCACCTATGTGTCATTCTCACTACTTGTCAAACTATCCTGGTAATGTAATATTTTAAGTCAATTCAAATTACATTATGTGTATTTTTATTATTATAAAACATTATGTTCGAACTTATGAATTGTGTACAATAGAAGTATTGTTTTATCTTTTATTGAGAATACTTTTTATAGTATTATATAATTTCCATATTTGTATATATGGATGTAATATTTTACTAAGAATGGTAAATCTTTTAATGTTGTGAATTAATGTGTATATGTGCATTACGAGTGATTTTTGTATTGCCGTATATTTGAGTGTCGTAACATAATGCATGTTTACAATTAGATAAATGCCTAGTTTAAAATACATAGCAGTATGTAACCTCACAATAGTGCGGTCACATTTGCCTGCACGTCGGATTCGTAAAAATACATACCGAATATTTACGATCGTTCTGCTCAGTTATATGTTTGTTGGTACATATGTACTTACACACTTACTATAACAGATCCTACCCTGTCGCGCCTATAAAAATTGGCCGTTCTACTCATTAAGCAATGAACAACATTAAAAAATTGAAGGAAATATGAAGAGACACTAAAAAGTATAAAAGTACAAATGTAGAACAGCAGGGTCATACTCGTATTTATAAATTTTAATTCAACAAGTTTATTTACTTCATCTAAACTGAACACCTTTTGGAATTAGTTCAAATTCAGCTTCCATTCGTCTTTCAAATAAAACAACAAAAGCCCTGATATGTTTTACACAAACAAGGATAAAATTTCAAAGAAAAGTAAATATGTTAAAATTTTATAATTTAAAACTACAATATGTGACCAAAACATTGAAAAATTCTATGAAAATTTAATAATGAGTTGCCGCTCCACGTGAAAGAATATATTTTGTTATTTGCCAGTATATACTTCTAATAAGATGTGCTATGGACATTCCGTCACGTAACTGTTGTCCACTACTGGAAGTTTAGAAAGGTGTCGGGGGGAGGGGTGGGGGAGTGACCGTTTAGTATAATGTAGGTCTCTTGCAGAAATCGTAGTGTACCAGCTGCAACATTATTTGCCCTTAGCATTGAAATGGCTTTGAACGAATACTAAAATACTAAAGGAATCCTACTTTCTCTAATTAGTAGAAGTGTTTCGCCAGTTCTGGCGCCACCTCCACCTCATCACGTCTTAAGGTGGCAACTTAGACTAACTCACAACAAACCGAACCAACTCATCCCGATCAACCCACCTAATCTATATCACCCGTAACCACCCAAATTCACCCTAATCAACACCAACTCACCCTTAATTAACCCAAACACCAAGTAAGTACTAACCAAGCTCAACTCACCCCAAACCAACCACAACTCATCGCTAACTCACTCCTAGTAAACCCCGACTCACCCCTAACCAACTTCTATTCAACTCTAACTTACACCTAATTGACCACAACTCGTACATAACCAGCCCCACTCATCCCTAATCAATCACAAGTCACTCCTAATCAGCCTTAACTCACCCTAACCACCAACTCACTTCCAACCTAAAACACTTCCTAACCCAATTCTTCAAAACCATCCACGAACCACGCTAACCCACCCTCAACACCGAACTACCAGGTCCGGTTCTACCTCCAACCAATATCTACAGTCCAACTCGCCCCAGCCCAATTCAACCCCATCCAGCTCACCCCAATCCAATTCAATCCCGTCTAACTCATCCCAAACCAATTCAACCCTATTCAAAATCCACCATTCCGCTCATCCCTAACCGACTGCTACTTACTCTTAGCCACCCTTAATCAACTTCAACTCACCCTAATAAATAATGAACTATAAACGTATCGAAAATAAATAGTATTGACTTCGTATACAGTCTGGAACTATGTAAATAAATATGATAAATATTTATATATATATTAGTACGGTAAGATGGTGTCTTTTTAGATAACATAAATTCAATATCGAAGTTAATTTAAAGCGAGCATAAACAAATAGAAATAATTACATATACATACGGGCTGTCGGCGATAACATATTAATTTGGCCGACTTAAGTCACACTTCGTTCCGTCTATAGCGACCGTCTCGAGCATTACTCACAGAGCATTTGTTTGATCATCCCCAATAGAGGGGGAGGAGTAGGAATTTATATACATGTCCTTAATGCACACAACATAATTCAGAATATAAAGTGTTAGCGACGGTAACTAATATTCATCGATAATATAACAATGTAATACTTAAACACAAACATTTAAACAAATACTTTGCCCAGTTAAGGAATCAAGTAATAACTCACAAGGGAACACAGACAAGTGTCCCTCATCGATTTAAATGAAATATATTTAATATTTTAATTTAAAAATAGTAATTTATTGTCTCTGATGGAAATCCCTCTATATGATCATCTTGCTGAAGTTTTTAAAAACTAATATAGCAGAGTAATATTCTATTAGAGTTTCTTTCACCTCCTTGGGGAATTTCATACTAGTTTTGCTTCAGAGACTCTGCTTTCAATTTTGAAGAATGAATAGTGGTATGTGACGGATTGTTGCTTCGGTTATTCCATCTAATCTCCAAAATTAGTGTTAATTTGTCTTACACCTCGACCAACTTTGTGTTATTGGTTTCCCATTTCGGAGTTTTACTTTCCTGCATTTCTAATTACTCTAATTTTTTTCTAATTCATCATGAATTCTATTTATCTCACTATTATCTACATTTTGATGCAATATTGTAACACATCCATTAATTCAACGAGATTCTAGTTTGTTGATTTCGATGGGTAAATGTAGTCATAAATAACAGTCCATATCTCCAAACTCTGACGAGAATAAAGAATCGTGAATACCGTTCAGTAACTCAATCCCAATTCGTAAAAATTCTTCATATTTTTTCTCAGAGCTTGATTTTTGAACAATTACATTTGGTTAATATTTTGTGAGAAATTGAACACTGCTCGATACCGACACCAAAATTGTCACTAATATGAATGTCTAAACACGAATATTACATTTATATGGAAAGTTATGTTGCATAACTTAAATTTAAGGTACATATGTACATACATTTTAAAGTTCCAAATTAAATATGTAGTTAATACTATTTCATTTCGAAGAGTTATCATTTTGATTATTTATTCATATATATTTTTAAAATTTAAAATTTAAATATACAGAAATTAATTAAAAATTTCTGCGCTTTAATTAATTTCTGTGTATTTAACTAACAATGGAATAGCAGAAAATAACATAATTTTCATTAAATTTCCCATCGTGTAAACTTAATTATATGTTTATATATAATTATTGACATCATAATAACCTGACTGCGGGTTTTAAATAAATATTAGATCTGTTCCGTAATGCGATTTATGTTATGGCGTGTTAAAGGATTCGAAGTTACACTACCTGGTGGCTTAATTGGTAAAGCAGTCGTCTAGAAAACGGCAGACACAGGTTCGAGTCCTTCTCCAGCGCAGAAATTTTTAATTAATTTCTGTGTATTTAATTAACGATGGAATAGCAGAAAATAATATAATTTTCATTAAATTTCCCATCGTGTAAACTTAATTATATGTTTACATATAATTGTTGACATACTTCTATTTATTTTTGAATAATTCTTCAGTCAGATATTTGCAAATTTTAACACATTTTTCTGACGGCCATTCTGAACTTATTTCATTTCTAAGTTGGACAAATGAATACTAATTCAATTTTATTATGCTGCTGACATCATAAAATGAGTTAGGGTTTATTAGAGGTGAGTCGAGTCTGATTAGGGGTGAGTTAATAACCAACCCCTAGGTTATGGAATAAATTGGGGAATGATTATGATGTGAGTTGCGCTGATTAGGGGTGAGTTGGACTTGGTTAGGGATAAGTTGGGCCCGGTTAGGTATAGGTTGGAGTCGGTTAGGAATAAATTGGGGTTGGTTAGGTGTGAGTTGAGGCCGGTTAGAGGTTAGTTGAGCTTGGTTAGAGTTGCTTGGGAATGATTAGGGGTGAGTTCGGGCTGCTTAAGAGTGGATTGGATTTGTCAGGTGTGTGTTGAAGTTGGTTAGTGATGTGTTGGGGTTGGTTAAGGGCGGGTTAGGATGGTTGGCATCTCCTCTTAGAAGATGATGATATAGAGTTAGCGCCAGAACTAGCTAAACGCTTCTTCTCTAATTTGTCAATCGAAATTCAAACACCATCTTTCTCCTCTTCGACTCTACGAAGATAGTCAAATAAAAACAAAATTCGTCTGAAAAAAACGATATTGTTCTACTCTTTATCCCAATCTGCTCGTACACTACACTACTCTAATCTAATGGTATGATGGCGGCCAGTGACATGCAGTATTAGTCTTGGATAATAGGAAAGCAAACCAAACGAACAAGTATGGCACATGTGAAATACATTGTAATTCTGTGACTTATCTCTGCCAAAAAAAAACATTATCCATAAACCTCGGGATACTATGTCGGTCACTAAAGGCAAACAATATTTGTTTCCTATCTTTCCGTTCGGTGGTTCTTCTAGTCGTTCCAAGCCTGCAACAATGAATAATTGGAGCAACATTTTATGCATTCGGCGAGCGATTTCACGAAATGCAAACCCACCTCATGTAGTCAAATGATACAACTTCCTTAAAAACGCTTAGCTGGCGATAATTTGGTTGTCTTCGAACTCTTGATATTTTAATACACTAATTCACAATTATAGACTATTATTAGAAGACTACCCGGGCGAGTAACAGAATGTATTCGTTTATGTGAAACAGTAACTCGTTACTAAATTTGCTCTGTATAGAGCATACATTTTTCAATGAATTAATACAATCATTTATTATTTTCAATACAGTAAACATTCGTACAAAATTTGGTTCAAAAATATATACTTTTACTTGATAATTCCTTTTTTGTCATAGTGTATTTCTATTTCGAATATAAAAATTAATGCATATTGTATGTATATTTTTTACTACAAAGCCAATATTCTGTTGTTTTTTTAAAATTATTTATACTACAGGTGTCTTCATACAAAAAGAGGGTGTGGCACAAATCCCAAAAGCTGGTGCTCTTTATGCATTAAAATCAAACAAAACATTGGAGGAACTTACATCTGGTATTTCCTTATCAAATGGTTTAACCTGGAATGAAAAAATTAATAAATTTTACTACATCGATACAAACGCTGACGAAATTTATGAATTCAGTTATAATGATCTGAAACTATGTAAGTCGTATTTATACAGAAA
The DNA here is from genome assembly GCA_031893035.1 of Dermolepida albohirtum. NCBI lineage: Eukaryota > Metazoa > Arthropoda > Insecta > Coleoptera > Scarabaeidae > Dermolepida > Dermolepida albohirtum. The sequence continues at coordinate 83,210 of JAVIWB010002505.1, forward strand.
AAAAAATTAAACTAAGAAATGATTACATGTAAATATTACAGCAAATCGTCAAGTTATTTTTAAACTTAAAGACCATGGTATCGCAGCCGGTCCTGATGGTATGACCATAGACAGTGATGGTAATCTTTGGATAGCTTGTTTTGGTGGTTCAAAAATCGTTGTGATTGATCCAAAGAAACCGAATACTATATTTCGAACTATTGATATGCCAGTACCGCAGGTATTTGTTCCCTTAGTATATTTTATAGGAAAAATTTTCCATCTCTTATATATATATATATATATATATATATATATATATATATATATATATATGTATATAATTGATAATGGTTGATTATAAATGTTGGATAATAATGGATTACTACAAATGAATAAGAAAAATATTTAATTTCACGTCTCTGAAAAATTCGTTTGCTGGTCAATGATCTTCCGATTTATTTTTTAGTTTAGGATAGTTTATGTGAGGCTAGAATTATCAAATGTATAGTATATTTTAAAATCAGACATGTCCACTTAAATCGTTTGTGGTCACCCGGTGTACATATGTATGTGTATAACTTTGAATTAATAATTTTTCCTACTTTTTGCTACATACTTACGCACGAACATATACGTACAATTTAGCGATAAGGATCTTATGACGTATGTAAGTTCTTTATGTTATTTTTCTAATTTTTTTTTACAAAAATAATAGTAATTTCAAATTTTGGAAATTTTAATCATTGTTGACAATAATATTTGAATTTGTTAATTTTTAATAGCGTCATTATAGCAACAAAGAAAATAGACTAAAACACGAGTTAAAAAAATTTGACTACAACCTGACAGCATGGTCATGCTATGCACGACGGAAAGTAAAACGTCATTTTTTGTCAGTAAAAGAAGACTATTGTCAGGACGCAGAGAACGACATTAAATTTTGTTTTAAACCATGCAAAAATGATCGATACTATGCAATTGATGCGACAAGTGTATGGAGATAATTGTTACCTCGTAGATATTTAGTTGGACGAGTAATTTAAAAGTAATATGGGAACAACAGAAATTGTAAGCAATGCGCGATCGTCCAGTTTATTTCAGTGTGTAATGAGGGTTAAAAGTTGGGGAATGGATTAGAGAAAATCATTAGTGAATTAGCAAATACGCTAATTCACTAATCAACTCGCGCCACATTCATTGTCTGATGATAAAAAAAATATCCGTACTAAATATGCAAAAGACATCCTTGAAATTATTCGTAGTAATAAAATGAATAATCAATTTCTGCTATTGTTGCTAAGGTTTTTTCACTATGATGTTACAACTAAACGCTAAAGTGTGAAACGAAAGTCGCCATCTTCGCGAAACTGAAAAAGTTCATCTGCATAAGCAGAAAGTAAAAACAACAACTTGCTCTTACGACAGTAAAGAAATTATTTGCAACAATTTGCACCTGGCCGCAGAGCGTTATCGAAGATTTTTATTAGTGTTTCGAAACATATATAGAATAGAATTCGGAGAATTTTACTAGAGTGTTTGGGAACACATATGGAATAGAATTTGCTGCCTACAATCTAAGTACTCAACAACAAGCAATTGATTCTGCTTCATGTCAAGACAGTAGTAGTGCAAGATTTTTGACTCGAAAATTTCTCTCCCTATTCAACAGATTGGCAATGTGAAAGAAATCCAAAGGACTGTGACATTTACTCTTCGGGACATACTGGGAGATGCTGGAACGACATCTCGATCGGATTGCACTTTGAATAAAATGCATGTATTGTTCAATTGTCATATTTCCATTTTATGCCATGAACACAGTCTCGTTATTTAATAGTCAAATTGTATGTTGTCATGAGATATAGTAGGTAATATTTGCACGTATATGCATATTAGAAAATATACTAGAAGTTCGAGAAAGAAAAATCCGATCCACCAGACGGGTGTATATGTAAGCGCTGGACTTGTGCGAAGTAAGAAAAGGAATAACGGAGAATAACGATAGAAAAATGAAATTTTTTTGATTAAAGACTTTATTAAATGTTAATTGAGGTAGCAAATACCAAAACAATAGGCACTAGAAATACAAACAGAAGTTGCAAAAAACGCCAGTAATGCCCGATGTTTTGTCTCTCATGATGGCAATAAATGCAAATAATGGGAGAAAATGGGTAAAAATATACAATATTGGACAGAAAAATAAAATGAGAATGAAAACAATGGAAACTGGACAAACACATTGAATAGAATATGGAAAAATTGAAAGTGATATTTGCAAGAAAACTGAAACAGAATTTAATACTTTGCAAGCTTAAGTAGATCAAAAAGTAAAAACCATCCAGAAAACGTAAAAGTGTTCAAGAACAAGTAATGGATGTTTAGGAACACATGGAAAGTGTTAAAGAAAACATGAAAAACGTACGAAAAATATACAGTAAACTAGACAGTTAAAAAATGCAGCAACGGATCTAATAGGAGTTACGGAACCTCAAAGAACGCGACATTATAGACGTGGGAGGTTATACTGAAGCTAAAATATTACCCCGACGTTCAATGGTAAAATCCCATGGTCAACGTACATTAAATAATGCAGCGATGAATGAATGGTCCGTGACCGAAAAGACAACTTCCTTAATTGTGACGTTATGCATAGAAGCTCAAACGATTCCGGATAACTAACAACAGAATTAAACAATTCTAATCTTGCATATAGAAGCTCAATACGGAGACAAAGACCTACAACATGTCTACCAAGCACAAATGAAAGAATGGACGCAGAGAGCTTCCAGTAAGTTCAAATACAAATAGCGCGTTTAGTAACATTACTATACCCATCTACACCAAAAGACGTTATTCACAAACTAACTGTGAGTAATTAGCTATGCAAGCTTTCATCGATGTCATAGACCGACAAACACAGAAGGCACTCCAACTTGATAGCTACAAGCCATTTTAGACACAATGGTCCATTCTCTGAAATATGGAACGGCCAGTGTGTTATTATGCCAGTGCGTGAAGTCCAAACAACGAATAGTGATTATATGAATAAGATTCTGAATTTCATAGAAGAGCAACTGCTAAAATTAAAGAAAAATGAATCCAACGAAAGCTCCCAAAGCGAAAAAAACCAATATGCTAGAATTGCTGTTTGGAAACTTTTGACACTTTAAGAGCCGATGACGATTCTGTTTACGTCTAAAATTGACTGAGCGCCAAAAAGAATCAGTCAGTTGTAAGGGATGAAAGTTGACTAGCGGACACTGCACAGATATACTATCATTATTGTAATATGGAGCCCATAACTTAGTAATGGATAGTGCAGTATTTAACAAAATATGTCGCTTTACAAGTGACACATACGCTAGTTCAATCATATTTAATTATCAAATGGAGAGTACGAACTATTAATTAATGATAATGTAATTTTGTTTACAGTTATTAAATATGAAAATCCAGGGTAGGTTATTAATTGCATATAATTATGCGCTTTTACGATGATAAATTGAAAAATTCTAATTTTAACGGCTTTATACATCGTATATGTAATGCAGAAAGTTTTGAAAAATTTTTTGTTCTCCTCAAAGAACTCGAACTCACGATCCCATTCTCTCCAAGAATATGCTCTAACTATTAGACCACGGAAACAGCCAATTCTAGTCCTTCCAATGTGCCATAAATTGCATTATGGAAACAGTTATTAAATAAACGTTATTTTTTGCTCTAAATATTAAAAAATATTTCTAATATTTCTACTATTACATATTTTCCAAGTTAAAATTTATGCTCTTAAATTAGAAAAAAATCAGTTGAACATAATGTTTATTCTTTTAAAAAATTGGAATTTAAAAATTTTGTTCAAAACAAATAGTTAGTTTGCTTCATCAACAAGTTAAACACAAAATAATATAAAATTTTTGGCATATTAACTACATGAACACAAGCTTTACAACTAACTTCCTCAATTCATTAGCATTTTTGTCGACTTCCTCCTTCATTTATGTAAAAATTTATAGTAAGATGTTCCAATTATAGAAGAAAATATAATTATCTGAGAAAGTAGATAAATTACGAAAGTTTAGTCATATTTGTATATTCTATAAATGTAAAAATTATTATGTCAAAAAATTTGTAGGTAATGTTGTAATAAGTTTATAATGTATTTTTACACGTTTCACTAGTGAGCTATTTTACAAGCCGAAATAGTACTTTCACAGAATATAAAAACAAAGGGCGGTTTCCATTTGCTATACAATTTCCATAACATTCGAATCTCACTATCATTATATTTATAATTTATAATCATGCTGATTTTAATGCCGGTTTAAATGCTATTTCATCAAAAACTATTGTACAAAATTTGTCTTTTTTTGGCAAACTTACAAGTTTTTATATGTTCTACAGTTCTTGACGACAAACAAAATATACTTTATTCTTATACAAGGACGAAATTAAAATTATCTCTAGTAAAATATCTATATATAAATATGTAAAGCTATAGAATTTCTTATTTGTGGACTAACATTCCCTGCAGGCTCCTTAAAAGATTTGCGCATGCTGCTTTATTTGTTTCTGCCATTCTTTTTTTGTAGGTTTCTAACAATTGTACTCTTTTACATGTTCTCTTTGTGCATTTGTTGAATGTTTTTGTTCTTAGATTTAATTAATCTTGAATATGTCCCGAACCAAAATTTTTATGGCAGGTTCATATTTCTAAGAAAAAAAATTAAAAGATATTAAGTTACCAAAAGCTTACCAAAATGAGACCGTGAATTCTTTGATGACATTCTGAAATAAATATAAATATGCATTTGCAGAAGTAATATGAAATTTTTTAAAACATTTACTAATTATACTCTATTATAAATTAACTTCAAAAGTATTTACCTTCTGAGAAGTACAACTTTTGTTCTGGACTTATTTCAAATATAATAATGATTTACTTATCACTTATAAATACTTGGTATATGCAAATGATCATCGAACTTTTGCTGAATTTCATTCTTTTATGGTATAAAAAGAGAATTTTCAAATGTTGATATATTTAAGAAGCCTATTTTCCAAAACTACATTAATCGCATGTAATCGCAATAAATATTAACATTACCTGGCATGTTAACTAATTGCAAATGAATGCGAGAACCACGTATAAAAATTTACGCCTCTATTGTATAAGCATGAGATGAAACCAAATATCACTTTTAAACACTCTTAAATAAACTTAACGAAGCGATATACATATTAATTGCATTTCATTGTTAAGCTTAAGCTTATAATTTGAATAGCTGCAAAAATTAATTTGGTTAGGGATGTTTTAGCTTTCTAAGAAATTATAAGGCTATTAGTACCACGCGTATTTGGTAGATATCTGACTTATATGTAAGTTTGTTGTATGGAAGGGATGTACAAGTTCACTAGGTCTGATTGTCAGTGATGTCTAGTGCGGTTAGTGATCTAAGTTAGGTGTATCTTGAGTGTTAACTTTCATTATAAAGAAGAACAAGATGTATTCTAATATCTGTCCAAATCAATTCAGTTGCTGTAGGAATTGGTACCTATATAATGATAATTTCATTTAATTCTTGTTTAAATTTGTCTTATTACATTAAAAATTGAAATGAAATAGTAATAATACATGAAATATTAATTTATTGTAGCCTCCAAAATGTCAGATAGTGCAAATAGATAGAATATTCCGGAAAAGAAAAGAAAAAATTCAATATAATGCCGATTGGCAAAAAAGTGCGGTTGCATTATTTGCTTTAGAGATAATCATAATGCAAAATAGCTTGCTTGCAACAGTTTCGTTTTCTAAAAGCCGCATTACAAATTTTGCAAGCTATAGCAAGTAAATCAAAGAGTTTTTATACAATAGCAAAGATGCCCATGAAGATGACGTATTTGCAGAAGTATCACTTTGTTAATATTCTGTTATGCATTCTCGTAATGATGTCTCTCGACTCCGAAATTTCAGTAAAAAATTCTAGTAGGAAATCTAAAGTTTCGATCATTATTACAAACATTCTTGGAAAGTACTCAAAAAATTACATATTGAAACAATTGGAAAATAACAAACTCTTTTCTATAAACACGAACGCTTATAACAAAGGGTAGCCAAAGCTATACCATAAAAATATTTTTATATCATTAATATCGTTAGAAGTAGAATACTGAAACTATTTGAAATACTCTCATCCAACAGCTTACATCTAATAAGTTATTTTAAAAAATATTATTGCATTTGGTGCAGATATCGCTAATATTCATTTGGCCAAGAAGAAATAACATTAAATTACATTAGTGAAATAACATATTCTGTATAATACTAAGAGAACTTACAATTGTTTGAAGATTATATAGAATATAGAACATTATATAGAATATTTAATGAATTCAACAAAGAAGATAACAGAAGACTTTTTCGAATAGACAGAAGCAGAATGGCATGAAATGTTACAGTATATACCAAGAAGGTACCTGATTGACAACTTTGCACCTATTAAACCAACCGTGTTTTATAAGCAAGAATAACATATCACCTACATTTTTATAACATGAGCCTCATGAAGAGAATGTAAAATTTGTAAAGAACGTATGTTCAATATTTCAGACAATGCTAAAAAAACTCCGTGCTAGTAATGTTACGATTGTTGAATTGTTGATTGACTGTCTGACATGATTATGAAATTATCCAAAGCTGTGGTATATATGTAGATGCTTCAAAATGAACATATTCAATATGACCCAAAGTTCTACGAAAGCTCTTATCTTTTTTTTAGTACATTCTACATAATTTTATATTAAATTCTAAGAATAGTAAATCTCACTTTAATATTCCCTGTTCTATCGCAACATTTTTCTTATGTAACTTTTATGTCATCAAGCGTATGCCAACTGACGGTGTTTGTTACAGTGGAAATAATTCGTATCTTATTATTACTAACATAAGTTGAACGACTATTATCTGTAACAAAACAACAAATAAAAGATGTAAAAGATGTATCTATTCAGATATGTATGGACGAAGTGAAAAACATTGCCCACAAAACTCTACATTTCATTATCAATGTGGAATGTTCCATAATTTATTCGTCCCACAAACCTAATACAATGAAAAGTAAGTAATAATAATAATAATATTAGTGTACTGAATTAAGAATAAAAAAGTTTAGAAAACCTTTGATTTATTTAAACATTTTGGACCAACTGTAGACAACTGCACTTAATCATTCAAAGGATATAAATTATTCAAATGTCAAAATAACATCTTCTTTGTCGAATGCAACTTCAGTACTTGAAACGCCAAATTAAACTCATTACACCTAAGAATTGCAATGGCTTTTCAATCAAAATCGACAATGAATCTAGTGAAGTCAATGAAACATGAAATGGTTTAATTCCATCGAAGTATGTAACAAGATCTATAGCATAAAATGATAATAGTAATTTGGTACGTAGACTTCCGCGGTCGTGGTCCATGCTATCTGCTTCTGGGTTTCCGGGCTGGAACCGCGTCACTATTATATCTGCCGACGTTTTGTACCCATTTTTATGGGACATCTTCAGGGCTGAACTACTGCACTGAAACTGGTGTAAGTCAAGGAATCCTGTACACACCAGATGATTCTAAAGAAATATGGTCTTTTATGGAAAAAGGGTCAGATAATTTGGAATGGGGTTTGAAGATGGTTTTGATGTTGTTTTTGAGAAGAACCCTACTGATGCGGTCAGTAACACCTTGTATATAGGGTAGGTGGGCTTTAGAGAGGGGGAGAGATGATGTAAGCTGTGTATTAAGTTGTGAGATTTTGGGATTAAGATGTCGATCTATGGTTCACTGAATATTATGGTTGGAGAAATTATTATTTATAAGAGCCTTGGTAACATGACTTAATTCCTGGGATATAGAATGCTAGTCAGATATGTTGACAGCTCTTTGAACTAAGGAATTGATAACGCCCTGTTTCTGGGCGGGATGATGATGGGAGAGGGCATTGAGATACCGATCAGTGTGTGTGGGTTAGCGGTACACTGAATGTCCTAGGGAACCATCCAGATGACGAGTTACCAAGACGTCGAGGAAAGGAAGGGAACCTTCAGATTCAATCTCCATAGTGAAATTTATGGAATCGTGTTGTGCATTTAAGAAAACAAGGAAGTTGTTCAAGGAATCCCGACCATGAGGCCAAATAACGAAGGTGTTATCCACATATCTGAACCAACATTTTGGTTTTTGGTTACAGGAGTGTAGAATTTGTTGTTCGAATGCCTCCATAAAAATGTCAGCGACAACAGGAGAGAGAGGAGACCCCATAACTGCACCCGATACTTGTTCATAATAATTACCACGGAACTGAAAATAGGTGGAGGTTAAACAAGTATTCACCAGATTGGCCAAATCATCAGGTTGGTTGTCAGTGGAAAGGATTTGACGGATTATTTGGATAGTGTCGGGTATAGGAACTCTGGTAAATAAAGATTTGACGTCAAAACTAACTAGTAGATCATGAGGATCTACCGTTAGGCCATTTAGTCTTTGGACAAAATGTTTGGAATTTTTAACACAGGACAAAGTCCTGAAATCTGACCCCACCATCGTTGTACTCAGAGCGAGCTGATAAAGGTAACGCCACTGTTGTCCTGGACAGTGATCAGTACGAGCTTAAAATACAAACTCTTCTCCAGGACGGTTCGTATAAACTTCTCAAGCGAGATCCCACCTCACGAATAGAACGTACCATCATATCATCTATCAAAACCTCTTCTATTCCTACCGATTCTCACAAAACCTTATTACCCAGCGACTCCAAAGCCCCAAAACTGTATGGCCTCCCAAAAATTCACAAACCCAGCATTCCTCTGCGTCCCATAGTGAGTACCATAAACAGTCCCACTTATAAATTATCTAAATATCTCTCGAACATTCTCAAACGTTACACCGGCAATAGTGATTCTTTTATTAAAAATTCCAAACATTTTTTTGACGTCAAATCTTTATTTACCAGAGTTCCTATACCCGACACGATCCAAATAATCCGTCAAATCCTTTCCACTGACAACCAACCTGATGATTTGGCCAATCTGGTGAATACTTGTTTAACCTCCACCTATTTTCAGTTCCGTGGTAATTATTATGAACAAGTATCGGGTGCAGCTATGGGGTCTCCTCTCTCTCCTGTTGTCGCTGACATTTTTATGGAGGCATTCGAACAACAAATTCTACACTCCTGTAACCAAAAACCAAAATGTTGGTTCAGATATGTGGATGACACCTTCGTTATTTGGCCTCATGGTCGGGACAAATTCACAACACGATTCCATAAATTTCACCATGGAGATTGAATCGGAAGGTTCCCTTCCTTTCCTCGACGTCTTGGTAACTCGTCATCTGGATGGTTCACTAGGACATTCGGTGTACCGCAAACCCACACACACTGATCGGTATCTCAATGCCCTCTCCCATCATCATCCCGCCCAGAAACAGGGCATTATCAATTCCTTAGTTCAAAGAGCTGTCAACATATCTGACCAGCATTCTATATCCCAGGAATTAAGTCATGTTACCAAGGCGCTTATAAATAATAATTTCTCCAACCATAATATTCAGCGAACCATAGATCGACATCTTAATCCCAAAATCTCACAACTTAATACACAGCTTACATCATCTTTCCCCCTCTCTAAAGCCCACCTACCCTATATACAAGGTGTTACTGACCGCATCAGTAGGGTTCTTCTCAAAAACAACATCAAAACCATCTTCAAACCCCATTCCAAATTATCTGACCCTTTTTCCGTAAAAGACCATATTTCTTTAGAATCACCTGGTGTGTACAGGATTCCTTGTTCATGCGGCAGGACATATATTGGTGAAACAAAGCGGTCTGTCGGCACTCGTGTTTCTGAACATGAGCGGTATACCAAGTTGCTGCGCATAGCCGGTTCTGCACTTGCCGAGCATAGGCTGGAAACCGGGCACCATATTCAGTTTAATTCGACCAAGATCCTATCCCGCACTAATCATTTCTATGGTCGCAAAATCCGTGAAACTATAGAGATCTTTAAGCACCCCAATAACCTTAACCGCGATGATGGCTACCCCCTACATAACACTTGGCAATCCTGCATCTTTAATCTACCCAACCGCAACCATAACGCTCCATTGACCCACGACTCATTATCCATATATAAACGCGTCCCCCATCGACTTACACCAGTTTCAGTGCAGTAGTTCAGCCCTGAAGATGTCCCATACAAATGGGTACGAAACGTCGGCAGATATAATAGTGACGCGATTCCAGCCCGGAAACCCAGAAGCAGATAGCATGATAATAGAATGTTCTTTTCTTATTTCGTTTTTGAATACATCTTGTATAACTGAATTATTATATTACTAGTACAAAAATGATATCTGTTATTATTTTTACATTAGCAATAATAATCTTTACTTCACCCAAAAGATTCCAATTACAGAACACAGAATAAAATTACAGTAAAAAGCAAAAGCAAAAATGACAGAGTAAATTAAATATAATTAAGTACATAAAATTATTAAAAATAAACAATGCAGTTAAAACAAAAGTTAACACCGTGAAATTAACAACTAAAATTGAAGGTTGCGGACACTAATATTTTTGAAATGGATCCCTAAATAAGGCGTTAGCATTATTGCTCGTATAAGTTAAATGCGCTTTACATTAGATATTCATTTTAGCTCTTGGAATTAAAAAAAATCATTAATTAGACTTAAACTTTGTGGAATACGAACGTTAACCTGCCCCAAAATGTAAAGAGAATCTATTACATTATTGAGTTTAATTAAAAATTTAGCATAGTAGCTGAAAGCGATTGAAAATCGTATGCACCTAGTGAATTCATGTAATCTAACATCACGAGGAAAATACTAATAATATAATAATATTTTAAAATCTCTTCTGCACTCTTTCAAGTTTCAGATGCAAATACACATAATGAGGATATCGAATAATGGCAACGTATTAAAATTTAGAAGGCATCAAGATATTGAAACAGCAGTCTTAAAAAGGATTCGAGAATTCTTTGCAAAAACAAAAGACAAAATTAAGAGCACACGAAACTAAATATGATTAGAACAGTTTAAGCGTGTGCGTATAATGTTAAGATTATGCCGGCAAGTTAAAACCGTTAAAAGTATAGTAAGAAGCAGATAGAATTGAACAAAATATCTGTAGATCGTCAATATAAACTAAAACTTTATAGTCGATAGCAGCTCGGAGATCATTGAATAAACATAGAAAAGTAACGGGCCCTTTCGAACAGCCGATAAAGCAATAAAACAACTAGAATCAAAGTCATTATGTGCAACCTAGCAAGTTATATTTTACATAGGTACGACACAATTAATTAAATGAAAATAAAAAATTCAAGAGAATAAAAAAATAAATTTGTGTATGTTGTGACATCATAGTTTTTCCTTCATTAATCTATATCAATTATCAATATTACAGATTTTACAATATTCGTTTAATGGCGTAAGCTGCTTATGTGTTCCCGACAATTTAAAATTTCTATCAATCTATAATGCACACATTCACTAGTTCGCAATAAATCCCAAGGCGGTACATCAGTGAAAAATCATGACGTTGAACAAATTGCGCCAATAAACGTACCTTAAACTCCTAGTTACTCGATCATCAAAATGTATAGACACATTGCATAATGTTAGTATAACTGCTAACTGCTCACTACACGTTTCGAGAAATTAATAAATAAATTTCAAAATATTCAATCTGAAATTGAATTGTTAGAAGACTTTGTTTCCTGCCCTTTTTATCATCCACTCAAATCTTGTGAACATCGCTGTAGGTGTCAATATTAATCCCAAGGAACAATTTTTAAATTTCGCGGGTGTTTTAAGTTGGCCAAGGAAAAAATAACTACATCTAAAATTATATTTTATTTTATTACAGCATGAATATTAAATAATTAAGGTGTATATTTCAAAATCAAAATTAAAACGAAAACCGTACGCATTAAAAACATGTTATTTCCTAATTTCTTGAATGAATTGAAATCATAGCTAACCTTTATTTTTACTACTACCAACTCAAAACCCGCGAAATTTAAAAATTGTTCCTTGGGATATTATTTGATTTTGAGAATAATTTCATTAGACAGTTTTCCTATTTTTAACCGATTAACTGATATTTTGTATTTCGTAATGATTTATGTTTAAGGGCATTATTATTTTTATTTATATTCGTTTGATATGATTACCGCCCTGTTATTTGTTAAAGGTAGGTTGTTATAAATAACATTGTGGTCACATACATATGTATATCACTTCTTCGTGGTATATTTCACCAATCAACTTAACAATACTCTGCGATTTACGGCCGCAATTAGGGCAGTGAAGTTGATCTTAAAGTGTAAGGTGTTATGGTCCAGCAATATCAAATGCTTTTACAAAACTGTTATATACATATTACATCCAAGCCAAGTTAGTGAGAGTAGAAATGGCCTGGCATAAATCCGAGCTAATTTATAGAAATGTATGACTGAATGCGGGAAAAAAATTTAAGATATAGTAATTACTAAAACACTTTAGTACAACTCGAAAAAACACTGATAGGGCAGTAAATGCGCACGCGCGCGCCCACACACGCACGCGCACGCACATACACACAGATATATATATATATATATATATGCAGTTTGTTTTAAAAAAAAATTTCCAACTTTTAGGTAACTTGTGTTGAATTCGCTGGGCAAAATTATGAAGATTTATATGTGACAACTGCTGCAATTGGTAAAGGCGACGCCAAAGCTCCCGAAGGTGGTTGGACTTATAAAATAACTGGATTAGGAGTTAAAGGCCTACCTGCTCGCGAAGCCAAATTTTAAAAATGCTTCATATATTACCTTTACATGTATTGAAATTTATTCAAATGAACAAATGTATAGGTAATCTTTTATTTTATTTAATTAAATGTATTATGTATTATTTAAATTGTTAAATAAAATCTTTAAATAATAACTATTTTTGGTCCAGTAAATAAACGTGGATTCTAAATTGTAAAGAGCAAAATTATTTACATTTAAGCTTTTAAATAAAATTAAGCATTAAACAAATTATTAACAACCTGTTTTCTTCACGTCTGACTTTCACAATTCTTAGTTTTTACGATAATATTACAATTTATCACTCAAGCGGATTTTTTAAGTTATAAAGTAAACAGTAAGAGACTAGATAAGAGCTCTTGGATTTAAAAAATGTCGCTTTTATTTTACATCTAAATTTAACTTTATCTGCATGGTATATGAAATTACACAAAATATATTATTGATGTTGTGTGGTCTGTACAATTTAATTTTTCTTAGAAGCGGAAAATATGTGGCTTTTCCTAAAGGAAAGCTTTATTTAATTTGACGAACACTTTGTAGGTGAACTAGCAAAATTAAAATATTGTGCCAAATATGTCAAGTTCTTGTCAAATAACTTAGAGCTTCTTGTTTTTCTTCTTTCTGAGATGGCTTTTCAGAGTTTAACAAAGTTCTTTACTCTTTCGTCATCTATGTTTTGATCGATTTCAGTTTTTATAAGTTGTTTAATTTGAACAGATTAGACTTAGGTTTAAACTCATGACATTACATTTCCCTATATTTAGAAACAGACTATTCACATGCAACCAATCCATGGTGTCAGCATTGAGATCGCAGACATTCATAAAAATCGTGTGCATAAGCTAAAGCTTTGCACGTGCGTAGAGAAAACAAATAGATTATATGCAAATAACAAATAAGTGCAAATTTAATTCCAGTAGAAAACTCGCTGTATAGAAATCAGAAGACATCCATTGTAAAAAAAATATAGTTAGATTTGATCATGTAAGATAGAAAACTTGCAAACCCGTAGTAGTTAAGTTTGTACAATAGAATAGCGTGATTAATCCTACTCAAGGCTTGGGAAAATTCAAAAGAAAACAGCGTTGACCTGATCTGTAGCATCTAAAGCCTCACTAACAAAATAAATAAAAACATTCATTTTGTTACTGAGGCTTTAGATTAACTTAGATACGACAGAACTCCATCTCATTAATCCATATATAGAATTTGCTCAAAGATTTTAGAAGAGAACTATAGTTGGTAACTTGTGCTTCATCGCCTTTTTTGAAAACCTAAACAATTCTGATACGTTTTCACTAATCTGGAAATGTTGATTTGACATGCTTTCTTTGGGCTCCTGTTACCCAACTATGATACAAGTTCAGAATTTTATAGGCCACATAAGTGAAGAGTAGTTCTTCCCTAATCGAGGCTGCCATTATAATAAATTATATGTTTTGCTGTAATTCATTATACAAACGAGATATTTACTACATCTTTTGATGAGGAAATTTCGTCTATTAGTATAGTTTCGAGATTATCGAAATATTCATTAACATTTGTCTTGAGTATTCTCCATTTCAGAAGGTAATAGGGTTTGTTTTCCAGTCTTTATATTTTCATATTTAAAATGATAATAAAGTAGAGTAATTAATATTATACTTTTCGAGAAGCGTCATTCGCCATTTGACCCGTGGATTTCAGGCGTACTTTCGCGACATGTTTCTTGTCATTGTATTTTTGTTTAAAAACCAGTTGACTTAATCTAGAATATTTGTATACTTTAGTGGTGAACATGTAATAACTGTACAAAATATGAAATGAACATGAAACGTACTAATAAATACCAAATAAAATTAATTTACTATAGTTCTTTATACCCACCATACACACAAAATTGTGAGGCTATATTCTGATAGTTATTTAATAACATAAAATTCAAGATTGTTGAAAACAGTTAACTACAAAAATAGTGCTAAATTGATGACGTGAAACAAATGCCAAAACTTCAGAATAAAATTATGAAAACATAATGGCAACTTAAAAAATTTTGTATTCTCTTTCGCCTTTATTATTCACAAATTTTTCATAATCACTTTCAAACATCAATTTTCATAATTTGATGGACGAAAACTAAATTGGCGGTTTTGTATCTATTGATATTAACATCCACATCATTTTAAAATCTTATTTGTAACGTAATAATATTACTTCTTCATGTGCAATACAATCCAGTTAAGTTTTATTTTATTATATTATATTTGTTTTCTATATTTACACTTTGAGGTACACAATTATATTTGAAATAATAAAAAAAAACCAATAATATTTCCTAAAAACATTATTATAACGTGGGACAATTGTAATACATTATTTACAATAAAATGTCCCAGTTATATTACAAAGGTAAATATGTAACAGATTTAGACTTTTATTGAAACTAAAATATCAAACTAGTATTAATAAACGATTCAATAAATATTTAGTAGTTTAGCTAAACAAACATATAAATATATAAAAATATAAAATTTATCTTCCATGGCAACATGAAACGCTCTTCCACTTCCTCTATTGTCTAATCATTTGCAAATTTATAAAAAGCATTTTTTTTATTGTAACTCATAATACATAAGTTGAACTAATTCATTTTCTATAAGAATGTACAAATATTCAAACATAAAAAGTGCGCACAGACGCTCGCACCCGTACATACATACATACATACATTTTTTAATAAGCCCGATCCATTTTAATGTTTAAGAAGTGTATGAAGGTACAAAATAGGAAAAGGCGCACCTCAATACTATTGGTAACGTCTCCAGATAAGTATATTATAGCAATTAAGGTATTTGTAGCTATATGTGTTGTTATAATCTTGTTTTATGGTTTACCTTTCTTTTTAGATATTAGGTTTCCATAGATGTATAATAATTGTGAAAATTTTATTAAATGTTTAAAATTACATAGTATTTAATATTTGCATAAAATCAAATATACCGTCTAGGTTTACATATTTAAAAAATAAATATAACCATTATTTAGTCTTAAGATTATTAAACTGTTTACTTAATATTTTCATAACATCTGCATGGGTCGTATTTTCTTTTTTTGCAATTGCATAATTTTCCTTAACATACAGGGCAAATCCTGTAACCTCCTTTTTAGGTGTTACAGGTGTAATTGAATGCAATCCCTTTTTGGTGATTTTATTAATAAACACTTCAAACTTTCCACAACAGTAACCACATCTTTTCCTAACAATATCTAAAGATTTTGAATGTCTACCAATGCTGAAAAATAATATTTTTAGGAAACAAGTTTCAATGTAAATTTTTTTAATTTACCTGTACCCGCAATCCGAACATTTATAGATATATTTTGTATTGATTTGGTAGTCATGACATCTCTTTATAGGAGGTAATTCCGGAAAGACTTTCATTGCTTTGTTGACCCTGTAATATAAATAATTAATTACAAGTTATTCAACTCTATTTTTAATTAAACATAAGACGTTTTTATAAAAATTCAACTTTTATACTAAAATACATATTGCTTTAAAAGACGATATTGAGAAAAAGTTATTGTTGGAAAGGCACATAACTCGCACCTAAATAAAATTAAAGTGCTAGGATATATATATATAATTGTAAAGAAATAAAATATACATTTATTTCTAATTTATAGGCTTTTTTATTTTTCATATATAAATTTTATTTAGCTTTCAATTTGAACGCAAGTTATACATACGTGTACTTACTATTACACTTCGCATACAAATAATAATTCTCTATATCATGTTTTTTAAATTAAGTTATTTAAATTTAAAAATAGTTCGAGTTTCAAGTCATAAATTATTATTTATCTTGACCTTTTTGTGATATATACAAATGCAGGAATCTTTTGTATTCGTCACGTACTGTCCAACTGTAATAAAGCAACGTCTACCCGCCGTTTTCTAGGAAGTCGAATATAGCGCGCCAATATTCTCGTTTGCTATTGGGTGGTTCAAACATGACCAGTATCCTAATCCTTTAGCATACGGGGTGTCTTAAGAGCAGCCGCGTGTAAGACACAGAGACTTCTTCTCAGACCGTGACAAAGTACACACGCATTCCTTTGACGTGATCGTGAAGTTGTTTTCCCGCGTTTGTTGTGTCCATGTGTTTAAGTTCGCGTTCGCGGAAAATGCACAGCTTCCTGATCCAGGATATATACACATACACAAACACGCAAGTACACGCATCGCCCGATGCACATTTTAATCTAACTCTTTGTATATTTTATTAAACAGCTAAATATCGTTAGACTTATCTTTTAATACAGCTTTGCTATTACGTTTATCATATTTTATTTGTTGCTCTCGTTCTTGTTAATTATCTCTATTTAACACATTCAAGCTTTAAGAATTAATTTAACTTGTGAATAAAATTTTAAAGGCAATCCTGTCGTTTTATTCCACTAATAATCTTTTTTCAGCTTAGCACACGTCCTGGACTTTTGATGCTCATTGTACACAACTACTAATTATTAACTCCTCACCTTACATTAACATTGAATTAACCGTCATTCATTTTCATCTTCTTCAAAGGAGGAGGTAATATTACAAACACTTTATCCATGCCTAAACCAAAGTATCAATTCAATAGAATTTATTTAAAGAATCAAAGATTGTGAAATTAAGGACGGGGAAATTTTAGTCATTCGATGTAACGTCATTGTTGCTTCGGTACCGATTCCAGAAGTTTTAAAATATTTAAAAGATTTTCCTTATAAAAACAACGTTGAATCAGAAAAAGTAAATGAATATTTGCAATTGACAACCTTGTGTATGTCTCAAAGTTGTTTATAATTAGAAAGTAAGTTCTATGAACAGAATCAAGGATCAACGATAGGCAATTGTCTTTCTCCATTAATAGCGAATTTATTCACGAATAATTTTGAACGTAAACATAATGCCAAATATTTTCCAAGAATATGGATGGGTATGTAGACGACATTCTCGCGATTTTTAATACACATAAGTGTAACTTAGACGATTTCGTTAAGTATTTAAATTCAAAATTCCCGACGATTAATTTCACGGTAGAAAAAGAAAACAATGACATCTTACCTTTCCCAGATACCATAGTAATTATTTATTTAGTTTATGGTAAAGCATATACTAACTTAAAAAACACAATCCAGGTTACCATTTGTTTCTCACCTCAAAACAATGGAGACAAGCAATTTATATGCTTACCGTTGCAGTTTTTCTATGTAATATTCATTTTTTTCTAAACTTTGTGAAATAGAAATGCGAGAAATTTTGCGAGCTCATATGTAATACTTTGTGTTGATGATACTGTAAGTCTGAGTGGTATATTATTTTTATGTAATTTGTGTAACCCGTAAATTTTTGGTGGTTGTGCGTTGTATATTTTAAGTTTTATCTCATGTTCCCTTGTGATTATTTTCTTTCCAGTTTTTAACCATGTTGTTGACTTTTGTTTGTATTTTTTGGATTGGATCATTTTCTATTTTTTTTATATGGCTCTTTATCTAATAATAGTCAATTTTTTGTTTCTATAATGGCTTTGTATAGGGGGTGGGTTTTAGAATATTTTTTTGTTTTTATTACTATTCTTGTAGTTAGAGATAATATTTACTGTTTTGTTTCATATATTATTTCTTAGATTTGTTTCAAGAATTTTTATATTTGCTTCTGTTATGGCAATTATATCTGTTAAGGGGACGGTTTTAGTCTCGTGTATATTAAATTTTGGTCCTACACTTAGGATTAGTTTAACATTTGCTGGGATATATATTTTTGTTAGATTCTCTATCCAGTTATCATATAGGATTGGGGTACTGTTATTTTTTGTGAATTGTTTTATATTATGTTCTTGAATTTTTTCTATTTTCTTTTTATGTTTTGCTTTTTGTTTACATATTTTGTTGTTATTTTTAGTTGTTTATGATTTAAAGAAGTCCGCTCTAATTTATTCTAGAGCAAATGTTTCTATATGTTTGGATCTTGTTATTTCGTTTTTATTTGTTCTTATATTGTAATTAGTTTTAGTGGTATTAAGTTGTTTGTGAAATTTATTTAAAATATTGTTATATTTGGTTGTACATTTTTCGCTATTGAAATTCATATGTTTAATTTTAATTACTAAATAGTCCGTTAGTTGGCTGGTCGCAACAGAAATAACGTGCTAGGAACACTCAAGACAGCAGAGGACAGATAGGTAAAAGTGATGTAGATTTAGTAGCAAGGGAAATTGAGATCCTGAGAAGAGAAGTACAATTATTGAAGAGAGAAAATCCTATATTGTACGAGGAGTAAAATTTTCAAAGACTGGTCTTAATATGTATGAGACAAGAAGTAGCTTACTGACGTATGATGAGAATAGATACTATTAGTGAAGAAATGGATTTTGGATTTGAAAGAAGAATGCGGTTTATTTAATTGGCCATCAACACAGATTTATATGCTAAAACACTATTGCGAGGTACCTCCAAACTATGGCTTGATGCACAACTGACAATCAAGTCGTTTAGAGAATTTAAAGAAGAAATCGTAGAAGAATTTGGCAAGAAATTTGGCAATGCCTCAGTTCACCAACACTTGCCAAATAGGAAGAAGGTAAAAAACGAGACATATCGAGGCTATATGCTGAGTATGACTACCATATCTAAGCGAGGTAGTTTTGAAGAAAATGTTACAATCCAATATATAATAGATTAGTATTCAAAGTATTACAGAATGCAACCGAAATCATAAAAGACTTAAAAAATTGTATTTATAAAGTAATAAAGTCGAATACAAACAATGATGCAAAATAGCTAGAAACTTGCAAATATTAAAAAAAAACTCAAAACTACCGAACAAAGAAGTTGTTATAATTGTGGAGAATGCAGTCATAAATTAAAAGACTATAAGTACAAGAAAAAGGATACCAAGTGTTTGGCGTGCAATGAATTTGAATACATTACATTTCAAATACCCACCAGCCAACGACAATGTATGCTAGTAAAAGCACATAAAACTTTGAATAGTGCTTAAACTTATCAAGATCGAAGGTGTAAATGTAGGTGCATTACTAAACCCAGGCAGTTCTGTAAATTTGATACGATATGATAAATATTTTGCGCATTAATTTTCCAAATCTGAAACGTATGAAGTTGAAAGCTCTTGGTATAGATGAGGTAGAGAAGTTGGGAAGTGAAGTACAGATTCTAGAATTAAAGTGGATGAAAACGAATACTATACTGTTTTACATGTTATGCCCAATTATACAAAGCAAACAGCATGTTCGTCGGGTAATCTTTTACTTAAGTAATTTGAGATCACGCCCAATGAAGTTCAATTAAGAAAATGGGTTAATGATGACTTTGCTATGCTGACCTTATTGAGTAATCTCGAAGAAGGAACATGTGAAGTGGATACCTCCCATTGTCGAAACAAAGACATGATTGATGAAGTTAAATATGAAATACGTTAATGTAAACTAAGAGAAATAAAACAAACCAGAATCTAAGCGGAAATAATTTTAAAAGATGAAATACCAGGTACGATTATGCGACATGTGGGCGCTTCTTCTAGAAAATACGTAATGATTATCGAAGACTGTTCCATACCATGCATCCGCATTGATGAACAAAAAGACAATGCTCTGAAACCTTTCTTTACCCTACTAAAAATAGTCTATGCGAAGACTATACTCTAAAAATTATGTATTTATTGTACAGATGCATACATGTTAAGCAAGTACTAGTGATACCTCAAGGTATACAAGAAAATTGAAAGAGGAAATATCAAGGAATTATTGGATTCCTAATTTAGAAGACAAGATATCCTAGGTCGTTCGTAATTGTATTATGGTTGCAGCTAAGACTGGGAAACTATGTCAGACATAGGTACAGAATTTACTTCACACGATTTCTGCAGTACTGGAATTCGCCAAGCAAATAGGCAAATGGAATATATTCAACAAATTATCATATCAGTTCTATCTAAACTTCCTTTGATGATCCATTGAAATTGTACAAACACGTTTTTGATGCTGAGAATGAATGCATCACACCAGTAAAGTGTTAATTGTAATATTAATAATAATATTAACGTGAGCAGAAATGACGAATAAAGAAGACAAACATAGAACGAAAAAAGTTACGCGAAGAGCTTAGATTTCAAGTAAAGAAGGTGCAGAATGATAAGACGCAACAATACAATAAGAAACGAAAGAAACCCAGAAAGTAATAAGAAGGCCGGCAAAAGAACACAATTTGGAGTAAGATTAAAAGTATATCCCAAATTCCTAGGGCTGTATCGTATAGCAGGTATTTTTCACATAACCATCACAAAATAAGAATAGACGAAGGCTCACATAAAACTACTACAGCTGTAGATTCCATGAAACTTTGAAAGAATGATTTAAAGATAGAAGAATTAGAAACCGAATCATCCAAGACGGATGATGAGCGGGAGGGCCGAATTGTGGGAAGTGAAATAAATGGAGCGAAGATGACAACAAGGGGAGAAGAAAAGATGAGTATCAAGACAATCAGGGTCTTTGTAAGGAGATTTTAGAGTCTACATCGTTGGGAAAAGGTCGCCTACGATATAATAAGACAAAAACTTGTTAATGTTTACAATTAAATCATCTCTGTAATTAAACAATATGTTCTTACAATCTACGCTTGACGTCTTATTTCTTAATGTCACATATACATATATATACACTTTCCATTCGGCTTTAAATATTAATATGAGTTTGCACACATACTATTGCATTTTCCCCTCTAAGACTGATTTCAAATATCAGTTCATTCTATTTGGAAAAGCATTCCGAAGTTAACCTTGCCGTTTCTTCATTCTACACAACAATATTTTCTATTGTCGATATGTGCTGAAATGTTTTACATCGTTACGTAGATTTCCTGCCTAGTATAGTACAACTCTAATCAACTTGATTAAGCTGAGAGAATTTTACCACAAGAAATGGAAATCGTCCGCCTCCTTAGTCTTTAAAAGTGATTTTATTCAAATATGCAAACTGGTTAAATTCGAAACCTATAACGCCTACGAGATACATCTAGCTAGTTTCGAAATGAAAATTCCTAAAAATCTCAAAATATTTTGGTGATTCATCGGACAGAGTCGGGAAAATTCGAGAATATCCGATAACTTGAAATTTAGTGTTCAAAGGCGAAGGAAAAAAAGTTGATAAACTGCAAAAAAACATACCAGGAGACGTTAGAATAACCAGAGTTGTCAGAGTGCTTGCCAGCCTGTCCAAACGAAGACGGTCGTGCCAGTTACTCAGTAATTGGAAAATAATATGAAAGCGCCCCACCGTGTTTACTAAAAAAAGGCGAGAAAGCCCCTACTATAAGACATCTTGTAAATAACAATAACTCAATAACAAAATAAGAATTAAGAAAAACAACTAGATAAACGTAACGCTTTAATTAATAAAAAAAATCCACTCACACAAACGAAGTCAAATTGTAAAACTACAGTATTTATACATTAATAATTCAAACCCAGCAGTAAGATGACCGTTGCTACTGACAATTCATAAAAGCATGACCATCCGCCGGGTGGAGACAAGATAAAACCCATATATATATATATATATATATATAGAAATAATCATGCAATAATCCAACAATATTTAAATGTACCGAAAATGTGATGAGAAATTGAAGTCACATGTTATGCATTTATGTACATTATTTCACAAATGTATAAATATTTAGAACGGTAGTAGAAACGTTCCATTTATGTTGTATATTATGTATTATATAAAAGTGTATAAAAAAGTATTAATTATCTTGTTTCAAATACAAACAATGCTATAAGATATTTCCATGTATCTCAGATTATTAACCTTGTGAGATATATACCTCACAATCTCGGTAGAGAATAAAGTATTTACCAAAACATTCTTTCATTTGTACATAGCTCTATATAACTTGAAATTCTAAAAATGCATATACAGTGGTACCTCGAGATACGAGTGCCCCAACATACGAGTTATTTGAGTTACGAGCTGTCGAACAAGCGAAGTTTTGTTTTGAAATACGAGCGATATTTGAGATACGAAGAACGACCTACGTATTCCCCCAGTGTGCTTGTTTACCTCGCTGTCGAAGCATCTTTGCTAAGTTTTTCTAGGGCTTTGCGCTTTTTGTGCGTTTACATACTTTATCACATTTCTTTCTATAACCAGGCGTCCGAAGAAAGTGAGTGGAAAGGTCACTACTCAGAAGAAGATGATGTCTATTGAATTAAAGCGGGAAATCATAAAAAAAAACGAACAAGGTGTGCGAGTAGCTGACTTGGTGAAACAGTACGGGCGTAGTACTTCAACGATATGCACTGTACTTAAACAGAAGGAGTCGATAAAGGGTATAACGCCAGCTAAGGGCGTTACAATCATTTCTAAGCTTCTCCATAGAAGATGGAGAAACTGCTGATGGTTTGGGTGACGGAGAAGCAACTTAAAGGCGATACCTTAACACAGCGCATATCATATGCGAGAAGGCACAAGCGATTTACGGTGATTTGCTGAATCAGACCCCGCGCACTTCCACGGACGAGGCATCGGAAGACTCGCTTAAAGTCAGTCGAGGCTGGTTTGACAACTTTAAGAAAAGGACCAGCATCCACTCCGTTGTCAGGCATGGTGATGCAGCAAGTTCGGATGTGAAGGCAGCTGAGGATTATCTCAAAACTTTTTCCGAACTGATAGAAGCCAATGGATACATCCCCAGCAAGTCTTCAACTGTGACGAAACAGGGCTTTTCTGGAAGAAGATGACGAATAGGACTTACATAACGGCAGAGGAGAAAACGCGAGGCCACAAACCCATGAAGGATAGACTAACTCCCGCACTGTGTGCCAATGCGAATGGCGACTGCAAGATAAAGCCTCTGCTTGTATACCATTCGGAAAACCCCTTTGCTTTACATTCTCTTTTATTATGTTTTATACAATATTTGTCATTTATAAATACATTTTTCTTATTCAAAAACACGTAACATGAACAATTATGGGTAGCATTTTAGGGGCTGGAACGGATTAATGGCATTTCCATTAATTTCAATGGGGAAAATTGCTTTGAGATACGAGCAAATTGACATACAAGCAAGGTTACGGAACGAATTAAACGCGTATCTCGAGGTACCACTGTACTTCCATTTGAGTTAAAATATAAATTTATATCAATGCAATTAGCAATTTCATTGTAGTTTTAATCTCTTAAAATCAATTTTAGTTTCAGCAACAGTTTAAAAATAAATGTACTGTCCAGAACCATTCGGTGGATGGGAAAGAAACAGCTAATGTTCTGGGAAAACCAGTGCAGGTATACGATAAACAATGCTTTAAACCAATATCTTACAATAATTGGAAATATGAAAATCCATTAACATATTCAATTTCTATTTAATGTATAAAATAAATTCCAAAATAAGTTTTAAACAGAAATAAAATTACAGAACAAATGACCCAACAAAAATCTGCTTTGCGTGAAAAGGAGATCCAACAAGTCGAATGGCTCTCTTTTATGTCCAGTCATCACAGGAAATATAAGGCAAAAGCAGTTATCCAGAGAAGAATACATCTCCGTTTCAAAGTATAACACATAAAAATTTAAAAATTCTAGTAAAGCTTCATTTATTCACTATGTTGTCTCGATAAGGTACTAATAACATTTTAAAAATATTTTAATTAATTTAATAGAATCTAAATTTAATACCATAAATTGATTTCTTGTTTGAATATTATCAAAGTTAATTTAAAAATTTTTTAAAGATATATGAATCATGATAGCAAACTAAGTGGGTCTATGAAGTTTGTTTTTGTCTATGTTTGTATTTGTACTATATCGAAATAAAATTTTATTTTGCATTTTCATTTAAACATCAAGTTATGGACGTGCACTATTAGATATATTCAATGTTAATTGTTATTTTAAAACACAAAAAAGAAATCAAAGTTTATTTTATTTTGAATTATAATTGTTGTAATTTCATAATTAATATAATGCTTTGTTATACATGGAATCATAATTCATACAGGTCGATGATGGCAATGGTTATAAATCAACGCGTATATATCTAGTTTATTTGAATTCAGTTACATTCCAAGACAAATTCTTTGAATCTTTACCAATAACCTAATTTCATTAATTGCGAAGTCAATGGTTTTCATTTAGACTAATTTGTCGAGTCTAAATCTTTTTAAAAGTTATTAAATACAGTTTTTAATTTCAAATTTGTAAATAATAAAAACACAAGTCATATTTAGAGTAGTTTGCACACCAGGCGTAATAAGTACATACCAAATATTTACAGTGACTAATCCAAGACTGATCACTCTTATGTATTCACTGCATTGCCTCTCCTGTCGGGTCGATAAAAATTTACTGCTCTAGTCATATTGTTTATTTAAACAACTTAACTGTTTTTGAGGATTACATAATTTTCTTCGCGTATATATTCCCTTCTTGTTATTTGATCTAAATCATTAAATGCATTAATATTACCAATTTCTTTTCACAAATGTATTTATTTAAATAATAAATAAATCATACTATCTTCTTCTGGGCTTCCGGGCTAGAACCGCGTCACTGGTATACCTGCCGACGTTTCGTACCCACTCGTATGGGACATCTTCAGAGCTCAACTACTGCTACTGTTTGTTGCACTAAAACTGAAACTGAAACGCCGACAGTTATACCTGTGACGCGGTTCCAGCCCAGATACGTACCAGATTGAATAAATAATTTATAAGTTGTAGTCGACCATTTTATTTATATGAATATTGTACATAACTTGATACTAGGCCTGATTTAAAAAAATCCAGTTCAACCCTCAAGTCTATAAAAAAATTAAAAAAAGAGTCTCAAATTTAAAAATATGTTGTATAAGAATAATTTTTATTCTCGAAATTTGTCTATACTTTTTCAATAAGCAATGAACTCCAGGGTAAATAAATGCTCAAAGAGCATACTCGTATCACAGCAATATGTATGTATGCATTAATGAAGACAAATGTGTTACATCCGTAAGCCACAAAAAATTAAAAGAACCTAGAACCTAGAAATATCGAATTACGAGCATGTGTTAAAGGTACAAATACAGCTTTGTTTATTTAATTTTTTCAAAGTAATTTCCCCTACACTCAATACATCTCTCCATCCTCCGAAACCAATCTTTAAACCAGTTCTACCAGTTTCACTAGGGAGTAAAGCACACTCGTTGTCCCAAGCCCGCAGAAGGTCCTCATCACTGGAAAACCGCCTCCATTTTAGCTTCATTTTCACATGCGGGAACAGTGCAAAGTCGCAGGGAGCAAGATCTAGACTGTAGGGAGGGTGCTCGAGAAGTTTCGTTCCTGTCGTGGTCAAATATTCGGTGCAGGCTTTGGCGCGGTGAGCTGGAGCATTACTTCTTGACTTCGGCCGCAGGTTCTTCATAGATTCAATGGTTTTAGGCAGGCACTGTTCAGTATACCACTTAGCTGTGACTGTCTTCCGTGTGTCCAAAACGACGCGTTCCACAATTACACTCAATTTGAAAAATACAGCTATCATTTTCTTCTTTACAGATCGGGATTTTCTGACAACTACGGGTGCATCCTCATCATCAAAGACCCAAACTTTGTTTTGAGCTTTGGTCAGCACATCGTAATAGTACAACCAAGTCTCGTCACCTGTCACGATGTTGTTCACATACCGAGATTGTCCCTTATTAAGCTTTTTTAGCGTCTCCCGGCACCAAGTCACGCGTCGTGTCATCTGCTTTTCAGTCAGTTGATGCGGCACCCAGAGAGAACAAAGTTTCTTCACGTGCAAATGATCATGCAGAATCGTACGAATTGCTGGTGCATTTAGGCCTGATGTACCCTCTATCTGTTGGTAGATCACTCGCCTGTCCTCGCCAAGCATTTTCCTCACAATAGTAACGTTTTCCTCCGTAACTGAAGTTCGTGGCCTTCCCGGCCTCTCGGCATCCCCCACAGTTAAATTTCTCCTTTGGAATTCTCTATACCACCTGAATATCATTGTGCGATGTGGACAAACATCACCTAGTGCAAGAGTCATTTCTTCGAAGCACTTGTCTATATTTAAACCACGCACGAAATTATAACGCAAAACTGCCCTTATCTCATTTCGTGACCATGATGCCATCGCAAGCACTTTACACTTTCACTGCTAATGAAAAACTGAGCCCATCGACATAGCGTGGCTACTACTATGTACGTATGAACATCTCTCAACATGCAGCAACAAGCAGCTTCCTATAATTCATTGTTGTGTCATATTGCAAAACTTTCCTAGTACCCTTTGTAAAGTAAAGTTAACTAATTAAATTATCATTCGCTCTGTCACCCCAAGTATGTAAGAAAAGCGGAAATATATAATAGGGTTATTACTTATAAATATAGCGGCCACGTCTATCTGCGCACTAGGTTCGTAAGTACATACTGAATATTTCCGGTAACAACGCAATCGCTATGCTCAATTATATGTTACTATATCGGATCCTATCCTGTCGCATTGTTAAAAATTTACCACTCTACTTATAAAGTCATTATTGTTACAATTCTTTTGACGAAATCAAAATCCTCAATGCCATTTGTCTCATGCCTGCCATGTGATCAGAATAAAAAGTTTATGATAATAGTAATAATATAATTATTTTATTATATTAATATTTATTATATAGTAATTTAGCATGTACAGTAGTAGTAGTAAATAATTATAACAAAATAAAAGTACACAAATGTTTTTAAATAAATTATAAAACGATTTACTATGGAAAGGAGGCAAACAGATTAAAATGTATCTGCAAAGGCATTAACAAGTTGATTGGAATCCGTGAAATCGTTTACATCTCTAATATAAATTTTATTCGGTATCCTAAACATAATACCTTTTGGCACGAAGAAAACTCCAAAAATTGGAAGAAGCTATTTCAATAGAATACTTCAAGAAATATAGTTGTCACCGTTTTTTTAATTGAAATGCTGAGACGTTTAAGTTCATTGTAAAATCAATATTCTTAGTTTGATCCATTTGTTGCGATAGTAATTCTTACTTTTATGATTAGATATTATTTCTGATTAAAACCAGGATGGACAGTTGGAACTGGACTGGCGTTTGTGAAGCACATAAAGATTTAAAACGCACATAAAGACTTTCAAGGTGTTATGAAAAGCATCGCGAGTTTTATATATATATATATATATATATATATATATATATATATATATATATATATATATATATATATATATATATATGTATATATATATATATATATATATATATATATATATATATATATATATATATATATATATATACGTATATGTATATATACAACATAATCCACCAGAAAAGGCCAACCAATGTTAAGAAAATGGTTGCATAATGAATTATAAATTGTTTTCTGAAAACTGTATCTGCAGTTATTGAAGGAAAACGTTGCAACGAAAAAAAGTATAAGGAGGAGAACAAAACTTCAAGACTAGGATAACAAAATTCTTCAGTAACAAGATAACAAGATTGCTGAACATAAAATGAATATGCCATCACCATTAAGAATATTGTTAAATGAGAATGTCATAGAAATTTTTAAAAACATTAATCCTATTACAGTGCCGATCAGCAGGTAGATAAGGATTTGAAAGATTTAAATCATTGATTAGAATAAATAACTTATTAATTAAAAGAATTTCAAATGCAGAAGTAAATACTTCTAAGTTTCCCAATGACGTACCGGGAGACTGTTTGTAAAACTAGATACTAGACCTAGTTGATTCAAAAAAAACTCAGCTCAGCCCTTAAAAAGTTTACAAAAGAATTTACTAAAAAGAGTCTCAAGTTTAAAAATAATATGCGATATGAGAATATTTATCTCACAGCAATATGTCTTATTGTCTTATTTTGGAAAGAACGGTATTATTAGTGTGCAATTCTACTTGGGCTAAAATAGAGTATCCCGTGATTGAGGAAAATAGCGAACAGCTTCGATATGAGCAAATGCAGTTAGATTCATCTTCTTCATTGTTATCATCTATAATTTAATTTTCTACACAAGCAATGTCATCATCGTTTAGAGATTCTGTGTTCACAAAGTTGTCGTCCACGTGTATGTAATCACTAAAATTGGTATCTAATAGAAAAGGAATGTCGTTATTTTGACCGGGCCATTCATTTAAAGGTAAATCGTTATCTGAATCAAACTCATTTTTTTCAGAAAGCAATCCTTCATGTCAACAACAATTAGCAATTGTTTTTCTTGTTACTCCATGCTGTGCCACATGGATCTAGTTTATTGCATCTAAAAGATTAATGCTAAACTTTTTTCCCTGTCATTAATTTTTTGCGAGAACTTGTCGGTAATTGCTTTTTAAGTTGTTTGTGACATCCTGATTCATGGGCTGCAATTTAGAACTTATATTTGGTGGCGTAAACACCAATTTAATAGAATCTAGTTTTTTGACATCTGGATGAACTGAACACTCTTAGTAATAATATTTTTATTAAAATTTGAAGCAACTCATCGTTCTATTCGCGTGTGCTACCACACGTCCGTATGTGTGTGTGTGTAAGTATGCGCGTGTATGGGTGGGCGTGTGCGCGTGCGTGCGCTATCAGTAAAAGATTTTGTATATTGAAAAGAGCACACATTTACGTACATAAATCCTAGTTTGAAGTAAATTTTTGATTTAAGTTAAGAGAATTCATGCTTGTATTGTGTATTAATTTATAACTACAATAAAAAATTAGAAACAATATTCCTGTAATTACTGTGCATTAGTTCTGAGACTCAATAGTTTGCATTTATTGATATAAAATTGTTACGTTACTTTTACTCCTGATGTCCTTAACATTTAAATTGTCAACATCTCTAATAACTTTTCTACGCGCAGCTTATGATGACATAATATGTATTTCCTTAAATTGTGATTAACTTAACTAGTGGAGTTAAATAGACATGCATATATATTCAACATTTTTAAAATCATAGTGTATATGTGATATTAACTCACCAAGCTTTCCAAAATGTGCCATGTCCGTCACTAACTTCGTTAACAATCCAAGTTGCAGCATGACACATTTCGTGTATCAAAGTATCTCTTAAACGATCAGGAGAATCCAAAATTTTTGTAGCTAATACGATTCTAACGCATCTCTCTGTCACGCTTGTTGTTTTGATAATTTTTCTACAATAACAGAAACCTGCTGTTCCGCGCATTCTCTCACTCCATTCTAAAGGAGTGTTACTTGGAATATTATTATTAAAAACTTTCTCGTTATACAGATCAAATAGTGTCTTTGCTAATTCCATCTTGCAAGCTTTATAGGTATTGCGATAAATTTTAGCTAATGGGTCACATTTATCAAGTGGAACGCAACCTGAAATAAATACATAAATAAACATTTTGTAAACCTTCCAGATAAAAGTTTGACGTATTTGAAACTACATTTTAATTAACAAAGAAAGGGTACCACGCTCACAGATTAATAAACTTTAGTTATTTTATAAATTACAGTTTATAAAGAAACTATGAAAAACTTTTCTAATTCTAAATAAATTGTAATATTGTTAATATTTTCACAAAGTATTCGTAATATTATTTAGTTTGTTTAGTAAAAACTTCAGAGTAATGTCGCCCGAAAAGTATATCGTTGATTATGGTTAATATTAATAATAATTACCACCATTATTACATATTAACATATTTTATTTTAAAAGTTACAGCTATATCTACTTCTACATAAGACAAGTCAATTTTGGTAAATGTGGATGCAAAGTATGTTTTTGATACACATATTGGTGAAACTGTTTTGGTAAGCATGATATATAACAAAACTATTCAACATGATGTAGCAAGAGATGCCATTGGTCCGCCTCTGACCCATTTATAAACTAAAACAATTTATCTTCACGTCGTATTGTAATCCGCTATGTATAGACAAACGCTACAAACTTACAAGTCTGAACCTGTGAAAGTGTGCCTACAGTAGACGCCCGAGGTCGAGAGAGTCACATATCAGTATCAAAATGGATCGTGTCGGGTAACGACCCCAACTTAAATTTATCAAGCCTTGGTGGATACATTAGAGGAATCTGCAGTATCGTATGACATACTTAAAAGGTGATGTCGTCAGTTTAAATGTGGTAGACAGTCGTGTACAAACGAACATACAGACAAAGCCCCCATAACCGTCACTACCCAAGAAAATCTTAAAAAGGTCCACGATCCCGTGCTGCAAGATTGGCGTGTGACTATTAGACAGCTACTTGAAGTTACTAGTCTCTCATATCATGTGATATATAATTACTGCCGAACTAAACATGAAGACATTGTCTGCAAGGAGGGTAACACGAATGTGAACAGATGCACACAAGAAAACTCGAAAAAACATTTGCAGTCGTCTTTTAACGCGGTATAGACACGACGAAAAAAAATTTCTTGCAAGATTTGTAACAATGGAAGAGTCCTGGATTCGTCATTATGATGTTGAGACCAAAATACAGAGTAAGAATTGGACACATCGAGGTTCACCACCGCCGAGAAAATTCAAGATGCAACCTTCAACAGGGAAGGTCATGCATCCGTATTTTGGGATGCTGAAGGTGTAATTTTAGTAGATTTCCTGCAGAAGGGGGACACAATTACAGGTGCTTATTTTGCCAACTTAATTCCCAAACTACGTGACGCGATAAAAGAAAAACGTCGGGAGAAGTTGCGCAAAGGTATTCTCTTGCATCAGGATAACGCATCCAGTCACAGATCCGCAATTGCAATAGCTGCAGTAGCTCAGGCAGGGCTTCGAATTAGTTGAACATTTACCATTTTCTCAGATTTAGCCCACAGCGATTACCAACTGTTTCCAAAACTTAAAAAACATTTACATGGTACATGATTTCCATCAAATAATGATGTGCCGTAAATCAGTAAGCATTGGAAATATTAGAACATCGATGGGAAAATGTGTTAAAGTTAATGGAGACAATATAGAAAAACAAAAGTAAAATATTTGCAAATTTTTTATTAGGTGGAAGGGGTGAAAAGGAATCGACCTTCGTAAAACATATACCTACTATTAAGCATGTATAATAAACACGATTCAAATTTTGATATTTTATAATAGACTTTAGTAATTCTAAATCCATATCTTCCAGTTTGTCATGTCATTTATTACATGTCAATTTTGTCATTAGTATAAATTTTGTGTACATCACTGTATGTGGCAATGTAATAACCTGTTGTGAATATAACACCACGATAAATTTTCAAATTATTTATAGACCCATTCGAATTTCTTAAACTCATAATTTGTATCTCATTTAATTTGTGTTGTTGCGATACTGCATTATCGAATATCTGAACACATGTAATTCACTAGACTTAAGTCATTATTAGTTTTTGTGATATTACTAGCGCCCCCTCAATAGCAATACCTTAAGTCTGGTTAGAAATAGGTTAAAGGCTTAGTGGTTCGTTTCTTCGATACTATTTTCTTTGATGTGCAGTAATTAGAGATTTCGATGATGTAGGTTTCATGATTAATTAGTACCATTAATCATGAAACCTACATTAAAACTCATACATTTTATAATAACATAATCAATTTGTCGAAAGACAATATTAATTATCGAAACTTGGTTCAATGAGTTAGTGTTAAATAGTGAACTATTTACTAGTTATTACTGTTATTTGTAAAGACAGGAATCTTCAGAAGAGTTGAAGCGTTTACTTCTACACTTGGGGTGTTTTTAATTAATAATTTATTTATTCCTATAGGTGATTTCAACCTTCCAAACCTGTATCTGGTTGATCATCGCCACTGTAATAAAAGACATGTTTTTAAATATTTTGTTGACATTCTCGATGTAAAACAGTTTAATAAACAAGTTTCTTAATAGTGGTGGCAAGAGCTGTATATAATGCACTCTAATATTAAATCTTAATTTCAAATTCACCAGTCCGATTAGCTTGCTGTTACCGAAGACTCTTATTACTCTAACATTGAAGTTTTATTCTACTCTTACAAATCTCCTCATCGCGGCGCCATTTCCCTTCTACAAATAATATTAGATCTAATTTTCGAAAAGCAGATTATCTTTATTATTATCTTTATATAATCATTTTTTGAACATTGGTTCGTTTTTTTTTGACGAATTATACTAATGCAAATGATGTTCTTGATGCTTTTTATAATACCTTATCGTCCATTCTAAATCTCTCAAACGACAATTTAAACATCTCAGGAACGTAATTAAAAAATAGATTAAGGTTAATCCCATTTCTTACTTTGACATGATGAAACATTCTCTTAAAACAGATCCTTCCAAACTTTGGAATTTTCTTCGCTCCAAAAGACGTTGTACTAGGATACCAAACAAACTTTCTGACAATAATGGTAACGACTTTGAGGATTCTAATCAAATTGTTAATGCTTTTGTAGAATGTGAATAGATCTCATCTGTATTTGTCACTGTTTCAGATTTTTTCCATAGTCAATCGTTTAATAAATCTTTGCCCCACTCTTTTTCACTAAGAACAGAAGATGAGTTGCTTAACGAAATAGGCTCTTTTCCTAACAAATTTACAGCGGAAGGCGATTTATTTCCTAGTTTTTCTTAATTCGCGATTGTAGGAATGTGTTCCTTCTTAAAGTAATTATAGATCTTTCAATGTCATCGTTCATCTTTCCTGATCGGTGAAAAAGTACAAGAATTGTTCCGGTACATAGAAAGGAAGACCCTGCATTGCTGGGTAATAATAAACCAATTTCTATTATCTCTAAGTTTGCAAAAGTTTACGAAAAGGTACTGTTTTCTGGGCTTTTTAGTAGCACTCGTTCCATTATCTGACCAAAACAAAATGGCGTTATAAATCCTTCACAACCATGGACGGGTAGATGTAATTTACACGGACCTTTCTAAGGCTTTCGGCAGTATAAATCATGAAATATTGCTACATAAACTTGGCTTCTTTGGTATGGTTCGTGCCTCTATCAGTCTTCTGCGTTCTTATTTAACTCGAATAACTTATAACGGATACTGCTCCAGTGATTTCATTTTGACGTCCGTTGTACTCCAAGGGTCAAATTTAGGTCCTTAAAATGATTTGCTTTGTTACATCGATTGTCCTATACTTGCATATGCTGATAAACTTCAACACAATATAAATTTCTTAGCTGAATGGTGCGAACGCTATGGCTTAAAGTTAAACATTGAAAAATGTTGTGTTATGGTCTTTTCTCGGACTGCCACACCGTTCGAATCATTTTATCATATTAAGAATGATTATTTGAACAACGTGAACGAAGTAAAAGATTTTGGAGTGATATTTGACTCAGGTCTCACTTTTAGACCATATATTACAAGTATTTGTTCAGAAGCTTTCAAATCACTGGGGTTTGTCATGCGCACTTTCAAATATTGCAATAATACCACTTTACTTAAATACTACGTTGATGTAGCAAGAAAAATCGAATATACGTCTTCAACATGGTATCCCATACACGCATGTGAATCCTTGGCTTTGGAACGTATTCATCGTAAGTTTTTGAAGTTTCTTACTTTCAAGATCGGCAGAGTTTATCCACAGAGAAGTACACAAGATTAATTGCTTTTGCAGAATGACATGACCAAAGTGCCAGAAGGGATACCCTTTGTGAAATGTTTTTGCGTGGTCTTCTTAATAACAACATTGGTCTTTTTTGCTCGGTCGTATGTTTGTTAGTACATCGCATTAACATCAGAAGCAATTTGACATTTGTGATTATTGTATGATATGATGTAATGTTTACTGTTTTTCAATGAGGATATGTTTTGTTTGAATGATACTATCAAGTTGTTCCTAGTATTGAGGAAAATAGAGAATTACTTGTAAATGATTTGGTTCCAATAAGACGGAGTAGCCCTCACGTTGGGCATAATGTTCGAAGTTTTTTGAAAAAAATATTCCTAAATAGGTGTATTGAGCATAAATGGTTTATTGAATTGACCGATCTCTAGATTAAAATGCCCTAGATTGTTTTCTTTGGTATCATTTAAAATCTGTAGTTTATACTAAACGACCGCATAATCTGGACAAGTTGCGACAGAGAATAATTAAAAAAGTGCAATTAATTCGTGAGGAGGCATTGGCAAATGCCTAAATGAGTGATTTAATCATTTTTTTACGTTGTCGAACCCTAATACAGCTTGATGTAGTAATTTCTTTCCTTTAATTAATATTTTTCTTAGTGTAAATTAAATTGCACGTTATTCTCTACTGTTAAGTTTTTATATACGTTAACCCCTTATTCACAGGTGCGCCTCTGTTTTCAAAAGTGAACTATCATGTTTTGTTCTTTTTGCATTTATCGTAATGCTAGAGCTAGCTAAAAACCTTGTTTTAACACGGTAGTATGTAACAAGAAGAGCAATGTGCCACCTAAGGATGACAACAAGCAAGAGTATGGAAAAGTTTACAGACTACAATCCTTTAAAGAATATTA
This sequence comes from Dermolepida albohirtum, assembly GCA_031893035.1. NCBI lineage: Eukaryota > Metazoa > Arthropoda > Insecta > Coleoptera > Scarabaeidae > Dermolepida > Dermolepida albohirtum. Next base: position 118,576 of record JAVIWB010002505.1, read on the forward strand.
GAAGGAAGTGGGAAACACCCGAGAAGCCGTATATTCATCAGATTCCACCCGCGAAAACCTAAGATTAAATATAACGCACTTCTACATGGAGGAAATAATCTACCAGAGCAAGCACCTCAACAAATTGCAATTACATTGATTATACTGCGATATATATTATTTTAAGCAAAATGAAGTAGTAAAACTGTCATCTAAAAAGTTTTTTCACCATAGATATACAGATACATATGTATATATGTGGTGAACAGAGTTTTACTGAATAATTTTGCTTAAAAGTATATATATATATATACTCATAATAACTTTCCTATAAATTAAGTGACATCTAGAGTGTCAATAGACAGGATTAGTTACCATTTTCCTTTACTAAATGAAAAAATTCCATAAAAGACGTTATAGAGTATTAAAAAATCTCGTACATTAACCAACATTTTCAAAAATTATAAATGTGTATATTGTCTGTTTCTTATATGTTATGTAAATGAACGATAACATTGGTCTGTTGGAAAAACTTTTTCTATATTTTCTATGTTATTTATTGATATAAAACAAGATTAATGGCATTTTGGTATCTTTTGATGAGCTTTATTCATCGAAGAATCTATCTACATCGGCGAAAATTTTGTAGTATTACAAGGAAAATACAAAATAATACAAGGGGTTTTGAAGAAAACGTAACAAGTGGTAATCTGATAGCACAAGATTCAGTGAATGTGATAGGTGTGGCCTCACACATGCACATTGCCAAGATCAAAAAATTCCTTACGAACGATCAAGCTTGCGGACAGCAATCTGCCCTATCGTGAGACGTGGTTTTGACTCTATCGATGAAGATTTCAACCTCCCTGACTAAGGAGTATCGTCAATATTAAAATCACTAGCACGAATGTAATAAGTCATTGTTAAAATTGACGTTCTTATAGAACGCAATCACCGCAAATGTTAAGATTTTTGGCGCGTTCTACCTCTTACGAATATAGAACAGTACAATATGACGTAAACTCGCACTTTGATCTTCCATTTTCAACTTTCTATAAATTGAGTGTTTCTATAAAATTATGTATAAAAACACTCAATCAAATCGCTCAATTTTTTCCAAAATAAAGTTAGAACTGTCAGCTCTCATATGGTATAGCATTAACATAGATGCAATTGCCCAATAATGAAAAAATGCGTCACGACTTTCCCGAGAACACAACAGTTATAATTTTTAACAAATTGTTACTAATTACTTTAATAAGAGTGAGAACACAAACAACATAGAAAACCCTAAAAACATTAAAACGAATAAAAGCAACATTTCAGATTAAAAGTTGAAATTATAAATTAACAAAACCATAACAATCATAAATGACTGAATAAGTTGACAATTTCGACGTAGACATTAAGTTTATTGAAGTACGACCATCAAATTTAAACATAATACTATGATCAGAAGGGTATAGGGGTTTTCCGAGAATAATCATAACCACTATTCTAAATGTTTTATATGTTGCTTCATTCTAATAAAAGCTCTTGAAATATTTTTACGTGATTTTACTATTAAGGTAACCAATGCTTTTAATGTACATTGATTGTTAAATAATAAATTTTAATACCAATAAATGGCATACAATATAAAACAACTATACACAACTCATATACAAGAAAAAAAGTGAACAAGAACATTGGACTACTTTTTTTTTGAATGTGTATGAAATTGCTATATTTTAAATAAGTACTGAACTCTCAGTTTTTTCAGATAGTGTTTGTCTCAGCGTGGCATATTGACATTTTCATAATGTATTGCAATATAAATGTTGCGTATATTTCGCAGATTTGTTTTGATAACATGCAAACACGAAAAACTTAACTCACATAAATATGATTTTACAAATAAAACCAAACACTTGAAAGCTTCACTCGCTAGCTCAGAGTATTCGTGCATCCTTTTGGTCTAAAACCGAACCGGATTCTGGGAAAAAATCTAATTTTAACATTATATCACTTGATAGTTCAGTAACTTTCTTTTAAATTATTTGAAAAAGGTGATAGATATTCTGTGCATAACTATCGACCAATTAGTATTCTTTCCAACTGTGTTAAGATATTTGATTATATACTTCATCCTAAACTTAATAACTGCTTGAAACCCTTCATTTCTCTCCAGCAGCATGGTTTTATTGCTGGCAGATCTACTGTCTCAAACTTAGTGGAAATAACGCAATTTATTAGTGAATCAATGGGCAACAGGCAACAGATTGATGTCGTTTACACTGATTTCGCGAAGGCTTTTGATACAATCAACCACTCGCTCTTACTTTCTAAGTTGGCCAGCTTTGGAATGTGTCAAAATATAATTAATCTAATAGCTTCTTATTTACACAATAGAAGTTGCTATGTATCGTATAATGGGTTCTCCTCAAATGTGTACACTGCGGCTTCTGGCATTCCACAGGGATCTACTTTGGGACCTTTACTATTTAATGTCTTCATAAACGACCTCTTTCAACGTCTGACTTGTAATACCTTAGCTTACGCCTACGACTTAAAAAATTTTTCTAATGTATCCACTAATGGTGACTACCAGATTCTACAACATAATCTTGATATAATCAATGATTGGTGTGTGTAGAAGAACTGTTAATGTTGATAAGTGTGCTGTGGTCACTTATGCTAAGATTAATAATCCCATTATTCGACAGCACACTATTAAAAACACTATCATCTTAAGGAAGTCGGGGTTTGTGGATCTTGGGGTAATATTTAACTCCAGATTGGAGTTTACGAACCACATGATTGCGGTATGTGCTTCGGCATCTCGAGCTCTGGGTTTCCTGGTACGCTCCTGTCGGCAGTTTAATAATATTAACTCTCTCAAGGCTATTTATTATGCATTTGTTCGCACTAAGCTGACTATTGTCTCGGTGGTCTAGTATCCTCGATATATTTATCAGCGTCTCTTTCTGGCGAGAATCCAGAAAAAATTTTTGAAATATGTATCTTACCGTCTTGATGGTACGTACCAACTGCGGGGAGTAGATTATGAAGGCCTACTGGAAAAGCATAACTTCCAATCCTTGTCTTGCCGAAGGGATGTTGCAAGTGCCTAGTTCCTTATTAACTTGTTTAATAGTGATGTGGATGCCCCATCATTGTTGGCTCGGATTTGTTTCCTAGTACCATCTCATACCACTAGATCTCGCGACTCGTTTGCTACTCCGAGAGCTAAGACTAATGCTCTCCTGGCGGCACCGCTAGGTCATGTGTGCAGGAGCGCTAACAGAATGTGTCCTGATTCCTTTTTGGGAAATAATCCCTTGAATCGGGTGTTGGTCCACTTCAACTTCTATTTTTTCATTATTTTGTAATTATATATTAAATTTGGTATGTATTAATTAAGTCTTATGTTTGTTTTAGTTTACTTATACATATATCTAATTAAGATTTTTAAAAAATTTTTTTTTTTTGCTTTACTATACTTACTGTATAGGATTTGTCGTATAAATGGCTTGTTCTGTTGGACAATAGAGAACATTATTATTATTATTATTATTATTATATTTTTTGAAATCCCGGTATATTGAAAGCGATAGTTTAAAAATGGATTCAGTGTCATCTGTAATTGTCATAATTATTATAATTTACATGGGGAAATAGTCATAAAGCTATTATTTTAAATAGTGCAAACTAACTTGTATATCTGTCGAAAGTGCTCAGAATTTATTATACAGCGTGTTTCAAAAAGAATATACGTATTACAAAGTATTATTTTGTCCAAACTATCGATCGCTGCGCCTCAGCTCGGCTATTGGAGAAACAGATACATAGTCTAGTTTATTTAATAGCCGCTAAATGTCAGTTGCCTTCTGTTATTCTTGGTAACCGCCATATGTTTAAAATGGCTAGTCCGCAGCAGAAATCATTTTGTGTTCTCGAGTTTGCGAAGTGCAATTCCGTGATTACAGTGCAAAGACTTTCCAGGTTGAGCTACCAAATTGATCCTTGAACTCGTCGTGCCAGTCGGGAGTTACAACTGCTTTCAACAACAATTTGGCGTGTTTTGAGACGTCGGTTGGTTATGAAGCCATACAAGTTACAGTTATTACAAGCTCTGCGTCCTGATGACAAACGAAAACGTGTGGCGTTTTGTAACGAGATTCATGATACTATTGACAATGATAACACTTTCACACAATGCATCGTGTTCAGTGATGAAGCGACTTTCCATGTTAGTTGTCTGGTAAACGAACACAATGTTCGAATTTGGAGTCTACAGAACCCACATGCAGCCATTGAACATGTACGAGATTCGCTTAAAATCAATGTGTTTTGTGCGATATCCCGATCATACGTTTACAGCCCATTCTTCTTTGATGGAAACATGGTTAACGGTCAGCAGTATCTCACTATGTTACAAAACTGGTTGTTTCCGAGCCTGCACGAAGACAACCTCATTTTTCAACAAGACGGGGCACCCCCTCACTGGAGTCGCCAAGTGCGTGAATATCTGAATGAAACTCTACCGAACCGTTGAATTGGTCGTCAAGGAGCTGGCGACTTAGCATGTCTCAGCTGGGCTCCACGGTCACCGGATTTGATACCATGTAACTTCTTCCTGTGGCGTTTCGTTAAAGACAACGTTTATGTACCACCACTTCCCCAGAACCTGGAAGAATTGAAGAACCGGATCCGTCTGCCATAACATCAATGACGAAGGACATGCTTGCCCGAGTATGGGAGGAATTTGAGTATCGATGTGATATTGTTCGTGTCGCTTGAGAAGTTCGTAAATATGTGTGTAAAGTTTCATATTCGTATGTCTTGAAGTTTAATAAATATATGCTTTCAAAATACGTATATTCTTTTTGGAACACCCTGTATTAAATAGGATGTCGCGAAACCATCTGACACATTTCAAATGATTATAGATTACGGAATGGAAACAGCAAAAGTAAAGTGAAACAATATAAATATACTGAAATATACTATTTATTATCCAAAGCTTATTGCTTACAAATGGTATCAGAAAGAGGGCCTCTACTTGAATCAATGCACTGTTGTAAGCGCTTACGGAAGTTGGCGTACACGCGTCTCCGTAGTTCGCCGTCAATAGTTGGAACTTTGTTACCAATGGCTTGTTCGAGTTACACTTCTGTCACAGTTAGTTTCGTAATAATTACGAACTGAGGCAAGACGATGTTGTACGCTCCAATGCCAACAAACTAACAGCTGGAGTTCTCTCCTCTACACTTTCATTTTACACCGCTCAATAGAAGCTATTACACCTGCGAAATATTCAAGTTTGAAATAAGTCAATCAGGCACGTGCCATCCTATAGCTTGATCAATTTTTTATGAGCACTTGAAGCCAACTCTAAATAATATTTTTTGAAATACGGTAATTTTATCCATGGCTATTATATTCTTACATATTTGCCGGAATGATTCTTTGGCTACAGTGAAATTATATATCAAAATAATGGAAACAATTTTCTCAACTTTACTAATAATAAATACAATTGAATAAGCATCGTGTTGACCTCTAATAGATAAAATATTTCCTGCAATACCATTTTTCAAGGCGTATCTGATGAATACTATAAACCAGAAGAACCACAGAAACATTTTTACTTCTGGAAATCCCAGTTCACAATTGCTTATAAACTGTTATATCTCCCAGAACGCCATCGCTGCAAATTCCAACACAATTTTTCCACTGCAAGTGGACGATAATATTAACCAATTTTTTTATTGTTTATCAAAATATTCGCCAAAATCATTTGATCCATTGTTCTTCAGTTACCTCAGATACGAAGTTTTCGTAGGCTTCCATAGTCGTTTCCGGAGTATTAAATTTCAATCCACGCATTTTGTCTTTTATATATAGGAATCAAAAGACAAAACGTTTAAGATGCGTTGTGTCATAGTGCATTATCTTGATGCAGTCCGCTTGGTCGTTTCTCACGCACTTTTTGGAACACAGTTGGCAAACAAATGGTTGTATACCATTCAGCATTGACTATGCGATGATCCTATAGCGGAATAGTGGCAAGATAACTGCTGCGCCCAAAAAAAGAAGCCATCATTTTCTCGCCAGAGTTTCGTCCGCATCTCGTTTTCGTGGGTTCTCCTCGTCTTTGAAGACCAATTGAGCCGATTAACGTTAGCTCTCTAACTCGTAACAATAAATGCAACTTTCGTCACCTGTAACAATATCGTACACTAATTTTTCTCGACCTCGGTTGAATTTTTAAATATTTTTTTGCACCAATCCATACACATTTTTTTTTGAGCTTCTGTTAATTTGTGTGGTATCTATCGAGCGCAAAGCTTCTGACAGCAAGATGATCATGCAGGATAGTTCTAATTTGGGTCATTCCTATGCCCAATGATGCGCGAATATGTTATATGTAGAGTGGTTGTGCGTCATGTTGTATACGGCGTCGATGTTTTTCTTTCCGTTGGCCAAACAATCACTTGATTTTTTGGGAACACTCTTGTCGAGTGAGAACACCTTTAAAATCGTAAGAAATCATGGCTCAAAAATTTTGGCGCCTTAATTCAATTTTTCACAAGACTCACTTTATTTAAAAAATTACTAAAAAGAAACTATGCTAGTAATTTGTAAATGTTATTCGAACTAAAAAAATCTCAGAGAATACGACAAAAATATTTCGCACAGCGCTACCTTACAGGAAATAGCTGAACCGCAAAGCTTTTAAAGCGTCCTATGTATGTACAGTCAGTAATACTATTGAAACTTATTGGCAGTCATATTGATTTTTAAATTTATATATATTATACAACTTGTTAATGAATGATGTACTCTGACTATTGCAAGAGGGGGAAAAGCACTAATCCGCGGAATAATTCTTCAAGCTAAAATTCGTTTAAACGACATAATGTTAGGACTGGATTTTCTACAAACAGTAAGGATTATACTGGACATTGAAAAGGGTTGAAAGCAGTGATGTCAACACTTCCAATCAAAGACTCACTTCACACAATGTTTGTGGAAGAAAATATCATCCTATATGCATTAAAATTTAACTGCTTTTGAGTTTAACATTCCGGTGAAAATCGAAGGTGATCTAATTCATCGAAGCATGGTGGGAATCATTGATTCGAAATATAATTTTAAGCAAATAGAAATATTGTTAGCAAAACAAACGATTTATATCAAAACCGCGAATTTTAATAACTATGACACGTTTATTTAATAAAACTTAATTATATGACAATACTTGTCCTAGAATCCGGTGCTCCGCCTGTGGCACTACACCGGATATTAACTATGACAGGAATATCTCTAAGCATAGATAAAGCATAAAGAAAGTCCAGAGTTTAGATGCAGATACGGAACCTCCTCGTCAAAATACTCGGTTACTAGACGGTTGAGCATGTTCAAAGGTCAGCAGATAAAACAAATGAAAACCCTTTTATGCGACTACCAATATATCTTCTTTTCGGAATCTGATAACGGTAAAGCAACAGGAAGCCATCAACCTATCTAACGAGCTCCAAAAACAGTAGCTTTGGCTAAACATGGGGAAGTCGATCTAAATGTTCCCATTATATTTGAACGATTTATAGAAACAGTATTTTAAGTACTACACTGGCGCATCTGTTTAATTTAATTGGGCAATACTGTAGTATTTGAAAAGGCTGTTGACGAACATTTGTAAAACTTGAAACAGGTTTTAAGTAAGTTTAGGCAAATAGACTTGAAGCTACTCATTTACTTCAAAAAGAAGTGAACTTTCTTGTACATATCATTAGCCCATAAAGTATTAGCACCGACACAGCAAAGACTGATTCTGTGAGATAACAATTCCGAAAGACATGCACAAATTACGGAGTTTTTAGCGACTGTGTTTACATTGCCGAAGATTTGTTGAAGAATTCGTTATTGTCAAATCTCTACATCAACTAACGGAGCTTGATAGAACATTTGCTTGGACTTCTCAATGCAAGGAAACGTTTGATACTCCGAAAACAGACAGTGTTCATCATCCGAGGCAAATGCAAAATTCATCGTCGATATAGATGTCAACAATACAGAGATCAGTGTAAAAGATAGCCGAGAAAAAGTGGTTGGTTATTTCAGCAAAGTCTTCCCCAAATCATAGCGGAACTATTGTGTAACAAGAAGAGAATTATTGACTACAGTGAAAATTTTGGAATATTTTCATAAATATCTGTATGGCCAACAGTTTTTGATATGTCTCTTAAGTGAATTAAAAAATCCAGAGGGTCAAATAGCGAGACTGCTTCAGGTTCTCCAAAACTAGGGGAAAAGTAAAAGGAAAAACGTGCTTGGCAATGCAGATACTTTGTTTAGAAAACCATGTAACACCATTATACCCATCTAAAGAAGGCAGAAGAGAAAGAAGGGTTAGGCACAATTGTTTATTATAGAACTACTTTAGAAGTTTCCATATCGTGGACTTTTGAACAACTTCGGCAATACCAAATGCTAGCTGAGATCTTACACCAATTCGGACATTAAAAGATCAAACTCGACGCGACCAATATGGAACAAGATTTTTGAGCAGAGTGTAGCTTTGAAGCACAGTGTTTTAAAACGAGTTTGGAAAAGTGCTGATAGAAAGAAGTGGGTCTATTAAAGTTTTACCAAAGGTAAAAGTTTGGGCAAAACTCCGCTAATGCCATAATGGTTGGAGAACATTTTAGTATCAACAAGACTCTAGGAAATCAGAGAGCAAAGAAACATTAAATCTGCAGTGTTTCAAAAGGCCAAAACAAGAACAACACCCTTCCATCTTCAGTCTAATGGTTTTGACGTATCCCTGATGTAATGTTGTGACAAGCTACTAGTAAATTATTAATGAACATTAACATTTTCTTTAATATTATAGTATTCACAGACTAAATTCTCTTAAATTATAACCGGTCTATAACTCGTTAATTACATAAGTGATAACATTCAGCGCCGTCTTCTTGTACAAAAAGCTCTGTCTACTTTAAAAGGAACAACAATTTAAAATCGAAATCACTCAGAATATTCTAATGATTGTTAGTGATAAAAAATAATCTTTTCTTGTAACAAAGAAATTATGTATAATAAATTCTTTTCAATTTTTTATTTTAATTATTTTTTAAACCAAATTTAATTTAAAAAATTACTTACAAGATAATGATGCCAAGAAACTCAGGGTTTGTTCTTCGTTATCATTACTGCGAGTTTTAAAATATAATCCACAATTTTCTGATTTTGAATCAATTTGAACACATCGATTTGTTTTTGGAAAGATCGTATATATTTCATGTTCATCTAAATCTGAATTATTATTGCTGGTATTTAAAATACTTGATTGTTTTATATATTTTTCCATTTTTGAACTATGTTTTCCATTTGAAGTATTTTTCTTTTTTATATTATCGTTTAAATAGTGAACTGCTGTACTCAGAATTAGCATATTATCAGATGAACCAGCAGATTGTTTTTCATTTTGTCTTAGGTTCTCTTGTTCCCCTTTATCTAAAGTGATATTTTTTTTATTTTCTAAAGGATTCGTTTCAGTAGAGCATTTCAAACTATCACATTTACCATATTTTTGTGAACTTTCTACATTATTGAGGTCAACCTTTATATCCCCAATGGGTTTGTCGGGATCATCGCTTTCATCACCAGTACAGGAATCGTCAAAGTTCAATCTTGTTTTGCATTTATTCATCGATTTAAAACATGAATTATTAGGGGTGGAATCAAAATTACAGAGATCTCTTAGTGTGTTTGATAATGGAGATAGTGTCGTTTCTATTCTTGCAGTATGTAAAGTACGTGAGAGATTGTTCGATTTACTGTCTTCTCTGAATAAATGTGGATTTTTACATGTTATTGATTCCCCGGGCTTTCTAAAACAATATTTAAACAAAAATAATATTAAAGTTAACATAAAATTGCAATTTGTTTTGTTTTTTAATTGTTTTAAAAAACGCCACTTATAAAAAGATGTCGCCACTTAATGTGATGTACTGATTTAGACTCTCAAATTATTGCAAATTTCCGTTCTGAGACACTTACCTAAACTGATTATGGAAATTAATTACATCATAACAAAAAATATTAGACCAAGTACGAGGGTAGTTTGACAAGTAGTGAGAATGGAAAAGAAAAACGAATTTTTTAAATACAAAATAATTTTTATTTTTCAATATATTCTCCTAAAAGAGCAATACATTTATTCCAACGGTGCTCCAATGCCCTTATGCCATCTCTAAAATGCGATTCCGGAAGGCTTGCAAAATACTTAATTACGAAGATGATAGGCTCGTCGTTAGGCGAAAATTTCTTTGCATCTAGTGCTGTTTTCAATTTTGGAAAAAGGTGGAAGTCGGACGGGGCTAGATCCGGCGAATAAGGCACATGCGGCACTAATTGGAAATGCAACTCGTGGATTTTGGACATCGCAACTGTAGTGGTATGCGAGGGAGCGTTGTCTTGGTGAAACAGAATCTTTTTCTTTGCCATTCCTGGCCGTTTAGCACGAATCTCAACATTTAATTTTTGTAGAAGTTCTGCATAACAGTGTCCGTTTATTGTGGCACCTTTCTGAAGGTAATCAATGCGCAAAATGCCCTTTGAATCCCAAAAAATTGATGCCATCACCTTGTTTGCCGATAATGTGGTTTTCGCTTTCTTTGGAGAACGTGCAGAACCACGTTCTAACCATTGTTTCGACTGTTGTTTAGTTTCGGGTGTACTGTAGTGTATCCAAGTTTCATCGCAAGTAACAAATCGACTACAAAAATCAACCAGATTCCGCTTATAAAGGTCCAAAAACACTCATTGGAAATGCGCAAACGAGTGAACTTTTGATCAGGCGTAAGCAATCGCGGCATCCATCTTGCCGAAAGCTTGGAAAGGCCCAATTCTTTCGTTAAAATGTGGTGTATGCGTTCTGTTGAAATGTTTGCCATATCTGCTATCTCTCTCACTTTGAGTCGTCGATCTTGCGTAATAATATTATGGATTTTTATAATCATTTCCATAGAAGTCACGATTTTGGGTACTCCAGAGCGCGGTTCATCAACACAGCTTGTTCTACCACGTTTAAATTCATTTACCCATCCACTTATTGTGGCGGATGATGGAACAGATTCACCTAATGTTTCCCGTAACTCATCTTTTATTTCGGTAGCTTTCATACCCTTAATTACGAAGTATTTAATCACCGCACGATACTCTGCTTTTCCCATTTTAACAAAACGACGTGTTGCTTCTTTTTCAATCAGCTGTCAAAAATAAACTAATCAACCGATTTATCTAAATATCGAAATGTAAACATTTAATAAACAACCTAAATTATAGTGCATTTGTTTTACCAATTAGAGCGCCACCTATGTGTCATTCTCACTACTTGACTCTGCAATAAATACCATTTATATATAATAATTTAGTGTTAGTCGGCGCAGCGAAAAGTTAGTTTTATATGGTAATTCTACACCGTTAATAGGTGATTTTTCCACTTATTTTTTTTATTTTCAAGATCAAATTTTAAATAATAAAAAAAAATGTAACAAATTATGAGAGTGGCAATTAAATAGATAATTTTTTTACGATTGTATTATTTTTGTGGTGAGGGTCCCCAACCTTCTGATTTCTTAGCATTGATGCTATGGTGTTCGTAGCTTTAAAAACAGGTCTTATGTTCCGGTGTCGGAGTGTTTTTGTCCGTTGTGCCTTTTACATAGGCTAAGATCGCTGTAGATACCAATGTATTATTATCCTCGATACTTTGCTTAGGCGTAGTTGTTTGGAACGCTTTTTGTATCATCCGGTTATCGAAATCGTTTGCCTATAAGATGTGTTGCAAGTCTTGTTTTTCTCGTGAGATGTGGCTATGGTCTGCTATTCGCGCTGAACGCGAAACTAGGGTTTTCGCTACTGACAGAAGTTAGGAAGGGTGATGATGTGACTTTCCATTCAGATATCTGTGTGTGTTGCTTTTCTGTAAACTGTGTGGGTTATTCAGTATATATATATATACATATATACATATATATATATATATATATATATATATATATATATATATATATATATATATGTATCTGTCTTATTAAATCATATATACTTATGTGTACGTAATAAAGAACACATTAATCCAAAAGTAGCTTATAATAACTAAGTACTTACTTGAGATGATCTCTTAATCGTATGTCATAATTAAGAAGAGGTAAAACCATCTATCGTTATGTATGTTATATATAATATCGAATATTTTTGTACAAATATTTCTGATTTATTCTTATGCATTGTTACATGTATTGTATAAAAACCTAAAACAGAGTTATTTAAATCAATTTATAGTCATAACATCTTATTAAATTGAATTTAGTAGAAGGTTAATGTAGAGGTTATTGATAAGTTTAGTTGAGTTGGTATAATTTTGTATAAATCTTAAAGAAATGTATCAGAACAGTAAGGAAAAGGTATTATAATGAGGATAGATCGATTTTAGATGAGGATTTCAGTGTAAAGGACATGACTTAGAAATTTAACATATACCATTTGAATGAAATATGTGTAAATATGTTCAATTTTTCATAATTGTTAAAGATAACATTTTCCTTATGAAATTCTTGTATTGTCTTAGCGTAGTTGTCAAGAAATGTGTTTATATTTAGAATGTATTAAGACTTAACATCATTTTTGATAGCTAGAAATTGTTGGAAAAGTCATGCATGGTATGAGGTTTTTAAAATAAGGAAAAGCATTTTTCTAACTAATTTTAATACGCAGAATACTAAAATCATACTTATTTTCATATTTACAAATAAATAAATTTCCATTTAAAATATTTATATAAATTTAGATGGCATTTGTTCTCGTAATTCTATTTTATTGGACTATCCTTATGTTTTATTAATGTCCGTATATAGGAGTGACATTCGAAAATCCAGGATTCAGCGTAAAAACACGAGACAGAAAACATCATTTTGTATTCAAACGTTGAGGTGTTTAACAGTTTTGTAAAAATACAGAAACAATTTTAAGAGACGAAAATTAAGAAGTAGTATAAAATATATGGTGATGATCCACAACGCAGAATACGTTTATAGCTGGAGACCTCTAAGATGCAGTGGAAGAAATGTTGGATTCGAATAGATGTAAAATTCTTTCGTTATAAGTCTTTAGATAACAATAATAGCCTATAAGTATATTGTTATTACCTTAATAGACATGAGAATCCTTAACAGAAATATTAATTAAATCAAAGAAAGGCCTCTAGACATATGAAAGATATTATTTGATAGTAAAACTCGAATATACTTTATTAATATAATTTTACTTAAAGAAAATGTAATTAGGATTTAATATTTGTAAAGAAAAATATTAAGTGCTCGTAATTGTAAATAAAGTTAATTTAATTTTTTAAATATATTTAACGTTAATAATTTAATATGGGCGTTATTTTTTAAAGTTCTTGAATACATAGCTGGTGTTACCTACATAAATTAATGAGTATTAAGTAATATAGTAATATTATTATTCTAAATTTGGAAATGCCTTTTAATTAATTATATTAGTATTTATATCATTAACATTTTTTTAAATAAGAGTTTCATTTATTTTAATACAAAAATAGTCTTCTATAAAAAGAAAATAAACGTATTCATATTTTGAAGCAAATAAGGTGAGAAGTTCTAGAGAGCCACACCTAGTGCCCTGTTGAATGTCTGACAACTCTCTAAAAAAAATGTAAATGAAATAGGTAAAATTAAAATTACATAATTTAATTAACACACTATATACATTTGTTCGAACGAAGGTTCTCACGGTTTTAAGCATGAGTAATATTAGATTCTCGGGCTGAAACTGAAATTTCAGGTGGACAGTATATGTGTGTGTGTATATATATATATATACACATATACTGTCAACCTGAAATTTCAGTTTCAGTTTATATATATATATATATATATATAATAAATATATAAAGTAATAAAAAACCATAAGAATATCACATGCAGTGAAGATGTATTCGAAATTCATTAACAAACACTGGAGTAGTTGTTCGAACCGCTTTCGAACTGTGATTTTTGAGGTCGTCTCTCGTTTCGTGAATGGTCGGTACCTCAACTAAACCTATGAATAACCTCTACATTAACCTCCTACTAAACTCAATTTAATAAGATGTTATGACTATAAATTGATTTAAACAACTCTGTTTTAGGTTTTTATATAATACATGTAACAATACATAAGAATAAATCAAAAATGTTTGCACAAAAATACTCGACATTATGAATAGCATACGTAACGATAGATGGTTTTATCTCTTCTTAACTATGACATATGATTAAGAGATTATCTCCGTAAATACTTAGTTATTATAAGATACTTTTGGATTAATGTGTTCTTTATTAGGTACACATATATATGATTTAATAAGACATATACATATACAATATAAAGGGTTTTCCAATAAGGACTTGACAACTTTTTTTCAAAATAAAATGCAGACCATTTGAGATATTTCAAAAACTTTATTATCGGGTTGAAGTACAATCAAAACATTTATGAATGGAACTCGACTTCGTTCATATGGCCACCGCGGGCACGTTTGCAGCGGTCGATTCGTTGGACCCAATTTTCGATGACTCGGCCACACAATTCGACCGAAACGGCTGCTATTTCGCGTTCAATGTTGGCTCTTGAGATAACACGCTCATCAAACTTACTCTTCAATAAATCGATTGTAGCGTGTGCTGTGTGGCTTGTGGCACCGTCCTGCTGAAACCACATGTTGTCCAATTCGGGCCAAAAATAATCGGTAATCATGGCACGATAACGATTACCATTCACAGTAACGTGACGATCATTATCGTCGACGAAAAAATATGGCCCTATGACGCCGCCGGCGTGCAAACCGCACAAAACAGTTATTTTTTTGTGGATGAAGTGGTGTTTCATGAAGCACATGTGGATTTTCACCCGACCAATAACGCATATTTTGCTTATTGACGAACCTATTGAGCCAAAAATGAGCTTCGTCACTGAAAATGATTTTGCGATGAAATTGATCATCTTGGCGCATCTTTTCCAGAGCCCAATCGGAGAACGTACGTCGCTTCAAATGGTCCATCGGCTTCAATTCTTGAGTCAGCTTGATCTTGTATGGGTGTAAACCAAGATCCTTACGCAAAATTCGCCATAAAGTGGTCTGGGCGATGCCCAAGTCTTGAGAACGCCGTGGAATTGACTGATTTGGATCATTTACTACGGACGTTTCAACGGCAGCGATATTTTCGACACTTTGACCAATCCGTTGTCTCACTGGCACGGCAACATCACACAACGAATATGTAGACTCAAATTTTTGCACTAAACTGGTTACTGCCTGTTTACTAGGGCGAGAATTACGACCGAAAATCGGAGTTAACGCTCTTAAAGTAGTGGTCACCGACTCCGAATTTGTGTAGTAAATTTTTATAATTTTCAGACGTCGTTCGTTCGTGTACTTTACCATGATGAAAATCTTAAGTTTACTGAATAAATTGACAGTGACAGTTCGATGATTAGTGAAAGGGTGCGTTCACAAATTGAATTAAAAGTTGTCAAGTCCCTATTGGAAAACCCTTTATATATTTATATATATATATATATATATATATATATATATATATTAAGGAAGATGATAGCTACTCTTCACGCAACACAAACCCTCCTTTCAAAACCACTCCACCGCCAGCAAAACCTTCCAGTGACTCGAAACAACTCATATACATATATCTCCTTTGCGAACTGACAGAGCTTCTGTTTTAGTGCAGCAACAAAGAAATCAATAACAGTCCTGAGGACGTAGCAGTAGTGCCAGAGACGCGATTTCGATTCCGGAAGTCCAAAAGAAACTACAAACTTCAGCAACTTTTAGAAACTAATAAAGCTATGAGTGGTTTTTATTGCTACCCAATGTACATATAATAATAATAATAATAATAATAATAGTAAAATAGGTGTATTTCTAAAGGGTGAAAATATAACTTACTGTGAGCTACTTATACTTATTAAAAATAAGTACCCGAAAATATCGTACAGAGTAGGAACAAAATCCACAACCATGGCTATATAATAAAGCCAAGAAAAATCAACAATGCATTTTACAAAGCTTGTAATTCAAATCCTTTTAGTTGTCTTACTTCTATTAAATACACACGATGAAACAAAGGCAATAGACTTATGAGTGGGTACAACAGCCAATCATCTGTGAATAATCCCTATAAAATATTTGAAATACCTATTTCTGTAAGTGCTTTTTATTCTTTAGATGACTAATTTCTTTCATTCATATGTGTGCAATATTTTGTCTGAACATATTTAGTCCTTTAATGGATCGCCTAAATGAAGTTGTCAATAAATACTTTCCTAATTTCGAAATCGTGAAGTAGTTTTTGTCTAAGAGAACAAAAATCGCAATCATAAGTTAAGTGCCAAAATTTAAAAAAAAACAAATGCTCAACGATTTATAAGAAAGTGTCCAAAATCAATAAACTTTTTATTACCGCGTTATTAATTAGCTACGCCTGCAAAAAAACTTCCAAGATCTATTGATCAGGTAGTTAAAGGTATATATAGGTACTTTGCAGACTGTAGAGCAAAAGAATTTTGAATTATGACAGATGAATTTCACTTCATAAATACATATGTAAATCGTATCCTCGAACAATTGACAGCATTTAGGTTGTATTTTAATAATCAGAATTTAGTTGAATATATACATTCACTTCTTTACATTTATTACATTTAATTATCCCTCTGTACATACACAAGCAAAATCAAAACAAAAAAGCTTTAAATGAAAAACAACTTTAAAGTCGTTCAATATAATCCCCTTGCTTGTGATGCATGAATACTAGCGGTATGGGAGCACTTGATGGCCGTATCTTTATTGAGGTCGCGGATTCTTCAACACACATCATATCTTTCTAAAAAGCGATGAATGCTGCTCCGATATGAGTCTGTGCATTGTCATGCAGTATGGACACGTCGCGCTGTAACATTCCTGGTCACTTTTTACGAATTTCTGGTCTTAATTTCTTAGCAAGGAATGTTTTCTAGTAGTCGTAAGTTCCACTACGACCAATAGGAACTCGATCGGTGGCAATCGTTCCGTATTTATCGTACGCAAAAATCATCATTTGCTTAACTTTTGTCCACTGGCGATGAACTTTTTTGCTCTCAACGAGCTCTTTTCCTGACCAAATATTGCTTTAAAACTTTAATTGTGATTCGAAAGCGAGAGAGCAATTCACGATGTCTTGGTCCGCAGTCTTAATTAGCAATCCAGCAAGCTGCGATCTTTTGTTTTTGTAAAATTTCAGTTATAATGCGGTGAACACTTGATTTGGAAATACCTGTTCCTGCTGCTACCTCTCACTGCCATTCGTCGACCTTCATCAATTAAGGTATGGACAATAGTCGCATTAGTATTGTTTTCCGTGACTATAGTGGGTCAATCTTCACGGAAACGTTAATGCCATCTTTACACTGTACTACAATCCACTGTATCCGTACACATTTCATTTAATGCAGCATGAATTACGGGAACTGTTTTTCCACGAATTGTATCAATCTTAGATTTGCTTTCACTGTCGTTATCACTATCGGATATCATTATACTTCACTAGTATTATGCTTCACTAAAACCACAAGATATTGGATAGAAACGTGGTTTTAGACTTCTGGCTATAAACTCGGAACAAAATCAGCTGTGTTTTTATATTGCACGATTGCTATAGGGCATAACAATATCAGAATTATATAAATATCTATTTTAAACTAGTATATAAGAACGAATTAGCTAAAAACAACTAAGCCCAATTTATGGGATCCGAGAACATTAATCAGTTGTTGCCCAGTAAATAAAATGTATATGGCAGTTAAGGTGAGTAAATTCTTAGTAAGCTTAAAAAGAAACCCAAGTATGAAGCATAAAATTCAAGATATTTTAAACATTTGTAACAATTTTGACAGTTTAAATGAATTGGTATCCAAATTTCCCATTTTAACTTAAAATGATATTCAACTTAGAGACAGCTTTTGACAAATAAAACTAGATGACCAAACTAATTATTTATTACAATGTAATACTGAATTTATTCCAAATATAGAAAAATTTTAAAAGAAATAAACAAATTGTACTATGTCGTTTGTTTAAGCAAGTGTAACACTTCCAGATTTGCGAAAGAAATGTTATGTAAACCTATGTCTAACGCTATTTTTGAAGGAATTTTTTCACGTTTGATCTTAATCCTCAAAACAATTTGCGTGATTCATAACAGTGAATGAAGAAAATGCGTCAAAAGCGAAAGACCGTTTTATCAACTGGAAAGGTTACGGCTATTGATTTTTTGGATATCCAAAGAATTATCTTGTTCAACTACTACAATCACGAAATATAATGGGGTTTAGAAGACTTATAAACAAAAAAATTAACCTTAAAAACAAAATATCCAGATTATCATGGTAAAATAAATCAAAATGTTTTTTAGAGGGTTTGAAAATCCATTCTTAAAATGTTTAAAATTGAAACCACCTTTTATAGTTAATATGGACAATGCTAATTATCTTTCCACATTGGAACACAAATTGCCAAACTCGTGGTATAATAAAAGTCAAATTATGCAATGGTCATTGAATAATAATATACAATTCGATGAAGAATTATATTTAAAAAAAAACTAATGCAAATTGTAAATAGGCCACCAAACATTTACGTCGCTGTTGCACTTCTAACTATCTATGGTCACGTAATACAATTGCATCCATTCCAATGCATTTTTAATCCTATAATAATAATAATAATATTTACTAGTGCCCAGCGGATAAACCTCCAGTCTAGTGCCTAATTCAAAAACACATAAGTGATCCGTTAAAAATGAAACACAATTTTAAATAAACGCAAAAATAAAAATTCTTCTAATGTAATAAGTCAAAACAAAATCAACAAAAATATCGACATTAATAATATTCGCATTCGGAGGGGTTCCCAATATAGCATTTGTCGCCGTCGAGACCGTTAATATCACGGCAAACCAATTTCGTCACAAAGAAAGCAACTGTGAACAAAAGCATTGTAGAAAGATGTGCCTACGTTTCGAAACTTCTCAGAGATTCGCATGAAGAAGCCAGGCGATCTGTATACTGAGATATAGATATTATCAATAGAGCATTTGTTTATTTACAACTAATTTATTACGAGTACACAATTCACACATAAAATTTAAGTTTAGTAATAATTGTAAGTGAATCCAGAACAGACGGCAAAGGCACATGAATAAACAAGGTAAATAATAATAAGTCCTAGGTTTAAACCTTGCAGAACCCCAGAAGTTAATCTGAATGTTTTGAATGTGAAGCTGCTGAAATATACATGACATGATCGACATAGAAGAAAACTATGCAATAGGGCCAATAACGAAATGATCTTGTAAAACCATAAGCACTTAGCTTTTAAGTATTAGGTGCGCAACTAAGTTCTCGCTGTTTTTTTGATGAAAATGTAACTTTATTGTGAAAAAATGTTTACAAATGAATTATTCAAAATATTGTCCATCGCTAGCGACAACTTTTTCCCATCTTTCTGACAGAGCTCGAATACCGTCACGGTAGAAGTGTTTGTCTTTTCAGGCTATCCACGAATCAAGCCATTTTGAGATGTCTTCATCTGAGCGGAACTGCTGATTAGCCAGACCATGTGCCATCGAACGGAACAAGTAATAATCGGACGGCGCAATATCTGAGGAATATGGCGGGTGGGGTAGGACCTCCCATTTGAGCGTTTCTAAGCAGGTTTCAACGGGTTTGGCAACGTGAGGCCGAGCGTTGTTGTCTGCTCATATTGTAACCGCTTTTCGCGCAGTGGTTGGCTCAATCGCATCAATTGAGTTCGATACCGTTCCCCAATAATGGTTTCGTTCGGTTTCAACAGCTCATAATAAATAACACCGCCCTGGTCCCACCAAATACACAGCAAAACCTTCGCAGCGTGAATATTCGGCCGAACCGACGACGTAGAAGCATGACCGGGCAGTCTCCATGATTTTGTTCTCTTTGGGTTGCTGTAATGAATATATTTTTCATCGCCCGTACCGATGCGATGAAGAAAACCCTTCCCTTTTTGCCGCTGGAGCAGTTGTACACAGGCGAAAAAACGACACCTCAACGTCTCTTGGCTTCAAATCATAAGGAACCCAAGTTCTTTGTTTTTGAATCATTCCCAACGCATGCAATCGCTGGGAAATGGCTTGGCGGGTAACTCCTAATGCTGAAGCAAGCTCTTTTTGCGTTTGGCACGGATCCTCATCGAGCAATGCCTCCAATTCAACATCTTCGAAGGTTTTGGTCTTCCTTCACGCGAACGGTCGTCAACATCGAAATCACCGTCTTTGAAGCAACGGAAGCAATTACGGCACGTTGTTTCACTTAGAGCAGCATCTCCGTAAACTTTTTGGAGTTCTCGATGCGCTTCAGCTGCCGTTTTCTTCGAATGAAAGAAGAAAAGCAACACTTCCCGCAAATGACGATTATTTGACACAAAATCAGACATTTTCACACAACCAAAAGTATATGACGCAAAAACAAAATCACTAATGTGTCAAAGCGGTTTGTTTACCATATGTCTAAGCTTGGTTCATGACGTTTTGGTTATGTCACAATCGACCAGCACTTACTACTGAAGCCATCTCTTGAAAAACAGCGAGAACTTAGTTGCGCACCTAATACAATAGGATCACCTATAATATTAAATATATAACATTAAAAACACTAACTAAAATCAGTACAAATCACGTCCATTTGTCCACAATCCATTACTTTAGTAATTTCTTAAGTAATAGCTAAATTGGTGATAGTGGATCTATCAGAAAAAAATTTATGTTGATTAAGAAAAATATATGAGCGTGTAGCATCCATAACCATATCATCAATCCTTCACATCCATCCATGCTTTCATATCCCCAACACCATAAAGTAACATTTCAAAAACTTTAACAAAATAGAATATAAACAGACTTGTTGATATCAGTTACATCAATGCAGCAAAAAAAGAGACTTTTTGGCTGCACATACTGTGTATAGTTAAATGATATGGTGTTTATGTTTATTATAAACTAATTTCTTCATTTTTTGATTATACATATATACAGAATCCGTGGCAGAGGAAACCGAACTTTTTTAAAATAAAAACAGAAGCTTACTATTTTGGTAAAATTTATTTATTTCATTTAAAGTAGTTGCCTTTGGCTTCAATACAACGTTTTGCACGGTTAATTAGCATATCGAATGAATTTTTAAGTTCATCTTTAGAGATGTCCTTCAAGATCGCTGTCGACGCCTTTTTAATGGCTTTAACGTCGGCATAACGCTGTCTTTTCATCGGCAAATGTAGTTTGGAGAATAGATAGAAATAACAGGGGACAAATACGGTGAATGGATGATGGTTAAAATGCCATTTGTAGTTAGAAAATTGTGATACGCGTCGAGCGATGAGATAGTGCATCATCATGTAACAAACGTCAGCTTCAATGCTCACGATATTCAGGGCGCACTCGACGAATACGCGCCAAAAGACGCTTTATAAAACCAAGACAATATACAGCATTGACTGTGACAGACTAGTTGTCTTCGCTTTTGACTTCTCCAAAGGAATTTTTTTGGTCTTTCTTCGCTTGGATGCTTCACGTCTCATTACCAGTTACAATTGAAGTTTTCGTCCTTTTTAAGTCTTTAATCAAATCTGAACAACGTTGAATTCAGTTAGCTTGTGTGGTACAAACCTTGCACAAATCTTTCTCAATCCCAAATGTGTCAAAATACGATGAATTGAATCTTTGGAAATATTTAGTTCCATTCTCACGTATCGCAATGAGGATTTCGGCTCATTTCTGATAAATTCACGCACAAGTTCGATGTTACTTTCCGTAACCACAGATTTTATGGCACCAGGATATTCGTCGTCATTTATGTCCGTACGATCGCCATACACACTCGTACGTGATAAACACGCATCACCATACACTCGTTTCATCAAATTAAACGTTTCAATAAACGATTTACCTAGTTTAAAACAGAACTTGATATTTGTTCTTTGTTCAAAATTAATTTTTCGATCAATGCCAAATACACAGTAAAATAGTAATTCTTGGCTCCACCAAGAATTACTATTTTCAAAAAGTTCGGTTTCCGAATATACAGAGTGTTTCAAAAAGAATATACGTATTTCGAATGCATATATTTATTAAACTTTAAGACATACGAATATGAAACTTCACACACATATTTACGAACCTCTCAAGTTCAGATTACAGATGTTCAATATATCCTCCATCAGTGACACGAACAATATCACATCGATACTCAAATTCCTCCCACACTCGGGCAAGCATGTCCTTCGTCACTGATGTTATGGCAGTACGGATCCGGTTCTTCAACTCTTCTAGATTCTGGGGAAGTGGTGGTACAGAAATGTTGTCTTTAACGAAACCCCACAGGAAGAAGTCACAGGGTGTCAAATCCGGTGACCGTGGACCCAGCTGAGACATTCTAAGTCGCCAGCTCCTTGACGACCAATCGAACGGTTCGGTAGAGTTTCATTCAGATATTCACGCACTTGGCGACTTCAGTGAGGGGGTGCCCCGTCTTGTCGAAAAATGAAGTTGTCTTCGTGCAGCCTCGGAAACAAAAACTTTTGTAACACAGCGAGATATTGCTGACCGGTAACCGTGTTTCCATCAAAGAAGAATGGGCAGTAAACAGATGATCGGAATATCGCACAAAACACATTGATTTTAGGCGAATCTCGAACATGTTCAATGGCTGTATGTGGGTCCTGTAAACCCCAAATTCGAACAATGTGTTTGTTTACCAGACTACTAACATGGAAAGTGGCTTCATCACTGAACACGATACGTTGTGTGAAAATGTTATCATTGTCAATAGCATCATGAATCTCGTTACAAAATGCCACACGTGTCCGTTTGTCATCAGGACGCAGAGCTTGTAACAACTATAACTTGTATGGCTTCATAACCGACCGACGTCTCAAAACACGCCGAATTGTTGTTGAAGGCAGTTGCAACTCCCGACTGGCACGACGAGTTCAAGTTTGAAGGATACATACACACCTGTAACTACAAACTGTCGATATCATCTGCGAATGTTCCACCCATTCGGAGGATCAATTTGGTAGCTCAACCTGAAACGTCTTTGCACTGTAATCACGGAATTGCACTTCGGAAACTCGAGAACACAAAATGATTTCTGCTGCGGAGTAGCCATTTTAAACATATGATGGTTACCAAGAAAAACAGAAGACAACTGACATCTAGCGGCAATTAAATAAACTAGACTATGTATTGATTTCTCCAATAGCCAAGCCGAGGCGCAGCGATCGATAGTTTGGACTAAACAATACTTTGTAATACGTAACACGCTGTATATATACTGTTACGTGCACGATTGTAACTTGTGGTCATCGCCGTACATTGTGTAATTCCAAAATTTTGAGAATGATTATCGGATCGATTTTCATTTTGTTACTCTTATCGCCCTCTCGTATCTGTAAGATTTAGTTTATAATCAATACAAATGAGTTATAAATCTCTCTCCAATGTTTTAATTTTTATTTTAATAACAAGAATTATATGATTATCGTCATAATAATGAGTCGGTGTTTTGCTCTTGTGAGCCTACCTTCGTTTACGCTATTAAAAGTCCAACTTTGAACCATTGGTCGAGCATAGCATATTGTTCGACACGAATTCGTTGGAAAATACTATATCGATCGATTAATGTATGGACAACGGGATTGTTCAAATAAGTCGAAAAACCTCGACATGTGGCTGAAAAGTTGAAGTTGGATTAATATTAGCATATTACTATAATTAATCCTCAAAACCAACCGAGAGGTATGTAATTTGTACATTGACTTTAGGATTCTTACCTTGGTATCATTTAACGAACGAACAGAGTGTGTATAAAAATCCCGTGCTCATCTGATTTAAAGACGGAGCTTAATATGCAGTCTTAAAGTTTAACGAAGCTATTTAGTATCTTGCTATGACCTGACACACCAAGGAATTGAAATAAAGTCTGGGATCAAAGACGTTCGCAATTATTATTATTTACATAGTTTATTGTTAATTATATAAGGTCTAGTAAAAAGAAATCCATTATTTTTGCATTAAATTGAAGGTTTTATTTAGCATAGTTAGAATGATCCGACTTAGGTCAAATATGCACCGTTTTGTTCGATAACTTGTTGCCATTTTGAAGGTAATTTCATAATGCCTCTCTCATAGAAACCCTCGTCCCTATTGGCAAAAAAACTGGGACAGTCAATTTTCACAAGCTTCTCTTGAGGCGAATTTTTCACCACCAAAATCATTCGCCATAGACAGGAACAGGTAGTAATCACTTGGTGCTAGGTCCGGACTATAAGGTGGATGCATAAGAACCTCCCAACCAAATTCGATGTGTGTGGCCTG
The DNA here is from genome assembly GCA_031893035.1 of Dermolepida albohirtum. Taxonomy (NCBI): domain Eukaryota; kingdom Metazoa; phylum Arthropoda; class Insecta; order Coleoptera; family Scarabaeidae; genus Dermolepida; species Dermolepida albohirtum. Next base: position 143,073 of record JAVIWB010002505.1, read on the forward strand.
ACGTTGTCCTGATGGAACACAATTCCTCTCCTATTGGCCAAAGCTGGCCGCTTCTGGGTGATTGCTTCCTTCAGACGGTCCAATTGTTGACAGTACAGGTCCGAATTAAGAGTTTGGCCGTAGGGAAGCAGCTCATAGTAGATAATTCCTTGCCAATCCCACCAAACACACAGCAAAACCTTCCTGACCGTCAAGCCTGGCTTGGCCACCGTTTGCGCCGGCTTACTACGATTCGACCACGACCGTTTTCGCTTGACGTTGTCGTAAGTGATCCACTTTTCATCGCCAGTAACCATCCGCTTCAGAAACGGATCGATTTTGTTGCGATTCAGCAGCGATTCGCAGATGTAAATTCGGTCCATGAGGTTCTTTTGCGTTAACTCGTGTGGCACCCATACATCAAGCTTCTTTTTGTATCCAACCTTATTTAAATGGTTCCAAACGGTTTTTTGTGCAATGTTTAGCTCCTGGGTAATCGAAACAGTGCTTACATGACGGTTGGACTCGACGATTTCCATTATTTTATCGATATTTTCGACAATTGGCCTTCCAGAGCGTGGTGCATCTTTGACATCAAAATTACCGGAACGGAATCGACGAAACCAAAATTGCGCATGATTGACTGTTACAATATCAGGACCATAAACACTATTCACATTTATAGCCGCCTGGCTTGCGTTTTCGCCTTTATCGAAGAAAAACTGTAAAATATGGCTAATTTTAACTTTGCTGGTGTCCATCTTTGACGCGCGCTCAAACAATATTACGTCAAGTAATCACAAAACTGTCTGAGAAGTTCGTTTAGAACGAAATCTTATCTTTCGAACGCCATCTAGCGGAACGCGATCGCACTTATACAACGCGAGATACAGATTACTAAAGCCATCTATTGGAAAAATAATGGATTTCTTTTTACTAGACCTTATATTTGCTTCATACGACGTTTATGTGCTACCGTTCAGTCTAATGACGGGATCATTGAAGAGCGTCTAGATCCTGATTTGTGACATTTAAGCCCTAGTTTAAATTTAAGGGCAAGCTAGTTAACAGGTATTTATACAATTATGTATTCATACATTTCGTAGAATTAATTGATTCAACTAGTTATTAACTAGTTAGACAGCATCGATAATTAAAATTGGCACACCCACAGCTGTAAATTAATCAAAGAGCTTGATATACCGTACTCTGTTTAAGTATTATTTATGAAAAAAGTAGATGACTCTAATATAGTCGATAATTCTAATTTATTTGCTAGTAATCGCCCAGATGCAAACTTTACCTTTAAAAATTTGTTAGCTTCAATTTAATAAATTAAATATCTATAGGAAATAAATCATACTCATATTCTTTTGTTTACTCTAATTTAATTAAGGATTCGTTGAACGGTTAGACATAGTTGTATATATTTTTTTGCCAACTGACAAATAAATAAAGAACCGTCAGCTAGTTTCAATAGTTTTTTCTTCTTTATATGATCTTTTTGCTTTCCATAGACCACAGTCAACTTTTTGCCATAAAGTCATTTGTTTAATGTAATTAATATTTCAGTAGTAAGCTGAACATTATCTTCTCATGTGATTTATTGTTATTGTTGTTTTTTTTTTATGTTATGAAGTGCCCAATAAGTGGCATATATGTATGTTATAGAATATTTCTTTTGTACTACTAGTGTGAATCAACTATATATATATATATATATAGATGAGGATTAGAAATTAGAGATTCGAATTGTAATGTAGGAGTTTTTTTTTTCAAAAAATACCTATTTAATATATTTATCTTTTTTTTCAATAGTGTGTATTTCAAAAGTAATTGAATAAATACAATAAACCTGTAATAAAGCTGAACTTTTCTTTTTTTTTCTCTATTAAAGGCCCCCTTCTTTTTTTTCTTAGTTAACTAAATACCGAATGTATTTTATTGATTCACCTTTTGCTCAGCATTGACTTTAAGGATAACAATACTGTGGCGTCCTATTAGAATTGATTAACAAGGACCCCCCACTCTCCGAGTTTATTTCTTGAGCTAGTTTTCGCATCCTGGAGATCAAGCAAAAGGATCATTTTAGGTGAGAATATTTGTTGTCCTACTAAGTACAGGATGGGATATATATATATATATATATATATATATATATATATATATATATATATATACACGAGAGTAGTCGTTTATATTTCGGAAACTAGCAAGACTGTTAGTGTTTCCTCCGATCTGATGATTGCACCGTGACGTTTGTCATTTTTGACAATATATTTACTTTGACAGTTTTATTATCCTGTCGCTATTTCTACTGTTGACACTAACTTGAAAATTTCATATCAGCAAAAAAATGGAATTAACTCGCGAACATTTTCGTGCAATTATTTTTCATAACTTTCGGCATGAATTTTCTCAAGAAGAATGCATCGACGTGGTGAATTCCTTATATGGTAATGAAGTACCATCGAAAACTACAGTATATCGTTGGTATAGTGAATTCAAAGTTGGATGGCGTTCTTTGGACGATGAATTTCGTGAAGGCCATCCCACAAATGTTGTTGTGTCGGAAAACATTAATGCAGAGTCTGACTTGATAATGCAAGACCGTCATGTGACATACCGTGAGATCAAGGCATCACTAGGTATTAGTAACACCAGCGTGCATAAGATCCTGCATGAACATTTAGCCGGTAAGGAACTATGTTCACATTGGGTACCACATAATTTGACAACCGCTCAAAAAAAGACTCGCGTCGATTGGTGCCAAGAAATGCACAAAAAAATACAAGGGCGGTGTTTCAACGAACATTTATAAAATCGTCACAAGTGATGAATCTTGGATCTATACGTATGAGCCCGATAGTAAACAGCAGTCGACTGTGTGGGTATTCTAAGATGAGCCAAAACCAACGAAAGTTGGTATATCATATCATATCAAAACAAATGGTCGCCTGTTTTTTCGGAAAAACCGATCATGTTGCATCCGTGCCTTTAGAGAGTTGTAGAACGGTCAATTTCGAATGGTACGTAACTATTTGTTTGCCAAATTTTTTGAAGAAATAAGAGAAACAAACTGAAAGCGACGGATCATTCTCCACCATGACAATGCGAGCTCTCACGAGTCGGTTCAAACAATTGAATATTTGACCGGGCAAAATATTGAATTGATAAGCCATCCGCCATACTGCCCTGATCTAGCATCCTGTGATTTCTTTTTGTTCCCGCACGTGAAGAATAAACTTCGTAGTCAAGGGTTTTCTACGCCGGAGAAGGCAGTTGAGGTATTCAAAACTCATATTTTGGAGACACTGCCTTCACGGTGGCGTAGCAATGCTCTTCGGATTGGTTTAAACGAATGCAAAGGTGCATTGATTTTCAAAGAGAGTATTTTGAAAAGAAATAAAACTATTTTCGATAATAAAATTTTTTTTGTTTGCTATTCCCTCGGATATATATAAAGGGTTTTCCAAGAAGGACTTGACAACTTTTTTTCAAAATAAAATGCAGACCATTTGAGATATTTCAAAAAGTTTATTATTGGGTTGAAGTACAATCAAAACATTTATGAATGGAACTCGACTTCGTTCATATGGCCACCGCGGGCACGTTTGCAGCGATCGATTCGTTGAACCCAAATTTCGATGACTCGGCCACACAATTCGGCCGAAACGGCTGCTATTTCGCGTTCAATGTTGGCTCTGAGCTCTTCCAACGTTGTCGGCTTGTTGGCATAGACCAATGACTTGACGTAGTCCCAAAGAAAAAAGTCTAGAGGCATTAAATCGCACGAACGAGGCGGCCAATCGACTGGTCCATTTCTTGAGATAACACGCTCATCAAACTTACTCTTCAATAAGTCGATTGTAACGTGTGCTGTGTGGCTTGTGGCACCGTCCTGCTGAAACCACATGTTGTCCAAGTCTATATCTTCCAATTCGGGCCAAAAATAATCGGTAATCATGGCGCGATAACGATTACCATTCACAGTAACGTGACGATCATTATCGTCGACAAAAAAATATGGCCCTATGACACCGCCGGCATGCAAACCGCACCAAACAGTTATTTTTTGTGGATGAAGTGGTGTTTCATGAAGCACATGTGGATTTTCATCCGACCAATAACGCATATTTTGCTTATTGACGAACCCATTGCGCCAAAAATGAGCTTCGTCACTGAAAATGATTTTGCGATGAAATTGATCATCTTGGCGCATCTTTTCCAGAGCCCAATCGGAGAACGTACGTCGCTTCAAATGGTCCATCGGCTTCAATTCTTGAGTCAGCTTGATCTTGTATGGGTGTTAACCAAGATCCTTACGCAAAATTCGCCATAAAGTGGTCTGGGCGATGCCCAACTCTTGAGAACGCCGTGGAATTGACTGATTTGGATCATTTACTACGGACGTTTCAACGGCAGCGATATTTTCGTCACTTCGACCAACCCGTTGTCTCACTGGCACGGCAACATCACACAACGAATATGTAGACTCAAATTTTTGCACTAAACTGGTTACTGCCTGTTTACTAGGGCGAGAATTACGACCGAAAATCGGAGTTAACGCTCTTAAAGTAGTGGTCACCGACTCCGAATTTCTGTAGTAAATTTTTATAATTTGCAGACGTTGTTCGTTCGTGTACTTTACCATGATGAAAATGTTAAATTTACTGAATAAATTGACAGTGACAGTTCTATGATTAGTGAAAGGGTGCGTTCACAAATTGAATTAAAAGTTGTCAAGTCCCTATTGGAAAACCCTATTATATATATATATATATATATATATATATATATATATATATATATATATATATATATATATATATATATATATATATATATATATATATATATATATATATATATATATATATATATATATGTTTTCCAATAGGGGCATAACAATTTCTTAATACGCACCCTTGAACGTTTTTCATGATCTGTCAACGTCAAAACGTCAGTCAAACTTAACATTTTTGTCATGGTGAAGCTTGCAAAGGAGCAACGTTTGGAAATTATAAAAATGAGTCGGTGTTCACAACTTTAATAAGAGCGTTTCCTCCAATTTTCGGTCGTAATAATCGTCTCACGAGACAGGATGTGCAAAATATTCACTATTGGATGTTCCTGTGCCAGTAAGACACCGGTCGAAGGTAAACTGCCAAAGCAATAGATATTATTGACTTACCGAGTGACTTCGATGAAAGGTCAAGATTTCTTTGATGGACCAAAATAATTTCAAATAATTTTATTTGTATTATCTTTAAGAATAAGTTGTTAAAATACAATGTTAGTTTATACAACGGAAGAAAAGGTTGAAATAATTCAGTAGTATTACTCTGGAAATTCTGCTCAACAAGCTTCCGATTTATTTTCTGTTGTTTATGCCGATCGACCTATCCCGTCTCGTACAAAGATTGCAAGGGTCATAAATGCAATCAAAAAATATGGATGTGTGATCAAAAACGGCAGAATCTGTCCTCTTCGGGATTTCGCCAAACTTTAAATCTTATAATAGCCAAACAGCACGTTCGATATAGATTGACCTGTAGTTGTATGAATGGGTGTTGATATGTCATTAGAAAGAACGGTAAGTACTCGTCCCAATCTTTCTAATGTTTAAAGATCACCTACGATAAATGTTTGATCATTATTCTATTAATTCACTCTACCATTACGTCTGATTGCAGTTGTAAAAAATTGTTCTCGTTTTTTCGAATCCCCAAAAGTCCGCATATATTTTCAAAGCTTCGTCCTTGAACGGAATGGAGTTCCAAAGGGATTCCAAAACTACCGAAGAACCCCTTTTGATAACATCCGCAATGGTTCTAGCTTCTTGATTGGGTAAGGCATAAGCTTCGGCCCATTTAGTAAAATAATCCATTACAACTATTATGTATTTAGGGAAGAGGCTCAGCTGCATCTATAGCGATTCCTCTAAAGGGCTCCCTACATTACATTGTCGTATATGTACAAGTCGGCGATTTTCTGATCCGTTTTTTTGCAGCGCAACATTTTCTGCGCCACTCTTTTACGTCTCGCGAACAATTTACTCAACAAAATCTCTGGAGCACTTTCTCTAATGTTCTACGGACGTCAAAATGTCCTCCAGAAGAAAAAATCACCATCATCATTTGCATCTCACGCTCTGTTCCACCGCCATTTTCCAATATGCGCTTTAGAAGGACTAGGAAATTTAATTGCCCCAAGTATTCTTTCTAGATCATGCGAGCAAGGAGAAACTTTCCATCATATTGGTCTCTAGTTGTTTCTTTTCCAACCTAAAAAGTCCGCAAGGTCAGGATTTACTTCTTGATCTATTTACAAATTATCAGGTTTCCATTAATCTTCGACTATGGTAGTTTAAAGGGCTACAATGCTTACAAACTTCAGGACAAAGCCTTCATAAAAGAGAAGAGGTTTTTTCCAGAGTTTTCGCATTTCTTAAATCTTTTCCCCAGATCTTTTTCTAAAATTTCGAATTTTCCAGTTTTTTTGCTCCATTTATTCCAGACTTTAATCTAAACTCTTTGAGCTTTGTGCATCTCGAACTCGCTATTGACGCTTCGCTTTACTTTCAGATGCTTCTCCATAATATGCTTACAATTCAGGTTGTAAATCAATCACTTTCAGTTCATGAATTTTGTTTTGTATCTATAGCAAGAATATTATCTTTCGCGACACTATTTTAAGATATCACTTACATATTTACTTTCACTTGACACATACCCAATTCTTATTTATGTCGTTTACGTGATCATGCGACAATATTATCGTTATATAATGATAATATTGAAATATATTGGGTCTGGGAAAAAGTTCGTGGCGTTTTTTCAGTAAAATTCAACTGGTCCCCGCATGGCGCGTGGACGAATTCATTTAAACCGAATATGCTCCATTATTATCGACAATGTTTCGCCATTTTTTTGGTAGATCCATGATCCCATCGGTGAAAAACTTCTGTGGTTTCTGGTCGAAAAACTGAATCAAGTAGTTTTCACAGGCTTCTTTTGAAACCAACTTAATTCCATTGAGAGAGTTCTGCAGAGATCGAAACAGATGATAGTCAGAGGGTGCTATATCCGGACTGTAAGGTGGGTGCATCAAAACTTCCCAACCAAACTCTCTCAATTTTTGACGGGTCATCAAAGAAGTGTGTGGTCGGGCGTTGTCATGATGGAAGACAACACCTTTCCTATTAATCAATTCGGGCCGTTTTCTTTCAATCGCCTGGCGTAATCTCTCTAGTTGTGCACAGTAGAGTTGAGAATCAATCGTCTGACCAGTTGGAAGTAGCTCGTAGTGGACGACTCCCCTCCAGTCCCACCATACACACAGCATCACTTTTTTTGGCGTCAATGTTGGCTTAGCGAACGCTTGTGACGGCTCACCATCCTTTATCTACGATCTTTTACGCTTCCGATTATCGTACGTAATCCATTTTTCATCTCCGGTTATTAAACGTTTCAGAAACGGCTCGATTTCATTCCGTTTCAGCAGCGCATCGCAGATGTTAATTCGGTCCATCATGTTTTTCACGCTCAACTCATGAGGAACCCATACGTCAAGCTTTTTTTTGTAACCAGCTTTGTGTAAATGGTTCAAAACAGTTTTGTGGTCAATGCCTAGCTCCATGCCAATATCGACACTGCTGATATGCTTATCTTGTTGGACTTTTTCAAGAATTTCATCAGATTTTTCAGTGATTGGACGACCGGAGCGTGACTCATCTTTCACATTGAAATTTCCAGAACGAAAGCGAGCGAACCATTTCCGCGCAACAGATTTCGATAAAGTACCTTCACCGTACACAGCACAAATTTTATCACAAGCCTGCGCAGCGTTCTTCCCCTTATCATAATAATATTGCAGAATATAGCGAAATTTCTCATTATTCTTCTCCATTTTCAAGTGCGAATAACTTTCCAACAACTGCACCGATTACAATGTTTCTACGCTCAAACTAACGTTCGGAAGGTCATCTAAAAAACGAGCCCTCGGTGGTGTCGCTGTGACTTGTTGTTCTTTAGTTATCGGCAACCAATGCCATCTATCGGGAAAAACGCCACGAACTTTTTCCCAGACCCAATATTACATGAAGGACATAACACGTGAGTCAAGTTCCTTAGAGCGCCAACAAAGTTCAAAGTGCCTAGCAAAATCGAAGGTCAGTGACCATGTTCTGCCTATGAATTTTCAACACGAACCTCTACGTAAAATGTTATAATGTAACACATGGATCAATAAGTCCCGAGACTAACCCATAGAGGGCGCTCGTAGTAAACCAGTAACCACGTCTTTCTAGAGTACTAACCTTTGCTTGAAACGTGTCAAAATTTTAAGTCGATCGGACCAGAAACAGCTGAGTTATCGAGGTTGGAGTAAAGTCGTTTTGTAGTTTGTTTAAACAATGGAAAAAACCGAGTTTCGTGTTCTGATAAAACATTGTTTTTTAATGGGTAAAAACACCACGCAAGCAAAACAATGGATTGAAAAATGTTACCCGGACTCTTGTCCATCAAAAGCAACGATTTGTCGGTGGTTTGCCGAGTTTAAACGTGGTCGTACCGACATAAATGACGCGGAACGCTCGGGTAGACCTGTGGAAGCCGTTACACCGGAAAATGTGAGTGAAGTGACAAAAATTATAATGAAAGATCGTAAAGTGAAGCTCCGTGAGATTGCTGAGATGACACAGATATCATATGGAAGTGTATTTACTATCCTTCATGAAAAATTGAGCATGAAAAAGGTTTTTTCCAAGTGGGTGCCGCGATTGCTCTTGGAACAAAAACAGCAACGAGTCGATGATTCAGAAAGCTGTTTATCGCTATTTACTCGCAACAAAAAAGATTTCTTGCGTCGTTACGTGACCATGGACGAAACATGGATACATCACTACACTCCAGAGTCGAAGCGGCAGTCATCTGAGTGGCGCACAGCTGGCGAAAGCCGTCCGAAACGTCCGAAAACGCAGCAGTCAGCTGGCAAATTCCTGGCGTCAGTTTTTTGGGATACACATGGCGTGATTTTCATTGACTACCTCGAAAAAGGTAAATCGATCAACAGTGATTATTATATTGACTTACTGGTGCTTTTGAAGGAGGAAATCGCAAAAAAACGACCGCACATGCAGAGAAAAAAAATCCTTTTTCACCAAGACAATGCACCCTGCCACAAGTCGATGAAAACAATGGCAAAATTGAACGAATTGGGTTTTGATCTGCTTCCCCACCCCCCATATTCGCCAGATTTAGCCCCCAGTGACTACTGGCTCTTTGCTGATCTTAAAAAAATGCTCCAGGGAAAAAGATTTGGCTCAAATGAGGAGGTCATCGCTGAAACTGAAGCTTATTTTGAAGCGAAAGATAAATTTTTTTATAAACATGGGTATGTATCACCCTAAAAGGTGATTATGTTGATGAATAAAAAAAAATTTTGCAAAAAAAAATGTTGTTTTCATTGTTAGTCTCGGGACTTATTGATCCATGTGTTACAAGAAAGCTATATTCTTTACGTACCAAAAGAACCTAAATTTGGCATTATTATTGTCATTATAGTTATTGCCATTATTACGGTCATTTAACGTTTTGAAGTCGTTACTGCAAGCTACTATGTTTATTATAGTTTCTAAAAGCCAAATATAAGACTCGTGATCAATAATATTGTCTAATGATAACACAGCTCTATCACCTTCATCTTTCAAGTAATCTTTTAAACGCTTGACGTCGTTTCAATGGGAATTAACTTAATAATAAAATTTTTGTAGAAAATGAAAATACTTAATATATTAACTAAAGTAATGATGCCGTTACAGTATGATGAGCAATAAATTATGTAACAATCGAAATCCTGTATCAAAAAACGTAAAATATTGAAATTTATGTAAAAATAAAGACAAAAAACAAAATTATTGCGCTAATGACAAATTACATCAACAATCAGTAAGTGGCTACGTTTCCATTTTTCTTTTTATGCTTTACAATATATTGAATTTAAGTTACTTTACAAACAAATGTTGAATATTTGTATTTGTATTACAATAATTAGTTGAGTGAAGTGAAAATTAACATTAACAGTTTTATTTGTTAGTAGATATTGCTAATGATGTTTAAATATTATATTGATCAAAATCATTGAACTTTGTGAACTTTTTTGTAGCCGATTCTGTTAGAAAATTGTACATTATGTCACATACGCAATGAAACCAGTTTTAATTAACGTCCCTCTATTGCTAAGCAACGAACAGTAGCGCTCTAATTTATTCACCTATATTCCCAAAGGGATTCTGCCACATTGTTAATGCTTTTTTGTGGGAGATTATGTAGTTTGTTTATTACGGTATTTATACAATAATTATATATAATAATTCATGTTTCCAAATTCATGAAAAACGAAGCCGAAAATGTCTAACAATTCCGTTATATTATAGGGAATTTGATAATGTATTTAGTAAATATCTAACCTATAATTAAAATTATGTTTGTAGCGCACGAACTTTAGAAGCTGTTGGTGTTTCAGAAAACACATTGAAAAATTTTAAGAGAAAATGAGCTTGGTGGGGCTGGTGCTGGCCATTCTTTTAGTACCTGTCATAAGAAGATAGCTTGACTGAGTTACAAAGTTAATGCAGTCACCTCTGAAGATAAGGAAACTTTAAAAAGAATAATATGTAATTTTTATATTTTTGGCAAAAGAGCACTCACTTTAAACTGTAAGTAGACACCCATAATTTGTTAAAATGGTTGTTAATTTACATATCTGTATATCGTAGGTATTATACAAAAAATTAAAGATATCGGGCTATTTTTTACAGGAGCCAGGACAAATTCATGGATTTTATTTAAAAAAAAGTCATTAAGAAAAAAGGTTTTGGGTATGTTATTAATGAAGTAATGCATATACATTATTACATGCAAGCAAATTTTCAGGGGCGAAACGCTGAAACAAAGAAGAATTCTAATAGAGTCACATGACATTCGAATAAAAAGAATTCAATTTTTAAAGAAGATGAAAGCTTATCGAAATTAAGGGCGAACCATCACATACACTGATGAAACATATATTCATAGTAGCCACAGTATGAGTAAAGGTTGTTGGTATGATGGTACTGCAAGTAGTATTAAGCTACCTATAGCAAAGGGGCCTCGTTTAATTATTGTACATGCTGGAGGTGAACATGGATCTGTGCTTAATGGCTAAATGATATTTAATATTATATTTTTTATTAAAGGTAAAAAAAGTGGTGATTACCATGATGACATAAACCACGAAAATTTCATGCAGTGTGTAGAAAAGCAACTGCTACCTAATATACCACTACAATCTGTGTTGGTAACAGACAATGTACTTTACCCCGGGGCGAATGTTTTAAATAAAAAAAACATAACTTCAGCTGCCCAAAAAGATGAAATGAAGGCATGGTTAGCAGAAACGAATTATATATTTTTCAAATGAACAAACCTCATTTCGAAACTCGTACAAGTATATCCCACATATATGTACATACTTGCAGGTTTGACACTTTATTGAACCGTTATGATCATTCTGCTTTACGGTTACCTCCTTATCATCCCCAACTAAATCCAATTGAGAATATATGTGCTACTGTGAAGAACTGAGTTACGTCACACAATACAACCTTGTACATTAAGGATGTGGAAAATTTAGCTAGTGAAAAATTTGAAAATGTGGATAAATGGAGAAAAATTTGTGAACAAGTAAAAAAATTGAAACTGAAATGCTTTCATAAGAATATTTAATATATATTTCTCTAGATAGTATGAATTTGACAGTTAATATAGGATCTTCAGAAGAAGAATCTAAATTCGAAAATAGTAATGATACATTAAGTGGTATTGAAATTTTAAGTGATGACAAATATATAAACTTGAAAATATATAAGTTTTCATATTATTGCAATGGTGTATAATAAAAGTCCTAATAGTTATAAGTGGATACAGCTTCCTAATTTTAAAACTAAATTAAAAACTCCTATTTTTTCAGCAGTAGTATAGCTTAAGTATGTTAATTTTACAGCATTATCACAAAATATTACATACCTACTTAGTTTAAGATGTAGGTTAAATTTATTTAGTTCAAGGAAGTGGAAAGAACTTCGATTGAATCCACTTCTGTAATTAAAACATCTCTCATTGTCGCCTTTTCTATTATTATTTTGTGCCTGTATGTGTTTGAGTTATAAATATTTTATTTTATAAATATAATATTTTAATTTATTTTTTTATTGAAATATACCATAATTTTAATTTATTTTCCATAAACTTCTGTGTCATATCTATTGTTTTTTAAAAAAAATACTTGAATATGAACATACACCATTAAAAGCACTCATTTTAATTTATAGTTTTGCAGCATACAACTTCTGTGTCATAACTATTGTTTTTTAAAAAAAATATTTAATAAGCAAACTACTCGACACAATATTCTAAATATTCATCAGCTTGAAGTGTGGGATCGCTAATTGAAATAATTTCTGTTTCTTGAAGCACTTTAACAAAACTTCGTCAATATTTTTCTAATAGTTTTACGCAGTCTTTTAGTGTTATTGGATTGCCCTTCAAATTGTAAAATTTTACACTATATTATAATGTATGAATATTTCTAAATACAAAAGCTCTTTATGTAATATTATTTAATATTTCTAAGTAAAGCCAAGATTATCCTATAATTCATGACATGTACTGTTAACATTTTAGTAATGTTTAATGTATATATGTACATTTGCATCATTAATATCCAGTTTCTCATACTTGCCAACAATGATATCTAGCTGTTAAACTAGGGAGTGTTTCTCGCATGACTGGTAATGAAGGAGCATCAGACATCTACATATTTATTAAGCTACTATTAATGAAATGGACTTAACTTATTGATATCTACTCAATACCCTTTTGATAACTTAAAGGATATATAACAAATATCTATGTATAAGAAACTGGGCATTAAAGTTACTATTACATTTCCACATTCACTGCAACAGTTTATAAAAAAATATAAAACTTACGTTTCAGATTTGGGACATACTTTGTTAATACTTAGTTTCTGAAGATATTTGGATTTTGAAGTTGTTAAAACTTGTTTTTTATTTGATCTCCATGAATGTCCATATAATTCATCTAATAATTTTTTATGTGCTTCTCTTTGAGCAACTGTTTTAACAGGTGTTTCTACAAGAAAAAGCATGTGTATCTGAAAATACTATCTACAAATATGCTATACCTAGACATTCGTTTTCACAAAATGAATCATTAACTATAATTTCATCAGACATTTTATTCAATTCATTACTTTTAATCTCATTTACACAGTCGATAGTTTTTTTTTTTTCATATTTAACATTTCATCAAATCTAATACTCTGTTTATTATTCATGAAGGTTGAGTTTACACTTAAACAAGCATTTGACAAACCAGTATTTAAATTAATTTGGTCCTCAGCAACACAAATGGCTGAAATTTCACTAAATACTGATGTATTACATGAATTAATCTCTGTAGTACAGAGTACACAAGTATTCTTTCTATTTGCGTTAACTTCAGCAACCCATTTATTTATTTGTTTTAACTTTAATGATTTACTAGGTGTTTCTGTAGTCAAATTATATTTTATTATTGTGAAACCATTTTTATTAGGTGTATCTATAGACGATACATCTGTACTATCGGTAGATGTACTTTCCGTTTCAGCATCACTAACACTGACTATAACATCCTTTTGAGCAACATGGAATTTGTCATATATGGAAGAACGCCGAAACTCCTTCTTCAAAGCTAATTTACTTACTGAAAAAATAATTATATACATATAGATATATATATATATATTAGTGTGCATACATACTTTTTCTGGCAGAAACTTTTTTAACACTTTTATCCACTTTAGGAGACATAGAACTCAATAAAACGTCTGATTCTTTCAAATTATAGTCCATTTTAACAAACAGTAATTGCAATGCAAAATACTATATGGAATCTAACCCAAGTCTAACCAGAAACACCAAAAAAATTGTAATATATGTCAATTTCAAATATTTGCATCTCAAATTCAAATATTTGTGTTACAATACAATATAACGAATAAAATCGTATATACCACCTTAAATAGAGTAATCACTAAATAATAAAATGTCGGTATGGGATCTATGCCATCTGTTGGCTTCAAAGAAAATTAAAATAAATAGCTTTTATTTTTTTGTATGACATATATCTAGTGCCACGCAAAAATAATAAACTATGTGAATATAATTATTTACAATTTTCTTTTATTATCTCGCACACATGTTTGTTTTTTATTCCTGTAAAAATATTTCTTCGTTACGTGTAAATAAACTTCATTTTATATGAATAGTTTTACACAACCGCATTGTTCAAAATATGAATATGAAATGTATTGGAATAACTAGAACTTATAATTTAAAACTAATCTACATAAAGTGTACAATTTAAACTTATACATTACAAATTTCTTGATGTAAATACTGGACGCTTCTTAATTCGTTTCGCAAGTTACAAACTTCTTTTCTTTGAGAATTTAAAAAGTGCAGGCATTATATCTTGTCTTTGGCCATGAGTTGTCATCCACTGAGGACAAAACAAGTATTACTAATTTAGGAATACGAATTTGGGTCTATATTTTATAAATTTAATTAATTACATGTTAAAATGAACTAAGTATTTTTTTATATACAGTTTTGTATTGGAGCAAAATAATACACCATTTATCATTGTATGATATTAACTATTTTAAACTATAATTAAATCATTCTATTTACATTTAATTTCTCTATATACTTTATTTTTAAATGTATAAGTATTACAAAAATATTGACATATTCACATTACTAAAATACTTTTTACACAATATTTTATTTATTATAATTGGTTTCATAATTTTCAACTTTCATATCATTTAAGCCAAGCTCCTCGTTTTGTTCAAAACTTCTATCATAATGTATTATCCGTAAAGCATTATCTGGTTCATCATCTTTTAAACTTTGTATATAGCTATTACCAGACGGATCATCTAAAATGACAGTAACTACTTTTTTTCCTTCTAGAACTTTATCGAATTCCTCTAGAAATTTTTCCATTTTCTTTTTCTTTTCAGGATCTTGAGAATCACTAATCATATGTGAACATTTTGGATCACTCAATTGTTCTTTCACCCCTATTAATATACCCTCAATTGTAGTAAAACGGCCACCTAATGCCCATGGACCAACTTCTAAATCTAATTGTGGAATTGACAAAGAGCATGTTTCAGATTTCAATAAATCTCTTGAAAAATCTTCTTTACTTTTAACTTCCACCTCGATACGAATGCCATGTGATTCTATGCCACTGCCTGATTTTACTTCATTTGTTTTGTTTCCACAAGAATCACATATCGTAGCCATAATAATAACTTCTTTAAAATGAGGTATGTTGGTCACTTTCATGTTTGTAGTACATTCTGCTCCACAATTATTACAAGCAGTAGAAAATTGTAAAACTTCATTTTGTAAATTTTCTAGAAAGTGTTCATCTTTCTCAATTGGGTGCAAAATACCTTCACCATTAGACATTTCATTTTGAGTAAATATTCCAAGCTTATGATTTTGTTCTTTAGTTCGTACATACTTTTGAATTATACACTTTGAATCTTTATGAGGTGTATGAGGGTTTTCAACATGAGTATTTCCTGAAATATCATCTAATATCAAAGTAAAAGGCATTTCCAGTTTTTTCAACTTTTCTAACTTCTTAATAAATTCACATATTTGTTTAGCAATTTCAGGATGCTCAGTACTTCTCTTTTCTTGATCTTGTTCTAAACCAGACATACTTCTAGAAATTATCCCTTCGATTGTTGTTACTTCTCCATTTTGACTATTTGAAGGTATTTCGAAATCTAATTCCACAATTTTGATACTTGTGTAATCACTTTTAACAACCTGTCTATTTAAATCGGAAATATCATTTACAGTTAAATTGAAATGAATACCTTTTTCTTCAATAGTTCCACCTGGTCGTATTTCATTATTTTCATACCCGCAATTTTCACATGAAAAAGACATAATAACGACCTCTTTGTAATAAGGAATTTTAGTTAAAAGCAGTTTGGTAATTCCATTTTTGTAACATCTCACACATAAAGATTCAATTTCTGTTATTTCGGGATCATCTGCATTTAAATTGCGAAATATTGGGCTTTTATCATTCGCCATAATACAATTAAAAATTTTTACTAACAGACACAGGTTAGAATAACGGTATATATTATACATGTAAGTACTGGGTGAGCAAACTCAAGTGAAGTGTGGTGGTATCATAAAGGTCCCTAGTTCAATTTCAAATGTTGGCTGAACAATTTTATAGCAAATTATTTTCACACGGTTTTTGACATTTGACAGAAAATTAGTCAAAATACGAGGGAAGACAAAACTAAATAAAAAAACGAACTAAATAATTTAACCAAAAATACGTAAGTAAAAACAGCGTATCGGTAATATTCAGAAATTGTTATGGACAACTTACGAAAACTAAAAAAGATGAAACTAGGGACCTTTATGATGCCACCACACTTCACTTGAGTTTGCTCACCCAGTATTTAAATTTACCTCATTTTTGATAATGAAATTGTCATTGATTTCAGAATTACTAGTGAGTAGTTGATTACTACAGATCTAGCTAAAATGTTTCAGGATAATAATTCTAATTTTGACACCCAACAGCATGAAAAAAAAAAAGTTTATTCATAAATACAACAAGAATTGGGAGACACACAAAGACTATAAAATGTGGATCGGTCCCAGTATGAAAGGAAATACATACTTCTATTGCAAAATTTGCAGCGATAATTACATTGGAGGGATATCAGCAGTAAAAAAGCATAACATAGCAAGAAAACACGCACAAAAATGTAATGCTGTGAAACAAACTATATCTGTATTGGACATGCAATCTATATCAAAACAAGAAAATTTTAGAAATAAAACAAAAAATGCTGAAATTAGATTAGCGATGTTCATGGTTGAACACAACATTTCATTGCAAGTTGCTGATCATTTAGTATCTTTACTTAAAAATGTTGATCCACAGTCGGGTATTTTAAAAAATATGTCATGTAATAGAACTAAATGCAGTGCAATTTTAAAAAATAATAGGAAATCAGACATTTCTAGACCTTGTTTATAGAATGAACATCAATAAGTTTTCTATTATGATTGATGAATAGATAGAGAGATCGTCAGTTAAACATTAGGCTGTAGTTGTAAGAATGGTTGAAAAATTTATTGTAAGAGATGAATTTTTATGTCTTTTGCCTGTATCTGTGACAACTGCGCAAAATTTGTACAATTCAGTGGTTCACTTTTTTGTACAAAATAAAATTGACTATAAAAGACAATTAATTGGATTGAGTGCAGATGGGGCCAATGTAATGATGGGTGCACATCATTCTTTTGCTTCCTTGTTTAAGGAAGATATTCCAAATTTATTTACTTTAAAATGTACCTGTCATTCATTGGCTCTGTGTGCATCTTATGCATGCAGTAAA
Organism: Dermolepida albohirtum; assembly: GCA_031893035.1. Lineage (NCBI taxonomy): Eukaryota > Metazoa > Arthropoda > Insecta > Coleoptera > Scarabaeidae > Dermolepida > Dermolepida albohirtum. The sequence goes on from JAVIWB010002505.1 coordinate 160,617, forward strand.
ATCCCCAGTGCTGTAGAAGAATTAGTTCGAGATGTATTTACTATTTGCAATTTAGCTTTAAGAGACAAAGTACATTAAGAGAATTTCAAAACTTTTTGGAAATAAAACCCCATAAAATATTACAAGTTTGTATGACGAGGTGGTTATCATTACATTCTCGTATCTTTAGGATCTTAGAACAGTACAAAGCTTCAATTTTATATTTTCAAGGAGAGTATCTAATTGATAAAAAGGTTGAGTCAATTTGTATCAAATTAAAAGATCCTCTCATTAAATTATATCTAGAATATTTGAATTATGTACTACCACTAATTAACAGTTTCAATCTGAGCAAGCAAAAATATTCAAATATATCTTCAGTTTATAAAACTTTTCTTGATTGTTATATTTAAATGAATGTGAAATCTCAAATGTGCAATATAGAAATCAAAGTAATTTTGTGTTATTAGAAAATATATATTTAGGTGGAATATGTATGGCTGAATTAGCAAATAATACAAACATTTCCAGTACTGACAAACATACCCAAGGAACAATTTTTAAATTTCGCGGGTGTTTTAAGTTGCCCAAGGAAAAAATAACTACATCTAAAATTATATTTTATTTTATTAGAGCATGAATATTAATAATTAAGGTGTATATTTCAAAATCAAAATTAAAACGAAAACCGTACGCATTAAAAACATGTTATTTCCTAATTTCTTGAATGAATTGAAATCATAACTAACCTTTATTTTTACTACTACCAACTCAAAACTTCCGCGAAATTTAAAAATTGTTCCTTGGGTACATTTAGAATAAATTGTTTAAATTTTTATATAGAATGTGCTCATCAGATCTATACAAGATTTCCTTTTAAATCTACACTTATTATGCAGCTTAAAGATTTGCAATTTATTGATCCAATTAATATTGATAAAACAATTACTATAGCTCCAGTGGCATCATACTTTAGAAATCCATTATTTGATATTGACATCAACGATTTGGACAGAGAATGGAGAGTGTTAAGAAATTCCAAGAGATATAAATTTTTTAATGTTTTGGAAAAGTGTAAATGATGTTGAAAACTGTGATGGCACTAAAATATTTTCAAACATTTCAAAATTTGTTTCATTGATTTTAACGCTGCCACATAATAGTACAGCTGTGGAGCGAATTTTTAATGCAATTAATCTGAATAAAACAAAAATTAGAAATCGTTTAGCCACAGAGACACTTTCTGCAATTTTATTGGCAAAAAATTGCCTTGTAAATAAGTCTTGTTTTGATTTTACTATAAGTAAAAATATGTTAAAAAAACATAATGATAAAATGTATTAAAAAATAAATTGTAATATGTTTTTATTTATTTTAAACGATCTTTATTTGAAAGTTTATAGTTGGGGATTTTTCATTAGAGTTGGCAACATTTTAAAGTCTAGTTGGGGAAAAAAATGTTTTGAACCTGACAACACTGTATAATATATACATTATTGACTAGGGTGTAAACATGAAGTAGAAGTCAAGTTGAAACTTTGAATCTGTTTTTAGGTAATTACTTTTACTATTTTTTATCTTATTCAATGTAATAATACTTATGTACATGTACTAATATATAAATTTTAATATTTGTAGAATTATTAAGCATGCCAGGGAAACGCTGTTAAGTTGCAAATTTTAATCAATCAACAATGGTCTGTACTTCATGAATTTCCAAAAGCGACATTATACCGATTTCAACACTGGGTCAATGCTATGGAAAATTTTCAGTTGTTAAATATGACAATTGAGAATAAACGATATACATTTACCATGAATAATATCATATCTCCCTCTCTCGACCAATACATAAATGTATTGACCGACAAAGCAAGAACGCTTCTATCTTACAGATCGGAGACTATGTTTCCAGTGTATAATAGACAGAAACTTACATCTCGGCTTTATGCCAATTAAAGAATGTTAAAAGAATGTTGAGGCACAATACTTAATATGTAGCAATAGATTAACACCAAATGCTATACCAACACTTTATTTACCAGGTAAATAATCTTTTGTAACATATTTAGGTGACCCATTTATAAATGCTATTGTAATAAATATAGCTCTGTATAATTTAGAATCAGCTCACTTTGTTGCCACCAATAAAGAAAAAATAAAACCGATCACCAATCGTATATTAGATGACATTCAGAATGTGCCATCAACATCAAAATTTTCTACAAAAGCAGATATTGATTCAATTGATTGAAGTAATATAATTGAAACAATAGTACAATAATGTCTTTGGTCCCATATTAAAAAGAAAATTATCATATTGACAGGTAGGGATTCTTTTTTAGAGTAGTTGTTTAATCCTTTAATATGGGCCTAACAAATTCACAGTTTATATATCATTTGTTACATTTTAATGTTACTTTATAAGGAAAATATACATGCAGATGATCACTTGAATAAACAACTGCATTTTAGTGAGTCTCATTTAATATTGAAATATCAAATTTTAGTTACCTAAAATGGCTACATTTTTCTAGAACACTTACTGGTCATCTTATGTAGGTCATACAGTATATTTATTACATATACTTAAACTCTATAGTATTTTATCTATTACATACAGTATTTGTATATATGAATTATATCTTACTATCACATAATCTTTATTTCTGTAATTAACAAGTTTAATGTATAATTTTTTTTACAGGCAGGAGTTTAAATTTGATAAAAAAGTCACATGGAATACATTTGTCACCAAGTGAAAAAACTTTTTATAAAACAATTCTTTTGTTAAAAAAAAAATATGACAAATGTGCAAAAAAAATATAAATTTAAAAGAACGTGTAAAATATTGTGGGAGATTTGCTCAATTTAATGAAACTGTCATGAAAGGTATAATGGATTCATTTGTACAAACATTTTTCAATTCCCAATTAAGGAACTGGAACAGAAGGAAAATTGGGAAATGTTTTACCTTGATGACAAGATTTTATCAGTAACATTGTATAAGCATTCTTCCAAAAGTTATATATTTTTAAGTAAACTTTTTGTATTACTGATTGTTCACATTCTAAAGAAATTATTCCAATCCGTCCACGTAGAACCAGTTATATGTAAAAATCTTTTTCATAGCCTTGCTGTTAAAACGAAATACCTTTCCAAGATTCACAAAGTGTGTATTTTTCCATTTGATGAACTATGTTTACAATCTCATTTAGAATACTCAAAAAGCAAGGATAAGGTAGAAGGTTTGGTTGATGATGGCTGTAAGTGTACTGTTGAAATTGCGGATCATGTACAGGTCTGGATGCTAAAGAGAGTTTATAAGAAGTAGAAGCAAAACCTTGCATACCCTTTTTGTAAATCAGCAACACGTGCAGCAGATATCGTCCGCAATTTCAAAACCATAGTTAGAAAAACTACGGAATATGGTTTACAAATTATTGTGTCCATTTGTGTACCACAAATGTTAGTGTTTAATAAACTTGCAGAGGAGACGTGGTGAGATATCATTAGGGCGAGAGAAACTGATTGTAGAAATTTTATTATTATAGACAACAATAAAATGATTCTTGTACTTGATCCTCCTCATCTATTGAAGAGTTTAACGAATAATCTTTTAACTAAGAATTTGAAATTTGAAATAGATATGATAGAAAGAACAGGTAAATTGTCTCACATTGTTGATGCTTATAATGGAGATATTAGCATGGGAGACTTGCGTATAATGCTGAAACTTTCATATAATTCCAAGCAACATTAAGAAAATGAAAGTTGTGTAACAAATGTAACATTACAGCGATAGTGAAAAATATATGCAACTGTATTCTAAGGGAAAAGGTACAGCTCATTTGTGCAGTTTTCTAGACAAGTTATTTAACACAATTAATGGAGGTGTTGAATATACTTGTGTAGGAAAAAATCTTAGATTGCCTGTAAAATGTATAACAGCGTCGTCACAAGTAAATTTTTGGTATAAGGCTATCGATGTTTTAGATAGCATGAAAATTTTGTAAAAAAAAACCCAATGGTAGAACTCGTCCTCCAATCATTGATAATTTTATCTTTAACAAGATATCAAATGATCAGAGAAGTTCTGAGAAACCTTGGTTCGCTCATAAGTATTTGGTCACCCTTGTCTCATTACAGTTTCTATAGAAAAGCTGTATTTTTAAAATTTATTTCTGTAGTAAGAAATAGTTTCAGAGTAAATATTAAAAATCTATAAAAGCTTATTAAAAAATAATTATGCGATTACCCTATTATCCACAATGAATGATAATACCCTAATAAAACTCCAGGTAGAATAATTGTACCAAAGGGATTAGATCTATCAATTCTTGGAAATTTTCGATTGTTATGATTTTATTTTAAGGTGGGGTGTTTTTGTAAACTCTTAAGTATTTATACTTGAGTATTTTGCCAAAATTGCAGTTAGTTTTTGTGGTACTCATAGTGATAACATCGTGTGTTTTGAAGAAGTTCAATCGATTAGAAATGCCTAAGCGGAAAAAATTGACTGTAGAAACACGATCGTTTATAATCGCATACCATAAAACTGGCAAAAGCAACCGCGAAATTGCTACAGAAATTAAATTAAATCAGTCCACCGTGGACATCATCAAAAAACACCGCGAATGTGGAAGTGTATTGAGCAGAACTCGAAAAGGCAGACCAAGGGCAACAAGCTCAGCAAAAGATCTTGCAATGGTGGTAACAAGCAAGAGAAATAGACGAAAAACAGCTCCAGAAATTTCAGCAGAAATGAATGCTGTTCGTCGAAAACCCATAAGTATTTCCCCAGTTAAACGGTGATTAAAAGAAGCCGGTCTTCATGGACGAATTGCAATGCAGAAGCCGCTTCTACGCAAGCAAAAACGTTTAAAGTGGGCACGCGCTCACCAAAATTGGACCATAGAAGACTGGAATAAAGTATTGTGGACCGATGAATCGAAATTCGAGATTTTCGGTTCACGAAAACGTGTGCTCGTGAGGAGGTTTGTGGGTGAGCGTGCCCGGGAAGAATGCATAGCCCTTACTGTTAAGCACGGTGGAGGTTCAGTTATGATATGGGGTTGCTTTTCTGGATTAAATATGGGCGATCTCGTAAAAATGAAAGGTATACTAAAAAAAGAACAGTATAAGCGCATATTAGAGGAAAACGCAATCCTCTCTAGAATTAAAATTTCGGGTGATAATTTTATTTTCCAACAAGATAATGACCCGAAACACACTACCAAACTATGCCGAGAATATTTGCAGAAATAGGAGAACGAGGAAATCATAAAAGTTATGGTGTGGTATCTCCAGAGTCCCGATTGAAATCCCATCAGGTTGCTGTGGGAAGAACTTGACCGAGATGTGAAAAAATCGGCTCCCACATCTGCTATTAATATGTGAAAGAACATGCAAGAGGCATGGCGTCAAATAAAACCTGAGATATTACGAAAATTAATCGAAAGAAAGCCTCGATTGTGTGCTGCAGTGATTAAAAATAAAGAAGGGCATATAGACGAGTCTAAAATGTAGATAAATATACTATACAACAATTTATTTTAGATGTAAAAATATATATGTAAATAATAAAAAGATATTAGTATTTCAATTTTGATTTTTGTTACAATTTGCGAGTTAAATGCGAGTGACCAAATACTTATGAGCGATAATGTATATCTACAGATAATATAGTATAAAAGAGGATTATTGATTACAAATGAATATACATATATGTATATATATAATACTGAATTGCATGATACATATTACTAATAACCTTAACTGGCATTTATCAAAATGAGCTGAATAAAATTGGAAATTTATGTAAATTAACTGAACTAATTATTTCTATAACAAGTTTAATAATCTCTTTAACATATGTTTCAATAACAAATAGAGTAGAGTACTGACAAACATTTTCAAAGAAATACCTTTTTGGCACAATTTATCGTAATTATATAATTAAACATTGGAGTTATTTTACGTATACTCTATATCTATGGCAAATGTACTTACACGTAAAGTGAAGGTTTGTGTCAGTTTTTGCATTTTTCTTACATAGTATACAATTTTTTATCATTGTTCTATTAAATTTATCATCAAACTTACTAAATTTGAGAAAGTAAAAGTAAAATCTTCAATAACGAACACTAATATAGATTATGTCGTTCACAATTTTGAGTTAGGAACATAAACAAATTAAATTTATGTCTAAGCAACCAAACGAGCGAGTTTTCATAGTTACGAAAGCATGTATACATGCGTAACTTTGGACTATTCAATTTTTAGTTACCGGTCGCTTTAAAAGCGCAAACATCTATTGAATGTCTTTAGAAACCTTTATTTTTTAAGCTAATAAATTAAACACCATTACGGAAACCTAATTGTTTTTTCCTCTCCTACATTACTACCGACTTCACCTCTTTTTTTCTTACTACCTAATAATTCTTGCACTAGGTTTAACATAAAGTTTCAAAACACCATAAGCGGCACAAACTAAATATCTATATTTAATGATCAAAATTTATTAGATTAGAAATTATACAAGGAATGTTACAACAGTGGAAACCTATCGTGAAATCAATTAGACGGTGCATATAAAAAACATATAAGTATACAGTGTGAGCAACAATGAGTGACCTGATCCTACACTTCTTTTCATTTTCATATTCAATATTTACTTCCTCTTAAAAGTGAAATCAGACAGTCCCACGCAATTCTAATAATTATAATAAAAATATGCTAACTACTATGTAAACAACAAATACTACTGTGCAAATTACTTTAAACTGTAATATTAATAAAAATACATTTGGTGTATGCACACATATATATATATATATATATATATAAAGAAATACTTTGATGGAGTTGACCGATACTTGATGAAAATCCATATTAACAATAAAACACAATAATTGTAAGATTCCCACTTAAATATATTAAAAATTTTATTTAATTGTTAAAGAAATACATATAAATCTATAATAATTGTTCAAAATGTGAACCACCACAATCTAAACAGGCGTCGACCCTCCTTTTCATATTATTAAATACATCAACCAACTGATCAGCAGTTATGTTATTTATTTGTAACCAAATTGCATCTTTCAGTTCCTCAATTGTATGTAAACGGTTACGATATATGGTATTTTTTAAATGACCAAAGAGGAAGTAGTCTAACGGTGTTAAATCTGGAGATCTTGGAGGCCATGTTCCTAAACCAATAACTCCGTCAGGAAGATATTGGTCCAGGTATTCTCTAGTATCATATGCTGTATGAGCACTAGCATTATCATGCTGGAAGTATCCTTCCTGTAATTCATCGTTAATGAATTGTTCTAATATATTTCTATATCGAAGTGCTGTGATTGTTCCTTGAAAAAAAAATGGGTCCAATTAGCTGTGTTTCTTGAAAGGCATGTGGATTTTCACCTGACCATACTCTAAAATTTTGGGAATTCACGTAGCCGCTTAAGTGAAACCATGCTTCATCAGAAAAAAAGGTTTTATCCAAATCATCATCATTTCTCAAGTTTACGTTACACCAATTACAATATTCAACACGTTTTCCAAAATCAAGCAGTGATATTTCCTGTACCACTGAAGTCTTATAGGGATGATAATGCAGTTTTCGTTTAACCACATTTCGTGCTGTTCCATATGATAAACCTATAACAAGAAAGGATGATACCAAAATTGCTCAAATAAATGAGAACCTAATTTGCAGTACTAAATGAGTGTACGTACCTGCTTGTTGAGAAAGTTGTCGTAATGGCTTTGATGGACTGTGTTCAGGACGAGTACGTACAGCTTCTACAACCTCTTCTGTAATAACGGAGGTACGGCCAGATGATTTGCCATGACAAACGCTTCCTATTGAATTACAGCGATTCACTACTCGGGAAATGTGCTGAATAAGTATGTCCTGATCTATTTGTTGATTAGGGAACTTATTAACAAATTCCTCCGCACAACGTATTGGCGAGTATTTCCATTCTCCGTTTGCTCTGCGTTTGCCGTTCCGAAAGTATGCTACCAAAATGAATTTGTCGTGTTCCAGTGAAAACGGCATTTTCGCTGCGTATATGTGAACTAAAGACTGATGAAGGCTAGCATATAAGTATAAATGATGGATATTAATCACAAAACAAATTCTGTACATTGCACGTCAATGAAAAGCTAATAACATGAACAGAGTAGGAAAACTCACTAGAAATTACTGCTAATTTCAGGTAGAAAAAGGCAAGTAAATACTGATATGGGGCGTGCGGAAAGTAGTAAAAGATGAGGTCAATGATTGTTGCTCACTCTGTATATATATATTTATTCATCAATATCCATTTTGTCCCCTTCAAAGTAATCCCCCTCAGATATAATGCACTTATGCCAGCGCTTCTTCCAATCCTCGAAGCAGTTCTGAAATGCGCTTTTCGGTATGGCTATCAGCTCGTTCTTCGATTCTGACTTTATCTCATCAATTGTGGCAAAACGCTCTCCTTTCATAGGTTTCCGTTTTGGGAATAGGAAAAAGTCACAGGGAGCCAAATCTGGTGAATAAGGTGGTCGAGGCATGATTAGGGTGTTGTTTTTGGCCAAAAAATCACGAACAAGCATTGATGTGTGAGCTGGTGCATTATCGTGATGCAGAATCCATGATTTTTTTTCCACAATTCCGATCGTTTGAGCCGTATTGCTTCACGCAAACGTTGCATAAATTCCTTCTAGTATTCCTTATTAACCGTACGACCTGTTGGCTGATCCACCACGCCATTGTAATCGAAGAAAATGGTGAGCAAAACCTTCACATTTGATCGAACTTGGCGTGCATGTTCTCGGCCTTCTGTAAAGCGCTTGTACCACTTATAAACACTTTTTTGAGACAAAGTAGACTCACCGAATGCTACAGTCAACATTTCAAGTGCCTTGGAGCACTTTATTCCATTTTTAACGCAAAATTTAATACATATTCTTTGATCCATTTCTTTCAAAAATCGAAGAACACTCACAAACGTGACTAAGCTTTTCAGTTGTCAACAACAAACTACTAATCGAAATTGGCTGATAATGCCAACATATGACTAACACCTGTGTACCAACATAACAAAAAAAATTTCGATAATCGAATGTACACAACGCGCGAAAATTCAAAATTCACCTTTTCTTTTGAACAAACCTCGTCTATGATGATATTTTAATGCAAAAATAGATTAAGGATATAGCAAATAGTTCGTAGGACTCATTTAATTCCATACATACGTGTAAAGAATGGTTAATTTATAGATAGTATATTCATTTTCAAATTTAGCGTATTAGTTGTTATTATTGACATTTAATTATTAATACAAATCTAAGGGGGAAAAAAATCAAATACTAATTGCAAAAGTATCGCCACTACTTATAATGTCACGAGTGTTACGCCACTGAACTAAAATAAAGGGTGACAGTTTTCATTATAATATTTATCAATTATAGGTTATGGTGATTTTGTTTGTAATAGTGTTTTGCAAACTATTTATCTCTACAGAATGAAAGAAAAACTCAAAGAAACGAAACCAGGTGACGGAATAAGATCACTAAAAACATCTCGATTATTCAGAGTTGTCAATTTTGAATTATATACTAAACCTGTATAATTATTTTTCAATAAGTTGTATTATTAATATTTAATAATCATTATTTTAGAATGCTATGATAATGGGTTTGGGTTTAATTGGTTTAGCTGGTTCTTTAATCTATATTACATACATGAGGCATAAATATGAATCCTTGGGTTTTTATTCAGCTATACAAGAAGATGGACAAGAACAATTTTTAAAACGAAAATCCAAATGGGATTAACTGATCTTTATTCGTATATAAGTAGATATTGTAAATATAGTATAGATTAATGTACAAGAGGTATGAGAATTAATACGTGATAATAAATTTAATTTATAAAATACTAAAGGACTTGTTTTAAATTCCGTAGTTAAAACAGTTATGGAATAAGAAATAGCTATTAACAATATATAATAAATTAAAGAATGGGTATATATAGTTCCTATTGATACATTGAATTATTTAACAATAAATATATTTTAACTTCTTAATAACATTCATATTATCATCTATATTTTTAAATTAAACTATTTCTTCCCAAGATATATATTTGTGTCACGTACATTCAGTATTTTCTTGATAGTTCAAGAATAAAGTCAGAAATTGTATGGATTTGTAGGTTATTGTGTAGAGTGGAGTTTCTAGTGTACCAGGGTACACCTGTCATAACTGTGTTTTATTTTGAATAATCTGAATCCTCTTGAGGTGTCATTTCGCAGCATATCCCCAGATGGGAGCTACATACGTCATGGTTGGTCTGATGGCGGCCTTGTATACCATCGTCTTCAACTTCAGGTTTAGCTTGCTTGCATGGTGCAGAAGTGAATACAACTGTACCATGGCTGCCATTCCTCTGTTGGCCATGTTTACCGTGTGGTGTTTTCTGGTCAATTTCTTGTCCATGGTAACCCCCAGGTATGTTATCTTCTCCTCCCATGGAATGGTCACGTTGTTTAACTGCAATTCTGGAATCTGGGTTTTCTTTTTAGACCTGCTGAAACATATAGCAGGACTCTTTCGCGCATTAATGGTTAGTCTCCAGGTGGTGAACCAGTCTTCAAACGCTTCAAGTGAGTTCTCCAATCTCCTAGCAGCAACACTTGGTTGTCGTGCTTGCGCGAAAATCGCAGTGTCATCGGCGTAGAGAGCCAGATTAACTCCCGAAGGGGTTATCGGGAAGTCGAACAAGAAGATGTTATACAACATTGGGGACAGCACAGAGCCCTGTGGGACACCTACTATAATAGGTCTCAGTTGGGAACACGTTCCATTGTGCCTGACAATGAAGGAGCGTTCCCTCATAAAGGAGTGGAGAATATTTATTAATGGGAGTGAAATTTTGGCAGAATGGAGCTTATCAAGGAGCTCTTCATGCCAAACGCGGTCAAAGGCTTTGGCCACGTCCAGGAGAGGGCGGCTGTTGAAGCCGTCAGTTACGTGATCTACCAGTCGGTGAAGCTGGTTGGAGGTGGAGTGGTGTTCCCGGAAACCAAACTACTCGTTCTGCACGATCTTCTTGTCCTCGACTTCCTCGGCAGGTCTTGACAGGATAACTCGCTCGAGAATCTTCCGCATCGCAGGCAGCAGGTTGATGGGGCGGTAGTTTTGTGGGAAGGCGGGATCCTGGGTCCGCTTTCTGATCATGATAATCTCTGCCTTCTTCCAGGAGGAAGAAAAGTGGCCAAGTCTCAGTGCCGCGTTCACGATGTTCACCAAATGCCTCAGTCCACGATGTCATGTTCAGGAGCCTTCTTCCTACCCAAGCTCGTGATGATTTCCTTTACTTCCTCTGGAGTGGTGGGTCTTATCATTTCTTGCGTTGGGTGTCAGTATGTCTTCTACGATCTGTTCTACGTGCTCCACATGGTCCAGGTCAATGTCCACATATGCTGGGGTGAAGGAATCCTCCAAGTGGTCAGCGAAGGCCTCCGCTTTTCCCACGTCATCGTACGCGACACCTCGGAGTCCATGAATTGGAGGCATCGCTGGTATATGTTTTCTGTCGAGCGCTTTCTTCACCTTCCACAGTTTAGGTGAGTCTTCAAGCGCTTCCATCCTAGCTGTTTTGAAAATATTTCGTTTTCTCAAACAGTTCTTCTCATTTTCTTTTGAAATTTATAATTAATTCAAATAAGGATCTTTTCATTCTATTTGAAATACTTGTATATTTCTTTGCCAGTGTTGCAAGAAACTGTCAATGCTTGGTTTTATTTGGAAAAACTCAACATGTTTTTAAATTACTTAAACGAATAAACATGATAATTATAGATCTTCCTATTTCCCAAAATCTTTAAATAATAATGTTCAATAATATGGGCTTTTGTAAAGTTTAAACATAATTTAATTTTCGTCTTCTACAAGATTAAATCATTGTAATTTTTCTCATCTATTTGTTTTGTTTTCATCAGTCAAAAAGTTTTGTTGTGTGTGTTGATATTGCAACTGTGAATGGTAATATACACATCTCTATAAAAGAGACTCTTAGTCTTCACCCTATTATTGATTGAATTATTCAATCAACTGCTAGTGAAAATGATTACCTTTGAATAATACTTGTCACAATAATAAACTAGCATATAAAGGTTTGTTTGGAGGTAGTGTTATTAGGCCTTTTCTATACAACACTTATATGATGGTTTTGCAAGCAGTTAATTGATCTCGAAATAGCATAGACATCATAAATTTAATGATTGGCGATAAAGATCTTTCTCTCAAAATCTAACACTCTAGGGTTCTCCAAGTGAACTCTTCAAGTTTTTCCTCGACTTTTACTTGTTGCTGTAAATAAATAGTTAAAAGTTTTTTTATTTGATGGATATAAAACGCAGTAACTTGCAAAGTTGATATTAATAATCTTCTTAATGCCTCCTTTTAATATTTTAAAATTTCTTTGTCGGCCAATATCCTAAAACTTCTTTATGTTGTTCACTTATTAAATGAACTAACTATACAATTTCTATTGTCTATTTTTAAACTAAGAGGAGCGTTTCAAATTATTTATGCTACAACCTGTATCAGCGATTGGTCGTTCCGCAAACAGATTTGTACAGACGAAATGTGTAATAAATAGTTAATTTGACGTATCTGTATTCAAACGCTTGTCAGTTTACGTTTATACTTTTATGTTTCCATATTCTATTGCTCGTTCAAACGTAAATAAACCCATCCTTTTTCATATTTGCGAAGCGTTTATCCTATTGTTCTTAATATAGATGTTCGTCCCCAAAGAAACGCAAACGCTTAGATTTAGGACAATTATCAATACCTGAAAAACAGTATATTCCAAAGGTGGGAACCTGTTTACCATTAGATGCCACATTTAAATTAGTCATAAGCGAAGGAGGCCACATAAGTTTTATTAAACAACTACATATTTAAATACATTTTCAATAATAATGCAGTAGAAGGAAAATATGCCGACTCGGAAAGAGAAATTTCTGCTATTACTACCTATCACCCTATTACCCTAGGGGTCTTCAAGAGTGTTAACTAGTTAACACTCTTGAAGAGATGGAAGGCCGCACAAAAAACTCACAGAAGCCACATGCGATCCCAGGTCGTAGAAGTATTTTTAAATAAATTTACTACATTAAAAGAAATATAATAGAAAATAGATAAATAACACACATCTCAAGTTTAATTTCGTGGGTTATTTACATTTTTTTTCTTGCTTGAAAGAAATTAAATATATGGATGAAGTTTCGTAACACGCAGTCTTAATTGATCCTCTAAATGAGAATTTGTAATTGGGGTTCTACTACAACTAGTTTTAATTGTTGTCGTAAGAGAAAATGTCAACTTGCAGCAAGGAAAGTAAATGGCGTACATTATTTCGTAGGCATGAATATTCAATAGCATTTTTTCATATTTCTATGGGATTATTTTTAGCATTAAAAAGAGATTTAAGGACACTGTCTTCCCCTAATTCATATAACTCCATTTATAGTTCCGTAGGAAGTCTCAGATATATCTACTAAATGTGGCACCAGCTTCATAGTAGGAATGTAATCAAACATCAAAAATATGAAATTCATTCAGTATATTCTATGTATGTATATATATATATATATATATATATATATATATATATATATATATATATATATATATATATATATATAATTACATTTTTGCTAGTTTCGGAAAGTGTTCTGCAGATATATCAGAGCAAGACAACAATGTCTTAAAAAGTTTAAGTTTTTTCCAAGAGCTTGGATCTTTTGTCACATTTTCATACTTCCTTTTACCTTACAGGCAAATATTTAAATCATTTTTTGTGGTCATATCAAACAAAAATGCAATATTTCTGCAAAATGCTTCATCTAATAGATGACAATTTTTTTTGTTCTTGAAAAAAGTTTAAAATTTATTGTCGTAAAGTTAAATTTTTTATCAGAGCTTGTCCTGCCAATAGCCGGCAAGCTTTGCAGTATTACGGCAGATCAACACTCTCGTCTAAAGTTAGCATCTGCCAAAATTCACAATGGCGCATTGCATTTACATGAATATAATTAACAATTACAATAGCTTTCTCCAGAGCATCCTGTAAAATGGTGGATTTTTCTCATGTAAAATGCAATGATATGATGATTTTTCAAGTTAAAATTGTTTTTTTCAATAAAGCATCCTAAATAATCTTGTTTTACCTCTCATAGAAGGCGCGCCATCGCCACTGGTTAAATTATTTACATTTAATTATAATTGATGGCATACCTCTCCTTGAAGTTTTCAAAAATATCAACTCCACGAGTTCTTCCAGTGAGTGTACACAAGAAGTTCTTCATAACTCTGAAAATCTTTGGCTATCGCATGAATAAAATATAAAACTTGCGCCGAATCAGCTTTATCAGTGCTTTCATCCAAAGCGATTTCTGTTATTACTACCTATCAAGCTATTATTACCCTAGTTAACACTCTTGAAGAGATGGAAGGCCGCACAAAAAACTCACAGGAGCCACATGCGATCCCAGGTCCGCGCGTTCCCCATCTCTGGTATAAGTAGTAAAAAAAGGGTAAGTTTGGTATTGATTTAAGTTAAAAAACAAGTGTTAATGTATTTTGTTAATAAAAGAAATAGCGTTACTATAGAGGCGCTTAATTCCTTAGTTTAAAAAAAACTTACTGAGTGAGTAGAACGGAAGTGATGGAATGGGACTGGAGAGAAAAGGTGATGTGTGTGAAGACGTGAACCGGAAACAGATATTTAAGCTGTTGCAAGTAAAGTTTGTATTTAGCGTTGAAAAATTTAATAAACTTTTAAACTACTTAAATAATTATTTTGTCTTTTTATTAGATATTAAAATATACTTTTGAAATAAATTTAATAATAATATGTATTTTACACAGCATAACAAATTTCTATATTTTTCATAATTTGTTTTCCCATTCCTATATTACTTATTAATAAGTTGGTTATTTATTTTAACAAAGTGACATGTATAGTTAATTTAAAATGTATGTTTTTTCTTATTTTTACGACATTAAAACTTGGGAAAGTAAATACCATTTTTATTTATTATAAATATTAAAAAATATATTATTTATATTGCGTATACACACACACACACACATATATATATATATATATATGTGTGTGTGTAATATCTTGTTGATAAATACCCAAATGGTTGGAATTGCACTATTCTATTGTTGCCTTAGTATTATACATAACCTATCATTGGCGTTTTTCTTAATAAAAATATCTGTGTGGTACTTCTATATTAGGTTCATGGTATCTTTTCCTTACTTATCTTTGAAGTACGTGTAAAACAATATATTTGCACTTTTCACTGCTTCAGTTTCTTTTTTAATGCAATTAACTTTTTAAAGTGTTGCATAAAAATGTTTAGAAAGTTATCAAATTATTCCAATTTACCTTTTATTAAAATATATCCGATTCGAAAAGTAATAGTAGCGAACCTATTTAAGGCATATTTATAATTTGTTCTTTATTTAAGTCAAGTTCTCAAGCCTCCATAATTCCAAAAAAAATGTTTTCGGGCATCCAACCAACTGGAGTTATGCACATAGGTAATTATTTAGGAGCAATAACTCAATGGGTTAAATTACAAGAAGTTGGCGATCTAACTTTAAGTATTGTTGATTTACATTCTATGACACTACCTCATGTAATTTATTGACATGAATATATTGTCAGTTTTAATATATCTTTTTTTATAGAAACCTAAACAATTATCACAGAATATATTAGAAATGACTGCTACTTTAATAGCATGTGGTATTGACCCAGAGAAAATTATTTTATTTCAGCAATCAGCTGTTCCACAGCATACAGAATTATACTGGTTTTTAAGTTGTATTTCAACAATGGCAAGGCAATATTTCTCTTGCACTTATTGTACAAAAACAAAATGGTATAATTTTATTTTATAGATTAAAACATTTGCCACAGTTTAAGGAAAAATCTGCAAATTTGAAAGACATACCTTTGGGATTGTTTGTGTATCCTGTTTTACAGGCAGCTGATATCTTGGCACATAAGTAAATACTTTGTTATAATAGTTATATAGATAATATATAATATTCTTGTTCAGAGCTACACATGTACCTGTTGGTGAGGATCAATTACAACATTTGCAACTAACTCAAGACCTAGCTAGGATGTTTAACAGTCGATATGGGGATATATTTCCAATACCAAAATCTATGGTTACTGGTAAGCTTTACAATATTGTATTAAGCAAGAACTTTCGTATTTACAGAAAATAATTAAAAAATTATAGAAATGGCTAAAGTACGAAGCTTAAGAGACCCAACTAAAAAAATGTCAAAATCTGATAATGACCCTAAAAGTTGTATTTATTTAATAGATTCTGAATATGAAATAGTAAAAAAAATAAAGAAAGCTGTAACAGATTTTACACCTGAGGTTTGTATAACACTATAATAGTAAACACATACTCCTTTTTCTTTACGCAGTCATCTTCATGTTTTGTCAGAATATTTACTAATAGCTGCAATAAAAGAATATTTGAGACATATGTTTACACATTTGTAGTAAGGTCTTGTAGGATGTATAATTCTTATTATACCCAAGATTCTTCTGTGTACATATTTCTTGATTTTGATTATGCTTTGCTAGTAAAAGTTGGCAAAAGCCTACAACAAAAACTACTGTTATATTTAACATTAAAAATATAAATTTTCTATATTATCTATCCTCCCTTTCATAAGTCAAGTCTTAACAATTTTTTAATTACTCAACTTAATCAGGTATTTTTAAAGAACAATTTAAAATAATTCTTAAAGCTTGAGCATATGTAAATAAAAATATTAAGAGCGAGAGCAACAGATAAAACAAGAAATACGTAATGGCAGAGTTGTAATAAAAGTAAATCTAGTGATATAAAGCTGTGGAATAAAAAGAATTAGACTAAAGCATGTATCGAACGATACGTGAGGTATATATATCTATAACCTAGGCCAGGATGCTATGTATATTTTGCGGTAGCAAAATAAATACGTGGACACTGCATGTATGGGTAAAACTTAACTGCACAAGCTCGTAGAAAGGATGTCTGTAGCCTTGGTCATAGCTGGAGTAGAACTGTCTGTTTTCTCTTACAAGCTGGATCTTTTAAGAAAAGAAGCAGTAAACTGAAGAGCAGGAGGCCCGTAATATTTGAATCAAGCAATAGGAAAAGAGAATAGGCATGCTAGAAATTAGGCGCGCCAAAAATTAACATTAATTAAAAGTGCAATATCAATATAAATGATATCTACGTAGAATAATAGATGTGTATTCTGTGTGAAAAAACTATTAATATTTGAATCTCTAATTGCATTTAGAAATTAATAAAATAGAATTAATATTGAATGTGAGTTAATGGAAAGTTACTGAGACTATTTTAACAAAAGGTTTAGAAAGTTCTAGGTATTTGGCTTCCTGGGAAACGATTACAGCCTGACTGTACGTTACGAAAATAAAGATTTTGCATCTGAATATAACACAAAGAATGTCTAAATAATAATTTATAGATTCAAAATCTAATTGTATTTAAATTAATAAATTAACTTAAAAACATGATGTAAAAAAAAATTATTAATTAATTTTTTAATATTTATGTACATCTGAAAATTGTAGCTCCTGTAATATATTTACTTTGTAGAATTACTTGGTTCTAATGCAGATATATGTTTACCATCAATACTATCTTGCATTAAATCCTGTCGTGATTCTGAAACACATAGTAAATCAACTATAAAAATAAGTATTTTATCTCATTTTTCAATTTAAAATTAGAAAGTTATAGTATTCATCATATAAACCTAACATTATATTCATCATCTGATTTAATTATTTTTTAAAACACATTTAGGCCCTATACTAAATATTATAATCAATATACTTATTATAGCTTCATAATTACCCAATAATTTGTTATATTCTTCTATTGTGTAAATAATTTTATTTCATGTTCATCTTGAAATCCTAAAATTATATTAAAGTTTATTACATGTTCATAACAATTTCATGTTTAGATACACATACCAGGTAATTAATGGATGGGAGACTTCTTTCTTTTAAGCCAGATTTGTGGTATACTTTGGCATCAATAATACATGCGATATTAAAATGTATATTACAGACTCTATAGGTATTATATACTTTCATAGGTGGCAATTCCTTTAATTTAGCATTATTAACGCATTTAATCCACTCATTATAAGCCTTAATTATTAAATTTGTAATTATTTATTGTCAATATATCAATGAAATACTGATTAACAAATTAATTCAAAAAGGAAGTGATAAAATAAATGTTGCTATTGACAAAAAACAACAGAAAAAATCTAAATGAGCACAAAGAAACTATGAACGATGTAAACCACTTAAATATAAATCATAGGTAATCTTGCCTAGGAGGATATAAATAAAACAATAAACCAGAAACAAAATAATTCGAACATTATTTAACAAACCCCTTGGTGATGTTTTCGGAAACTACTAGGAGCTTGTTTTAAATTTACGCTTAAATAGAGAGGGAAAGGGACGCGAATAGATAGCGCCATAACACCTGGAGTATTCATTATAAAATCGTTTAACATTGGTAGTTAGAAAGTTTACCCGTGAATTATAATGAGTAAGAAAATTATCGCTGAATGGTTTTCTATGTAGCTTATATTTAAATTATTAAATTATCCGGAAGTGTCTCGAACCACTCTAAATCTAAAAACAAGTTAGAGTGGGCTACGTTTACATTTGCATGACATGATTGGGATTAATTCTAATGAACAATCACAACAAAGAGTTTTATTACATTGCTATCTGCTTCTGGGTTTCCGGGCTGGAACCGCGTCACTAGTATATCTGCCGACGTTTCGTACCCATTTGTATGGGACATCTTCAGGGCTGAACTACTGCACTGAAACTGGTGTAAGTCGATGGGGGACGTGTTTATATATGGATAATGGGTCATGGGTCAATGGAGCGTTACGGTTACGGTTGGGTCGATTAGAGATGCAGGATTGCCAAGCGTTATGTAGGGGGTAGCCATCATCGCGGTTAAGATTATTGGGGTGCTTAAAGATCTCTATAGTTTCACGGATTTTGCGACCATAGAAGTGGTTAGTGCGGGATAGGATCTTGGTTGAATTAAACTGAATATGGTGCCCGGTTTCCAGTCTATGCTCGGCAAGTGCAGAACCGGCTATGCGCAGCAACCTAGTACAACGCTCATGTTCAGAAACACGAGTGCCGACAGACCGCTTTGTTTCACCAATATATGCCCTGCCGCATGAACAAGGAATCCTGTACACACCAGCTGATTCTAAAGAAACATGGTCTTTTACGGAAAAAGGGTCAGATAATTTGGAATTATCTGACCCCTTTTTCCGTAAAAGACCATGTTTCTTTAGAATCAGCTGGTGTGTACAGGATTCCTTGTTCATGCGGCAGGGCATATATTGGTGAAACAAAGCGGTCTGTCGGCACTCGTGTTTCTGAACATGAGCGTTGTACTAGGTTGCTGCGCATAGCCGGTTCTGCACTTGCCGAGCATAGACTGGAAACCGGGCACCATATTCAGTTTAATTCAACCAAGATCCTATCCCGCACTAACCACTTCTATGGTCGCAAAATCCGTGAAACTATAGAGATCTTTAAGCACCCCAATAATCTTAACCGCGATGATGGCTACCCCCTACATAACGCTTGGCAATCCTGCATCTCTAATCGACCCAACCGTAACCGTAACGCTCCATTGACCCATGACCCATTATCCATATATAAACACGTCCCCCATCGACTTACACCAGTTTCAGTGCAGTAGTTCAGCCCTGAAGATGTCCCATACAAATGGGTACGAAACGTCGGCAGATATACTAGTGACGCGGTTCCAGCCCGGAAACCCAGAAGCAGATAGCATGGACCACGACCGCGGAAGTCTACGTACCAAATTAGTTTTATTACATATTTCGCAAGTCTTGAACAACCTTTTTTTAAGTAAACTTTTTTATTAAACGCAAAACAATTCTTATAATATAATAAAATCTTAATATGTTCTAGATTAAAACCAGATTATTTATCAAAAGCTGCGTTCATTGCTTGCAATGTATTGACACGGTATCTTTATTGAATATGGAAATATTCATATGTTCCAAGATACACAAAATTCATGATATAAATTACAGATTATAAGGTCTGGCTGTTTTAATAGCTCTTTATTAAGTAGCTGGCATACATGGATATGTTTCGGTGGTTCATCCTTTATCATATTTATAAAATATAAATTATCTTTCTCTTTCTATATACTTAAAAATACAATTTTTAGGTTACATATGATCCTGTTAATAGATTAGGTGTATCTAACTTAATAAAAATACATTCTTCATTTAGTGGCAAATCGGTGGATTGTATATGTAAGGAGGCAAATCATATCACAATTGCTCAGTAAGTAATAAATTTATACGTAATATTTTAATCACAAGTTATGGATGAAATAATTTGAATAAAATATAAATATTTTTTTAAGATATAAATTTGTGGTTGCCGAGGCAGTAAGTCGAGTATTGGCACCAATTCAACAAAAATATCTAGAATATTTAAACGAACCTTTATACTTACTGAATATTTTAGAAAAAGGCCGAGAAAAGGCAAAAGAAATAACTGAAAAAACTCTTAAAGAAGTTAGATATGCATTAGGAACTCAATTTGATATTAACAAGAAAAATGATCATGTAAACATTAAATTGTAATTCAAGTAAAAATACAATTTATAAACTTTTTCTCTCTTGTTTTTATTTAATTTTTTTAGCTAATTTGTATTTGCTTTGATTTTATGAGAAGCTCTCCCATCGTGAAACTAATTTATATATTTATATATAATTACGATATCATAACCGAACTGCGGGTTTTCAAATAAAATATTAGATCTGTTCCATAATACGATTTATGGCGTGTTAAAGGACTCGAAGTTACACTGCCTGGTGGCTTAATTGGAAACTAATTTATATATTTATATATAAAGCAGTCGTCTAGAAAACGGCAGATAGAGGTTTGAGTCCTTCTCCAGCGCAGAAATTTTTAATTAATTTCTGTGTATTTAATTAACGATGGAGTAGCAGAAAATAATATAATTTTCATCATTATGACATTTTTATTAAATTTTTGTGGGTTTAATGGAAGGAATGAATTACAATAATATTGTAACACTTTCAATTTTAGCCATTTAGGCTAAACTCACGTGTATCACACTAGCTACATTATGAACACTAAACGGTAAGTGGCAAACATTAACCAGTGGTAGATGAACTTGTAGTTGTGGTGTGGTATATGTGAGTTCAACCTTAGTATTACCTTTTTTTAATATTTAAATTGTTCTATAACTCTTGTAAAACGCTGGCATATGTTACTAATGAAGGCAGTGTGTTTGTATGCAACATGACAAAGGAAGGTCTACAGCAGGTATGGGTAACCTTTGACATGTGGGCCAAACTTTAATGTGCAAAAACGTTCGCGGGCCGCATTTAAAAGTAGTGTTCATAATTTTTAGCGATAGATATCAGACATAAAACAATACGACAATGTCTCGCAGGCCGGATCAAATCTTACAGCGGGCTGGATCCGGCCCGTGGGCGATTGTTGCCCACATATGGTCTACAGGTTATTGTTCGCTCACTTTATACAATCCAATACATTGATGTTAACAGTCTTGGGCAATCATTTGAAATGTGTGGAAACTATAACTTAAGTGTATGTATGTATTAGTGAAAATGTTATGTTTGAAGTATAGTATACACAAATCTTATATAAGGTAAACAATTTTTAATGCTGATTAAAAAACTTTTTTTGTGACAAAAAGAAGTGAAAAAAAATCACATATTCAAAAAGGAAGTGTTGAGTTTATCGCATCAATACAATTGTGATGTGCACATTTTATAAATAAATATGTGTATTTATTTGTTACTGGAATTGTGTTATGTATACTAAACCTTGTCTCACAATAAGAAGTGATTCAAATATCTCGCTAAATTCCGCTCAAAAAATATAACTAACCATAAAAATTAAACGTAAACAGTGGTCAATGTAGTAGTTTGTCAACAATATAAAATTTTATTATTTGTTCTAAATGACAATAATTTATTTTAATAGAATTATGATTGTACAAAGCTTACTTTTTTTTATTATGTACAGTCTATCTAAAATTAAGACTAAATACTATACTTGACATAATCTATTATTGATAAATTCCAGTTTATAAATATTTGATGAAATTTTCACTTCAGTATGAAAATAATATATTTGTAAATCATAAATTATTAATATATATGCCAAACTTATTTGTAAAATTCAAAGTAAAACGTACTACTTTTAAAATTTATTATAAAAGCGCATCAAAAATATAACAACAAAGATTATAAACAGAAACATTAGCAGCATAAACTAATCAGATTTACTTGTTCTGGCCAATAATAAATCACTTTTACTATCACTGTTTCAAACACAAATAATAAATGGTTCTACAATATCATCTATTAATACAATTTATACAATTTTTCCAATAATTTATTGTAACATTTGTAATTGTTTCCATTAAACGTTCTCGTACATGTGACATTTTGAATGTATTTTTTAAAGCAACTTCACTTTTATTTGTGCCCAAATCATTTTAATTGGATTGAACCCACAATGGTATGGTGGTATCCTCAATACAGTTTTATTTGCAGTAACTACATTTCATCAGTCATATATATTTTTATTATTAATTTATTATATTGTTTCTTACGAAGATCTATTAGATGTAATAATTCAGTATGTAAATTTCTGCATTAAATTCAATATTTTTGGAACATAATCAATCGTGAATTAGGGCTTTCCTTTATGAAGAAGTTGGTAGACTTTCCACTCTGCGTGAATAATATGCTCTATTGTCCAGCATTATCTGTCAACTTAGCAATACTTGTTCAAACCATTCTTCAAAAGTTGTTTTTAAAGCTTCAAAAAGCAACATCCATCCTCCACAAATCTGAATTTAGATTCTATGTAAACTATTATTAATTGCCTACCTTTACCACTAAGGTCTTTTAAATTCTGTCAATAATCCCTCAACAAAAGTTTGTCATGCATTTGTTATACTTGCATCAGTCCAAACTTTTTCCTTTGTGTGCCCCTGATTTAACCATGTTTCGTCTAAATAAAGTATTCCTTATCATTGATATGTTTTAAACACTTATTTAGAATTAATGAGTTTCCAGAATCAGTGCGGAGTTGCTCGTCTCATTTTTGGTATGGTATCTCTTGTTATTTCTGCCATTATTGTATGCGTAAGTATTGGAAGTTTGTTTTTAAGAAAAAGTCGTGCATCATTTGCCGAACAGTACTTTTCACAAATTAATCAAATTTTCGAAAATTAGAATGCCCGTTTGTTCATATTCTTTAATAATGCAATATACAGTTGGTTCTGCCAGCCCTATAATGCATTCTTTATAATTGTGGAAGTAATACCTACAATTTACCTTGCGTTTCGGAGATGTTTATTACAATTACGGTCGTTCCATTGTTGCAGCGGTATTATTTTAAACATGTTTAGAACGGTATGTTTTCTTTCATGCATCAGGTGTCGCGGTCGTTAACGCTGTTTAGGTGGGGATACTAACGATCACTCATTTTATTCTTGTACTTAAAAAGTACAGATTTTATTTGATAATACAGAAAAATAAATACAAAAATGTAAATGTCCACCAGTTATGAAATATGGTGCTATCTGGTATTTATTTTTCCTTATTAAACTTGCCTGCTTAAGAACAAAAAATCTCTTAAAAACATGTACCATTTTAGAGCAATATTTGAATCCCTACTTATTCTGAGACAAGGTATGGTATAACAGTCCAATATGATGTTATTAGATGATTCATAAAAAATACGATGTTATAAATGAATTACTAATTATTTTCTTTCTTTGTTTCATGCCTGCCTTACATGGATGAACTATACTTTTTGAGAAAAACTGATGCTGGTCCTGGATGTGATACATTTTTGTGATGACACAATGTTTTAAAGTATATGTACTTATTTTTTTTATACATTTTTACAAGTTTATGTTGTTTTGTTATTAATCTAGCTGTAGAACCAAGAATTTTAGTTTTCGTTAGTCTCTACAGGAATTTAGTTTGTTGTTAACATAGTTTTATATAATATACACACACACATATAACGGGTGGGCCATCTATCGGTTTAAATTTGAACCACCGGTTATTTCGAATCTGGCAATACTTGTGTCATTCTATTCTGTCACAAAATTCAGTATATTATCTCCACTGTACGAAATGAATCGATTTACGCTTGAGCAACGTTGGGATTTATTGGAAATTTATTTCCAAAACAAAGATAATTGGTCGGAAATTTCACGAAAATGTCGTACAAAATTTAGTCGCAGAGAAGGACCAACAGTGTCCGGTATACGCAAGTTTATTGCTTAAGTTCGTGAAAGTGGTTTCATTATTGATGCGCCAAAACGTGAGCGTGCTCGTACAGTGCGTACACCCGAAAATATCGAAGCTGTAGCTGGGAGTGTACGTGAGAATCCATCAACATCAACTCGTCATCGTTCTCAAGAATTGAACATTTCACGCACCAGTTTACGTCGAATTTTGCGAAAAGATCTCTGTATGACGCCTTACAAGGTTCAATTGGTTCAAGAGTTGAAGCCGCATGACCATCCGCTTCGTTTTCGATTCGCTAGATGGGCCAACGAGAAACTGCACGATGTCGATTTTGCCAAAAAAATCATCGTTTTGGATGAAGCTCATTGGCCCATATTTCTTTGAAAATGAGGACGGCGCAACCATTACGGTTAATGGAGACACCTATCGCACCATGATAACCGATTTTTTTGTGACCGCTCTTCATGGTATTGATGTGAACGATGTTTGGTTTCAACAGGATGGTGCAACTTGCCACACATCTCATGCCACAATCGATTTATTGCGTCAAACGTTTGATGGCCGTTTAATTATCCGAAATGGTGATATCAATTGGCTGCCAAGAAGCTGCGATTTGACACCGTTGGACTATTTTCTGTGGGGCGCCGTTAATGACAAGTGTTATGCTGACAAACCAGAGACAATTGAGCATTTGAAGGCCAACATTCGTGATGCCATTGTCGAGATACGACCCCATCACTCGAAAAAGTGCTCAAAAATTGGTCCGATCGAATGGAGTACTGTGAGGCCAGCCGCGGCAGCCATATGAATGAAATAATATTCCGTCTCTAACGGGAACAATTGTACTTCACAACAAAAAAATAAATTTGGCAAAATTTCAAACAGTTTTTGTTTTATTGCATTTTTAAATTTAAACTTTTAAATGGCCCACCCGCTATATATAATTTGATTGCTATTCTTCTTTTATAAGAATTTATGTTTTATTATAAGCTCTTACATGTTGCGACGTCATCTAATACAATAAAGTTGAATAAAAAAAACAATGTGAGGGTTGCAACGCTACTCCTCCAGAATCAATTTGTTGCCGTGTTTCAGGGTTCCACCCGGCTTGAGTCTATTTCAGGGGTGGGTAGCAAAAGGACTGGAATCTCAAGGGACGCCACGGTATTAAAAAAACCCATTTTAATAAAATATCAAAAGTGTATATGTTGAAAGGACAAAAATCAATTTTAAGTTTTTACTACATAAGAAATTTGAGAAATGAAATTACCAATAAGAGATGGATGTACACTAGAAACTACTGAATTAAAAATATCTATAAACCAAAATTAAACTTTAAAATTATAATGAAAGATTAATAATTGAATTTATTAAGATAACAGAAAAGAATAAGTCAAGAAAATTTACTTTTAATAATTATTCACAAAGGGCATTGGTACATTTAACTCGTAGAAAAAAACTAGTTTAACTAAATTGACGTTAATCTGAGGGATTTTCCCTTAAGAGTCTTCAAGTTTAGGAAAAAAGTTATATAAAATATTAATCGTATAATAATTAATCTATTTGACCGTACAGAAGCACAATTTCTGCTCTCTTCCGCGGCGGAAAGTTATTTCTGTGGATTCATAAGGTAGATATAAAAACCACCTGATGGGCGATGGTTTTTTAAAGGTAAAAACAATACGTGCTCGAAAGAATGCATCTCTATAGACCTCGCAAATGAGTTGACAAAATAAATTCCTAATTAAAAATGCCCCAATTTGCTCCTAAGATAGTAGAAAGCTGATTATCATCATCACAAAAAAGAAACGCTTCTTAGAATTGCATATTTCTAAATTACGCTCTTCACGATGCAGGGCCAACAAAGGAGTGTCTTGTATCGAAATTTTTTCCAAACGTTCTTAGGCATACGGACAACTTGTAAAAAGCGTTACGATAAAAGATGCGAAATTGAAATCGCATACGTGGTACGAACAAATATACGTTTAACCAAATGCGGCTTTTACAGACCTGGAAGTAACCAGTGCAAACGGGAAATAATTGGGAAACATTTAAAAATATTAGTAACAACAAAAGAAAAGTTAAGACGAGATTAATGTTATCAAAGTTAATGACTATAAAGAAAATGTGATAAGATAAAACTAAATTTAATTAATGTGTTACGGGCTTGTAACAATGTATAAACACCTTGCTTTTTCTATTCTTAAAATACATTATTTACAGTATATATTAAGATAAAAACCGTATTTGATTAAGTTGGAAAATATTTTAGTTCAATGATCATTTAACTTTTTTTTTATTTTCATTTCAAATTATAGCTGATTTTAATTCAAAAATTGTTACTATTGCAAATTAGTACCGCTAGATACTAATGGTGCGCTACAATCGTGCTTAACATACTAATACATTTGAGTTTATACTTTTTTTTTATTGCTAATTTCTCTATGAGCATATTGATTACGTCATGGAAAATTCCATCAACAGATGCATAATCATAAATATAATGATGATAAAATATAATTAAATTGAATTAAAGGTTCAATATTGTACAGCTATGGGAAAATACACGAGCCTCCCATCCGGTATCACTGTATATTATGATAGCTCCCCCCCCCCCCAAAAAAAAACTGAATTAATGGATATAACAGATTCACAGGATAAATTAAGTTTTGAAAGTTCAGTTCCTTCAATTCAATGTTTGAAATCTCGAATTAATTCCACGTCAGATTTATCGCTATTATCGCAGACATTCCCATTTCGCTTCTTCCTGAACTACAAAAAATGGTAGATCAAGGTTTTTACACAAAAGAAAATAACGCTTGTGAAACAGACCAGCAAAATACAGTTCCACTTAGTAAAAAGGTTGTAAATTTAACATCCAAGCTGTTAGAGGATCTTAAATCAAAAGCTTCGCAAATTAGTACAAACTATTCAGTAAATCAATATATGATTACAGATTTACCGCCTTTTTTTGTATATATTGAATCTGTTGACAAAAATGTAGGTCAATTAATAGACATGCAAATTTGTAAAATGTTTCATAATAATAATATACAGGGTATTAAAAAAATTGAAAAGAGAGGCAAAAATAAATTAGGGATCGAATTCACCTCTTTAAAATACACAAATGAATTTCTTTCATCAAATTTTGCTTCGAAAAATAATTTTAAAGCATATATATATATGTTCGGGCAGAAACTATTTTGAAAAACCTTGAAATAATGATGATAGAGAAATTTTAGCTGGACACGATCATATAATTAATTCTACATAGTGTAAGTCACAAGGAAAAGATGCCGGTATGGACACGTTTCTACTTGTACAAGGAAAAGAGAAGCTTGTACATGCTCTAACAATGTGATGTGTCGCAATCTCCTATTTGTAATTTTTGTCGTCAGAATATTTATGGCAAAATATAATTATTCTTTTTTTGTGTCGATTTCTTTATGCAAAAGGGATTTTAACTATCAAGCTGTTACACTCTCTATATATAATAATTTCCTATATCGTTTTTAAGATTAATTTATTTAATTTAAAATACAATTCGATCTTGAATTCCTAAATTATTTTACTGTCATTATTTGTCCCCCCAAGTGGTAGCGTGCCTGTCCTTGTTTGCTATTGGTTAATTCAAACATGACCAATATCCCCTCAGTTATGGGGTCGGTTCCTTATAAAGCCATAGCCGTAAGAGAACAACCCTCTTCGCTTTCTGTCGTCATCCAGACTAGACGCGTCCTTCACGTGTTTGTGCCGCGCGAACCGTTATTCGCGTTTTTTGTGACCTCGTGTTTAATTTCGCGCCCGCGGAATATACACAGCTTCCTGATCCAGGATATATACATATACACAAACATGCAAGTACACGCATCGCCCGATGCACATTTTAATCTAACTCTTTGTATATTTTATTAAACGGCTAAATATCGTTAGACTTATCTTTTATTACAGCTTTGCTATTACGTTTATCATATTTTATTTGTTGCTCTCGTTCTTATTAATTATCTTTATTTAACACATTCAAGCTTTAAGAATTAATTTAACTTGTGAATAAAATTTTAAAGGCATTCCTGTCGTTTTATTTCCACTAATAATCTTTATTTCAGCTTAGCACACGTCCTGGACTTTTGATGCTCATTGTACACAACTACTAATTATTAACTCTTTACATTATATTCAATTATATTACTTTCTTTTCTTTTTTTATTTGCATTTATTACAGTGCTTTAGCTAGCCGAACACGCGCTCGTAATAAATTGACTAACCAACACGTGCAAATAAATATTCTCTATTAAATAATATCCCTATTATTATTTATTAAAGCAAAGGAGGTAATAAATTATCTCAATAAATCATCCACATTCACCTAACCAACCACATCAGTCACTCATTTTATTTTCTTCAAAGGAGGAGGTATTAAAACCAACAAACAATCTTCAATTATACCATTTAACGAAGTTAATTTCCCAGATTTGAATAGAAATTCATCACCAA
Source organism: Dermolepida albohirtum (assembly GCA_031893035.1). NCBI lineage: Eukaryota > Metazoa > Arthropoda > Insecta > Coleoptera > Scarabaeidae > Dermolepida > Dermolepida albohirtum. The sequence continues at coordinate 189,591 of JAVIWB010002505.1, forward strand.
TAAATATTATCTCACAGTCGCTGTCCAACTCGAACACGTATTCTGAAATTGTACAACATAAAAACAACTCTTCCTTTACTAGGTCTATAAATAATTCTCAAACACATTCAACAATTAAAAGGAAAAATCCTTATGAAAGTGATATATATATATATATATGAATAAAAATGGTAGGGTTAGTGAATATGTCCCCAACAAAAATACTTTATATAACAATGCGAAAGAGGCTTCTATATCTTCCCCTTCCTCGTCAACATCCATATCGGATTTTTTTGTTAATAACGGGTGGCTGATCAATTTTGCTACATTAAGAAACTAAAATCACTTTTTGTAACGTTTATGTAATTTATTTTTAGTAATTCATTTGAAAAATAGTACATTTTTATTAAAGTAATTCATGAAGTTTTGAAAATAATTGAATTCAAATGGTCTCCACCCTCGGTGATACATGTGCGACATCTTATCAAAAAGTTATTCATTACTGTCTGGAGTGTTGCAGCGGGAATTGCCTCAATTACCGTTCGAATGAATTGCTTTAAATCATCCAAATTTGTTGGGTTTCTTTTGTAAACTTCTTGTTTTCAATAACCCCACAAAAAAAATCAGGTGCAGTGAGGTCAGGAGACCTGGGAGGACAACGGAATGTGGAGTTTCTTGAAATCAGTTTATTGGGGAATTTTTGCCGCAATTCTGTCATAACAGGCGTTGCTATGTGACAAGTTGCCCCATCTTGTTGATACCAAACAGAGTTGAAAGGGATTCTCTTTCGGCGTAATTCTGGAAAGAAAAACTCTTTCAACATCTTTAAGTAACGGTCTCCATTGACCGTAACAGTAAGACCGTGGATGTGGATGCAATTGCATCTGATGGAGTATCTGTGGGTTAGAATTACTCCATATTCGACAATTTTGTTTGTTAACATTGCCGTTTAAATCAAAATGTGCCTCGTCAGACATAAAAATGCAGTTCAAAACGTTTTCATCCTCTGACGCCATTTGAATGATCTCACAAAATTCCAAGCGAATCGGGAAGTCTCTTGGGTTCAGTTTGTTTGTTAATTGAATCTTATATGGAAATAAGTTTAAATCTTGGTGCAAAATTGTCTGCAGTGACTGTCTGCTGACACCCATTTGAGCAGATAAGCTCCTTGTCGAAACTCGAGGATTGGATTGTATGGCAGCAGCTACAGCAGCGATAGTTTCCTGCGTCCGAACTGAGGGATCTCGATGATAAGGCCTTCTTGTGATTGTGCCACGCTCGGCAAAATTCTTCACGAGCCTCATTATAGTCCATCTGCTAGGAGGAGTGCCGCCAAACGTGGGCCTATATTCTCTTTAGATGGAAACTACGGACTCTAAAGCGTGAAACCGTTGCACTATCCAAATTCTTGTTTCATTGTCCCAATTCTCCATTTTAGTTAAATTTAAAGATCAATCTATAAAATAAAAATGGAACAGGTTAGTTACACAGAAAACAAGTTAATACGTTTTCTTTTGGTAGCAGCTTTCATCAGCCACTCGTTAGTAGTTTAATTAATTCTTTGAAAAATGCTTTTCGCTCTAATAAAGATGCATTATTTAACTTCTTAAAGGAATTCATTCCACCCACTTACCATGATAAGCTTTCATGGATAACAACGACAGAGGAAGTACAAGCTATGATTTATTAAAAACTCTTATGTGGAACATTAACAGTTTTTCTAAGAATAAAGCGAACTTATTTGCATTTCTGAAAGACTCTAATTTGTATCCGAATTTTGTAGTTTTGAATGAAACACGCTTATGTGAAGGTTCTTTTATTACTACTCCTGGATATAATTCAATACACAATTGCAGAGATAGTAGGAGTGGTGGTACTTCTATTTTAGTCAGAAAAGATATTATTTTCTCTGGTTTCATATCTGATTGTAATTTACCTGAAAAATGCCACTTTCTTATAGTCAAGACAAGTAAAATTACGGTTGTAGCAGGACATATCCCTCCAGATACTGCTTTTACAAGACACAATTGGATGGACATTCTATGTACTGTAAAACGTCCATTTATTTTAGTGGGAGACTTTAATGCCCATCACCCTTCTTGGGGTAGTTCAACATCTAACCAAAGGAGTAAAATTCTATATCAGCTATCTGAAGACATGAATTTGGTTAATTTAAATCACGGTGCCTCGACTTTTCTTCTCCCTCCAGGCTCTGACCCTAGTGTTATTGACTTGGCCTTTTGCTCAAATGATCTAGTTCCCATAAGCTATTCTTATACACATGATGATGTTCTGGGAAGCAATCACTTCCCTGTAATAGTTAATATCCTTTGTCCAAATTCTACACTAGTTTCCAATGCATTTTATCCAAAGAAATATAACTGTCAGTATGCTAACTGGGATATCTTTGCAGAGTCCATATCCAAAAATATCATCACAAGATGCCCTTTCTCATACGAAGAATTTGTTTCCTACATCAGTATTGCAGCAGACAAGTCTATTCCTAGAAACAGCTATTATAGACGCAAATACGATCCATTCCCGTGGTGCGACTCAGAGTGTTCCAGGGTAGTTAGATTGAGAAGACAGCTAGTTAAAAAATTCAAAGCTAGTGGCTCTATGGAATCTTTCATAATTGCCAAAAAATATATTGCCCTTTCCAAAAAAATATTAAATAAAAAGAAACGTTTACGTTTTAGAACGGTTTGCAGTTCACTTGACCGAAATACAAATATAAGGTCTAGTAAAAAGAAATCCATTATTTTTCCAATAGATGGCTTTAGTAATCTGTATCTCGCGTTGTATAAGTGCGATCGCGTTCCGCTAGATGGCGTTCGAAAGATAAGATTTCGTACTAAACGAACTTCTGAGACAGTTTTGTGATTACTTGACTTAATATTGTTTGAGCGCGCGTCAAAGATGGACACCAGCAAAGTTAAAATACGCCATATTTTACAGTTTTTCTTCTATAAAGGCGAAAACGCAAGCCAGGCGGCTAAAAATGTGAATAGTGTTTATGGTCCTGATACTGTAACAGTCAATCATGCGCAATTTTGGTTTCGTCGATTCCGTTCCGGTAATCTTGATGTCAAAGCTCTGGAAGGCCAATTGTCGAAAATATCGATAAAATAATGGAAATCGTCGAGTCCGACCGTCATGTAAGCACTGTTTCGATTGCCCAGGAGCTAAACATTGCACAAAAAACCGTTTGGAACCATTTAAATAAGGTTGGATACAAAAAGAAGCTTGATGTATGGGTGCCACACGAGTTAACGCAAAAGAACCTCATGGACCGAATTTACATCTGCGAATCGCTGCTGAATCGCAACAAAATCGATCCGTTTCTGAAGTGGATGGTTACTGGTGATGAAAAGTGGATCACTTACGACAACGTCAAGCGAAAACGGTCGTGGTCGAATCGTAGTAAGCCGGCGCAAACGGTGGCCAAGCCAGGCTTGACGGTCAGAAAGGTTTTGCTGTGTGTTTGGAGGGATTGGCAAGGAATTATCTACTATGAGCTGCTTCCCTACGGCCAAACTCTTAATTCGGACCTGTACTGTCAACAATTGGACCGTCTGAAGGAAGCAATCGCCCAGAAGCGGACAGCTTTGGCCAATAGGAGAGGAATTGTGTTCCATCAGGACAACGCCAGGCCACACACATCGATAGTGACTCGCCAGAAGCTCCGGGAGTTTGGTTGGGAGGTTCTTATGCATCCACCTTATAGTCCGGACCTAGCATCAAGTGATTACTACCTGTTCCTGTCTATGGCGAATGATTTTGCTGGTGAAAAATTCGCCTCAAGAGAAGCTTGTGAAAATCGACTGTCCCAGTTTTTTGCCAATAGGGACGAGGGTTTCTATGAGAGAGGCATTATGAAATTACCTTCAAAATGGCAACAAGTTATCGAACAAAACGGTGCATATTTGACCTAAGTCGGATCATTCTAATTATGCTAAATAAAACCTTCAATTTAATGCAAAAATAATGGACTTCTTTTTACTAGACCTTATATTAAAGAAGTTTGGAAATCAGTCAGGCTATATTCAAGGGCTGTTTCTCCGTCTCCGAAATTTTCCTTACCAAATGATTCAACTGCCCAGGAGCAATTCCTTATCTCGCTTGCTCCATGTTATGTTCTTAATCAACCTGAAATGAATAATTTCAGTAATAAAAGTAGGCATTCCCTAACACGCCCTTTTACGCTTTGTGAATTACAAAATCGCTATTGCCCAAGCAAAGGATACAACTCCTGGTGCTAATGGTATATCTAATATTATGATTAAACACCTTCCCTTAGAGGCACAAAATTATTTACTACATTTATTTACTAATATTTTATGTGAACAACCGATTCCATCTGATTGGAAGTACATTTTGATTTGCCCCATTATGAAGCCTGACAAAGATCCCTTCGATTACAAAAATTTTCGTCCCATTGCTCTGCTTTCATGCATTAGGAAACTATTTGAAAGACTAATTATGTACCGTATTGATTGGTGGGGCGAACGACATTATGTACTGGATTCTGGACAGTTTGGATTTAGGAAGTGTAAATCCACCCTTGACAATTTATGTATCTTAACGTCTGATATTTTATCAGCTTTCTCTAAACAAGAGTTTCTTTTTGCTGTATTCTTGGACATCCGTGCTGGTTACGATAATGTTGTTATACACATTCTAATAGACAAGCTAAAACAAATTTGCTTACCAGACTTCCTAGTTTTATGTGTCTCCAAACTTATAACAGAGAAAGTTTTATCAGTGAAAGCATCTGATGACTGTAGAATCTCCTATAAAGGTCTCTTATAGGGTAGTATCCTTAGCCCAATTTTATATAATATTTATATGGCCGAACTTGAGCAATTTGTCTCGCCACATGTTAAATTCTTACAATATGTTGACGATATTGTTATTTATGCTACAGGTAAAGACATTAATTCGGTTTCACATAAAGTTCAAGCTGGTCTAAGTAAAATTAATAAATGGTTGTCGGATAGGGGATTGGAACTATCTACTACAAAAACTAAATCTATTTGGTTTTCTAGAAAAAGACGTCCTCCCGCCAGTTGTCTTAGAGAATGTTAACATCCCAGTTGTTCAATCCTTTTGTTACCTAGGTCTATGGCTGGACTCTAAACTAAATTGGAAGGTTCATGTTTCACATTTGGTCAACTCATGTAATAAAGCTGTTAATATTATTAAATCTTTATGTGGTAAAAAATGGGGATCTGACCCTAGGACATTATTAATATTATATCGCTCACTAATTGGATCCAAGCTAGAGTACGGTTCCAGTTTATATCCTTCCTGTACGAAAACTAATTTCCATCGTCTTAATATAATTCAATACCGATGCTTGAGGATAATTTTAGGAGCTATGTGTTCTACTCCTACAAATGCGTTACAGGTAGAAGCTGTTGAACCCCCACTATGATTTAGGTTTAGTTTTCTAACAAAGAAATACCTCTTGAAAACATTTTATAATGAGAATATACCAGTTACTAATGCTATAGAAACCTTGAAACATAATTGTTCCAGACGTCGTCTTCTTTTTGTAATAGAATGCTTATCGGAGATTAGTCAATTTAGAGATTTCTTGGATTCCAACAAACTCCATGATATATATAGATTGGACTTCTCTTTCCAATTTTTTAAATCAAAAACATCTTTTCAATGCTCTTTCACTAATAAAGTGTCTCTGCCAGGAAAGTGCATTCATCAATTATTTAGCGAATATGTATCACAAAAATGGAGCTATTACAATATTTATTTTACCGATGGATCGGTCCATCAACATCCTGCATCTGCCTCTTTAGGTATATACTCCCCTTCAACAAATTTTACCTTTTCAGCTTCCCTTAATCGATTTTCTTTCATTTTCACAGCTGAATTAGTTGCTATTTATATTTGTGCTTTGAATATTATATCATCTAAAAATAAGTATAATGTGATATTCTCAGACTATAAAAATGCCATTATAGCCAATGAAAATGGTATAAATAACAGACTTAATAATATCGGGCCTATCAGGGAGTGTCTGTGGAAGGCTCAAAGTAATAATGTGGATATTGTTCTATGTTGGGTTCCCAGCCATGTGGGTATACGGTATAACGAAAAAGCTGATGAATTGGCTAAATTAGGTAGAAACAAACCAGAATATAAAATAAAAGATAGCTTTAAAGATTTTATTCCCCATCTTAAATCGGATTTATTGAATAAATGGAAGGATGACTGGAATCTATCTTCTACCACTAGAGGTAGATACTATACTAGGATCCAGGATTATATTCCTGGAATCCCATGGTTTTCTTCAATGCCCTATAGATCTAGAAGTTTTATTACTACCATGTGTCGGGTAAGGTTTGGCCATCTTCTTTCTCCTGAGCATTTACACCGAATTAATATTATTGAGGATCCAAAATGTGAATGTGGTTTGGTAGGTGATATTAATCATCTCTTTTTTAATTGCTCGTTTAGACGTCATCAAATTAATGGCCTTATTGAAAATTTAGTAGATTTAAAAATGTATCCCCCATATTGTATTTCCACATAACTTTTATCTAATTCTTTCAAAGTTTATACATGCCTTTATTCCTATCTTGATAAAAATAAAATTCCCATATAATCGTATATCCTGTTAATTCTCTCCTTTATGTAGGTATGTTCTTTTCTGAGGCTCCATTGTGTGTAATGTGTCGCCGGAGCCCTGGTACGAGAAGAGTCTAGACCCTGTGTCTGTTTTCCTTATCCTTATAAAGTTTTGAATTTCCCGCCACAGAGTACCAACCGGTATATGGTGCATGAGGAGTCTATAGACTCAAACACCAAAATATTTAATATTTAATAATAATAAAAACTCTTAAGAAATCAGTTTATAAAAGCGGTTGATTTTATCAATTTTGTGAAGGACCTGGTGTCGAACAAAATTATAAATTGCAAATATTTATTGTTAAAATTAGTTTAGTTGGATAATAGAGAATTATTTCTGCCTTGCAATTGGTAAGAATATATTTTTGATGTGTATAGTTTGTAATTACATTATTGAAACGTTTTTAGTAAAGATGACATGGACCTGTACAGAAAGTGAAGAAGTTTCGTTGTTTTCCTTATATACAAAAGAAATCCTGTATTTTTAAAACTTGGATTCACGTTACGGGAAACAAGAAATATTGGACTATGACATGTATACATATATGCTGCAAGTATAGTGTTTGCAAACTTCATTTTGAATCAAAGGGTGAATCTCCAATTTTGAATTTTTGAGATAATGAAACCCATGCTAATATATAATTCGAAAGGGATGATGAATATTAGAATGTCACGTACAATTATCAAAACATAAATGAAGAAGCCTTACCTCACATAGCACATTGGAGATAAACATATACTTTGAGTAAATTTTTGCTTGATGAGATTAATAATGCATATATGTATTAGCATAGATATTATATTAAATTAAAGTAAATTTGAAAAATAAACAGATATAATTTATTTAAAAAAATTAAAAGATGTTTTTCATAGCACTAGAACAAATTTTAGTAAGCAACAATGAAATAATATAATTGTTTTTTAGACAATTGTTTAAATTTCTAACATGTAATTGATATTACAAAAATTGTATAATTGTGTTTTGCATGTAATATTTAGTATATATGTATATACTTAGAATAAAGAATTGAAAAGTTGTCTTCTTGATGTAGAGGTGAGTCTTCCTGAATTAGATCTTCAAATGAAATGTCATTTTCTAAAGAAATTTTCACATCACATAGAAATAAATTGATACCATACTGTTGTCCACTAGTAAAAAGAAACTATTACATTTTCTTTTCAAAATCTTTGAAGAAACCCCCAAATCTGCTAGTGTATTGAAAGGTAAATTGGATATGGCTGCATTAGAAGTATTTAAGTTATATTAATATATTGTAAATAGAATAAAGAATTTAAAACTTGTCTTTTCGATATAGAGATTAAGTCTTCCTGAAGTAGATCTTCAAATGAAATTTTCGTACCACATACAAGTAAGTTGATACTGTTGTACGCTAGTGGCAAGAAATTATCATATTTTCATTTTATGTATTTCAACATAACCCTACTTTCAAATCATGTAATTTAAAATTTTTAACATAACTTTCTGTATAAACAATATTTCTCCAAATTTTGCTTAACTATTTTATTATAAGTATTGTTATCTATGATAATTTTGTACATTTTCCCTTACATTTATTCACTACACGAAAATATGTCTGCCGAGTTCATGTTATCTTTAGACCATGCAAGCAAAACATTGGCAGTCTGAGCATGTTTATAATTATTAACATAATACGAGGATAGTTTGACAAGTAGTGAGAATGACACATAGGTGGCGCTCTAATTGGTAAAACAAATGCACTGTAATTTAGGTTGCCTATTTATATGTTTACATTCCGATATTTAGATAAATCGGTTGATTAATTTATTTTTGACAGCTGATTAAAAAGAAGCAACACGTCGTTTTGTTAAAATGGAAAAAGCAGAGTATCGTGCGGTGATTAAATACTTCGTAATTAAGGGTATGAAACCTACCGAAATAAAAGATGAGTTACGGGAAACATTATCTGCCATCATCCGTCACAATAAGTAGATGGGTAAATGAATTTAAACGTGGTAGAACAAGCTGTGTTGATGAAGCGCGCTCTGGAGCACCCAAAATCGTGACTTCTAAGGAAATGATTATAAAAATCCATATTATTACGCAAGATCGACGACTCAAAGTGAGAAAGATAGCAGATGTGGTAAACATTTCAACAGAACGCGTACACCACATTTTAACGAAAGAATTGGGCCTTTCCAAGCTTTCGGCAAGATGGGTGCCGCGATTGCTTACGATTGATCAAAAGTTCACTCGTTTGCGCATTTCCAGCGAGTGTTTGGACCTTTATAAGCGAAATCCGGTTGATTTTTGTAGGCGATTTGTTACTTGCGATGAAACTTGGATACACCACAGTACACCCGAAACTAAACAACAGTCGAAACAATGGTTAAAACGTGGTTCTGCACCTCCAAAGAAAGCGAAAACCACTTTATCGGCAAACAAGGTGATGGCATCAATTTTTTGGGATTCAAAGGGCATTTTGCTCATTGATTACCTTCAGAAAGGTGCCACAATAAACGGACAATATTATGCAGAACTTCTGCAAAAATTAAATGTTGAGATTTGTGCTAAACGGCCAGGAATGGCAAAGAAAATGATTCTGTTTCACCAAGACAACGCTCCCTCGCATACCAGCACAGTTGCGATGTCCAAAATCCACGAGTTGCATTTCCAATTAGTACCGCATGCGCCTTATTCGCCGGATTTAGCCCCTTCCGACTTCCACCTTTTTCCAAAATTGAAAACGGCACTAGGTGAAAAGAAATTTTCGTCTATCGACGACCTTATCATCTTCGCAAATGAGTATTTTGCAAGCCTTCTGGAATCGCATTTTAGAGATGGCATAAGGGCATTGGAGCACCGTTGGAATAAATGTATAGCTCTTTTAGGAAAATATATTGAAAAATAAAAATTATTTTGTATTTAAAAAATTCGTTTTTCTTTTCTATTCTCACTACTTGTCAAACTACCCTCATAGTACACAAAAACACCTTATTTTCCGGGGATTTATATGTGAAGGTAATTTTGATGGAGCCTGTGTCACTTAATCACTGAAAGTTGATATATAACCCCTTGCCACATTAATTTTCGAATTCTGTGTACGTATTTCGACAACTAAGTTGTCATCATCAGCAGATAATTAAAAAGTGTCGCGAACATTGTGTACACATGTACATTTTGGTTCTCAACGGCACGGATCGCGTACGGAGTTTGTTTTCATACGGGTGTTTTCCCCGTAATTTACCAGGTGCGACACTTTTTAATTATCTGCTGATGATGACAACTTAGTTGTCGAAATACGTACACAGAATTCGAAAATTAATGTGACAAGAGGTTATATATCAACCTTCAGTGATTAATTTTGTATTTGAGTAGATATAGTAATGTGCGTAATATACGAATAATTCTTTTCTTTAATTTTATATACAGGTAAGATGTATTTGAGTGTTTAATAATTTTGAATAAATAACCAGAATATCTTCCTAGTTCTGACCCATGCCCTAGTTAGATTTCATTGTTCTAACACAGATACATACAATAGTGTATTATTCAGAAAAAAAAAGTTATAAAGAAGAATATAATACAAAAGTAATAAATAATTTTTTAAAATTTTACACAACTTTTAGTAAAAACTTAAACAAAACATTTGACGAGTTTATAAATAAAAAGCAATTGAAGAGAGAGACGCTAAGAAGAAAATTTGGTAATTTTGCATGGAGTTGAAACATGTTTAATTAGAGATAAACTATAACTGAATGAAAAATAGTAAATCTAGGTTAACTGTATATAATTAACTTATAATAAAGGTTAACTATTAGCGAACTGTATATTTCTAAGAAACCAGTATTCAGAACCATTATTAACAGTCAAAATCCTGTTACCCCTTGTAATGAGTCCCAGAGATTCAACCTAATTACATCCTTGCAGAATATACAAATTTAAAAAGATATGTAACCATTATATTGGAAGCTATAATGTACTTCAAGATAGCTATTTGTATAGAGAATTCATCGAATTATATTGCTAGAATTAGTAATATAAAAGATAAAGGCCTAATTCAATTAAAGTATTATTTGATAAACACGGTATTAAAATAAATTTAAAAATAAAGCTCAACTGCATGGATTATAAAAACAGAACATAACCCTATTTTTAAATACTCTACTGAATAAAGTTATTTGATTATTATAATTGATGAGAATAGATATTTGAATTACAATAACATTATTTACCATTAGATTATTGAAATTATCCTATTCATACAGTTTGAACATATAAACACTTTATATAAGTTAATTACTTAGATAATTTTACACATCTCCCTTCTCTAAAGCCCATCTGCCCTATATGCAAGGCATCACTGCCTGGATCAGTAGAATACTTCTTAAAAACAACGTTAAAACCATCTTTAAAGCTCATTCCAAACTTTCAGACCCATTTTCAATAAAAGACCGTGTTTCTCTACAGTCACCTGGTGTGTACAGGATTCTTTGCTCGTGCGGCAGTGCATATATTAGCGAAACAAAGGGACTTGTCGGAACTTGTGTTTCAGAGCATGATTGTTGTACCGTGCTATTGCGCGTAGCTGGTTCTGAACTTACTGAGCATAGGCTTAAAACCAGGCATTATATCCAGTATAATTCTACTTAAATCGTGTCCCGCACTAGTCATTACTACGGTCAAAAAATCCGTGAATCTATAAAGATCTCTAAACACCCTAGTAAACTAAACCATGACGATGGTTACCCCTATATAATGCCTAGACAACTCAACCGTAATAGTAGCACTTCATTGACACGTGGCCAGTATCCCTATATAAACTCTTCTATCACAGACTTACATCAGCGTCAGTGCGAAAGCAGTAGTAGCAGTTAAGCTCTTTAAGATGTCCTATACAAGTGGTGACGAAACGTCGGTAATAGAATTATCCAAGACACAATTCTAGCCCGGAAGCCAAGATAAAGAAAATATTACTTAACATATTAGTATTTACAGACCCATAAATCTCCTTATCCGCGACTTTTATTATGTTAAAAAACCGATCCAATCCCGCCAGTTATCGACTGATTAGATTACTTTCGACAATTAGCAAACTATCGAACGATTGATACTTTCAAGATCGATAAAATACTCTTACAAAAATGATATAATATCTGACGAACACGGATTTCGAAAACATCATGACATAGCTATCCAAGGTAACCAGACCGTTAACAATTTAAATTAAAATAGAACGGTGACCGCAGTGTTTCTCAATATTTCAAAAGCATTCGACCACATGTGTCACTAAGGACTAATATACAATTATCACGAATACCTCATCAGAATTATACACATTTACCTCTACAAACGAACATTTCAAATATCCATCCTAGACCAGAACTTCGCCACATGTGTACTCATGACACATACCGCAGCGTTGTCATTTCGCCGTACTTCTACATTTACATGGCAGATATCTCACACACGGCACCACTTACCGACTCCTCCAAATCTGAGATCGTCACACACAATCTACAACACAACATCGATAACATAGTCACCGCGATAAAACAAAAGCAATTGTATTTCAATGTAACAAGAAACCTTTATCGTAACCTATAAAGTTAGACAGTCAATTATGTGGATTGATGGTCATTTATTTCGAAGTTATGTATGTAGATAAAGCACTCAGGTAACAAATAGTCAGGCAGCACTGCCATCAAGAATCAATGTACGGTCACTCAAGATTAAGATTTGGAGTAAAAGATCTAGGATCTTATTCAAAATAACAACCTTTTCAATGACGCGTTTGTCATATACGGCTGGTGTCCACGCCGCTGGAAGTTGTTTTGCTTCGTCTTGCTTATTCCTACAGTACTATCGCTTTTCTATTTCTTCTGCGGGTCGAGTTCTTATACGAAATTAACATTTATGCCCGGGCGATACTATGCGTTCGGCTAGGAATGACGTGGTCTCTCTCTTTTCTACTGCATTTTTATGCTCTTTTCATTATATATATTCGTTCTTTTATTAGTTTGCTAATAAAGCAAAAGATATTCACATACTAGGCTTTGGTATATGTATATGTACGTACGTAGGGGATATAGTCCTAAGAGTACGCACCTAACATTATAGCTCGCTGTACAAAATTGTTCGAATGTTTCAGTAAACTAAAAAAGAAAAATAAAAATTACAAGAATAACGATCATGTTTATTAATAACTATGTAGAAACACAAACACAGTTAATAACTAGTATATCTTATAATATATTTTTTAACATATGTATTTGCGTACTCTTGAGGATGATCTTCCTAAGAGTGTTCAGAGGGCGCCTTAAGAGTGCGCGTCACATAATATTTGACATTTCAATTTATTAAGCATTTAGGAGCATAAGTCACACAGGTACAATCCCTTAGAACAATTCGTACATGATTCATGCCATTTTTGTCATATGTGGCACTGAATCCAATCTTCAGTCGGAGAATCTTCAAATATTTCTTCTATAACTTTTTCGTCGTTTTCATTTCTAATTCTTGTCTTCTTAAAAACCGAAAATTGTCAGTTGCAGGTTTTTGTCTTTTCACTCTTGTCTTCGAAGTTTTATTCTGAGTATCGTCCAATTGACCTTCACTCTTTGAATGAATTGATGACATAATATTTTTTTCGTTACTTGAATCTTTGAACACTCTTCTCTTGGTATTTCTTATTTTTATTTTAGTTCTTCCTGCAGATTCATGTTTACGCAATTCTGATAATTGATTTTTAAATGGGGTGCTTGTAAGAATTTCAGATTTCTGATGATATTTTCGTCATGTCTGTTGTCTATCTATTTTAGGATATGGTTTAATTTCTGTTGGAGTGACTAAAGTTGATGTTTCACTTTCAGTCTTTTCTTTTACTAATTCCAGAGTCTTTCTACCGGGCGCATGATTAGGTAATTCTTCATAAACCATATGTTTTAAGTTAGTTGTGTTAGTCAGAATGGGTGGATCTAAAACCTGATAAGTTTCAGTATTTGAATGAACTGTCACAGACTTGACTGTAGACAGTCTTTAGCGGTCCAAAGTAACTCCTGTCCAGCGGTTGCAATTTATGACTTGAGTGAGGAGGAATAGAGAAGAGATGTATGAAATTCTCTCTACAATACTTTACAACTGTCAGAGTCCTATGAGAGACATGATTGTCAAAAATTAATACTACAGGGGTTTCAGCAATTAGCCGAACGTTCTGTTTGAAGTGTTTTATCCATTCTAAGAAGATATCTTTATTGATAAAGCCAGAGTCGGATACTAGTTTTAATGTATTTGATGGAGCATATAGATCTTCCCTATAATGCTTTCTTGGAAAAATAAGCGCAGGAGGAATATATGTTCCACTAGCGGTTACGCAGCCTACGGCAGTTAAAGTTGGCCTCTCTCCGCACTGGCAATCCCAGAAGACGTTTCCCTTTTTCTGCTAACATTTTTGGCTGTTTGTTTGGTACTGTGCTCAGGCCTGTTTCATTCACGTTGAAAATATTGTCGGGAGAAAAATGATATATTTCGTATAGACGTTAAGTTGTTAAAAAATCTTTCAATCTGGGGCGTGTTGAAGCCATTGAAGTTATACCGACTAAGTTTTTTAGTTTTATTAAAGGGATGTTCCAATTTATTTAATTCGGCATATTCAAAAGCAAGCATTTTTAAATATTTTTTAGTTATGTCATAAAATCGATTATCCATTTCCTTTACATATTCTGCCAGCTGCAATTCCATTTGCTTGAAGAAAATACATTTATATCGTCCTAGTCATTGGGGAATAGTGCCAGCTTTTAACCTTTTGCGAAGAGTTGACTTTTTAAATGTTCATTTCTCGAGCTATTTGTCGTTTTGGTTTCCCCTGTGCTATCTCTTGGCGGACGTTTGTGATTATTTCCTTACTAAAAACAATTTTTCGGTCTGTTTTTCTAATGTAGTTGCTCATTTTGGTTGGTTCTACAAAATAAACCAACAGTAAAATCTATCGGAAAGAAAATATTTTTGATATTTTTAATTTTCGTGTGCGGACAAGATTTTCAACTTTTCTAAAGTCAAATTGGCATCAAGTATTACTTTTTCCAGCACTAGTAGAAACATTTTTTAAATTATTAAATCTTACGTATCCCTAAGTGTAGGCCGAGTAAGCACTGGGTGCTCTTGAGCACAATTCAGTGCACATTCTTCGGCTGAAATGATATTTTATAAATTTAAGTTGAATATTTTATTGTCAAAACAGACTAAATAACATTTAAAATAATGAAAACCCAATATATTTGTGATGTACTGGTATGCAGATACATTTTAAATCGATCAAACTTACCAGATGATTGCTTATTCTGTAGCTCACAAAACTTATAAACCAGTCAAACATCACAACCTTAATAACAAATGCGCCTTTATAAAACACGTCGTGAACTAGATTCAGGAATCTGTATTACAAATTACTAACATTAAATGAGGATAAAGTAAATGTCTTGACATATTTCGCAGCATTCCCAAGCATTAATGCAAGTGCACAAGCAGCTCTTAGAATTTCGCTTTTTTTTTCTTTCCCACAGATTTAGAATGGAGACGAGAATTTTTCGAACGGATGGTTGTTAAAATTAAGGAGAATCCAGCATCTCTATCTGAAGTTATGTAATTCGATAAACCCAGTTTTCAAGAAAATACATTTGTAACGTCGAAAGTAACCACTTTTAGGCTATTGCTAATCCATATTTAACTAGAAAGCAGAACCACCAGAAATAATTCAGTTTTAATTTGTTTTGTGCTGTGAAAGTCATTAATATACTGCATTTACAATAGACATTTACATGCAGTAATGTAGAATTTTTGTGAAGCATTGTTCGAAATTTTGTTACGATTTTAGCGCAGGAACAGATACGAACATGCTGGTAACAATTCGATGGGTTTCAACTCGTTACATTTATCTAATCAGTGAAGATGCTGAACCGTGTCACTGTTGAAATTTTCACAAATCAAATATTTCAAAATCGCCACATCGTAGATCTATGGTAATGCTGCTTCTTTGAGTTGATTTTTAAGAGTGCTCTTAAAAGACTAATTAACTATCATACGTTCTATTCAGAAAAATAAAGATCATATACACTTTCGGTGTACTATATATATATATATACATACATTCGTCATCATTTTGGCGTCCGGCTATAATGATGCGCTCATATATAGACGCCAAATTATATCACCATTACGCTACAAAATTTATTTTTCGAGTTGTTCTCGACATCCTGCACCATCTGGAAAGTTTTTATTTTGACGCCCAAATGATAAGATTTTAATTTTTGAATGATTTTAGAGACATGCCTATCGCATGTCGTATACTGAAATTGGGCATTTAACTTTTAGTCAGCGCATAATTCGACATCAACGACTTGGCAACTACCTATGTTGGAAAAATAGTAACCGCAGAAACGATTTTGATCAATTTATTATAATATTTAAAGATCACTAGCAATATCTTCTACGAATAAAAATATTAATGTTAATTTTTACAATACTTTTACCAACTAATTGGTGTAATACAAATAAAAGTATTCGACATTTGTTTGTTAAGAAACTTAAATTCAATATACAACCATGCTCAAATGTATTAGATACCTTACGAATTTATGTACATACATACATACAACCATGCTCAGATGTATTAGACACCCCAGGTAAAAACCCTTATTCTCGGTATTATCCAAGTCTGACGGAAATTAACCGTAAGAATAGTTAATGGTATTTACAGAAATGCGTTTTTGAATACCCTGGTTAATCCCCTATTGAAAAGAATAGGTGGAAAGGGGAAATTGTGGATTTTAGAAATTTAGTGTCATTCTAGCAGTGTGTGAGCAACGTGCGTTTGTGGTAGAGATCAATTAGATTATCCTATTTTTTCACGTTGTGTCAGTTATTTGTTGAAGAAAAATGCCTAAAATACGCGAGTTGTCGGTAGGGGAACGTGCCCAAATAGTGCTATTGCATTCCCAGAAGTTATCAATAGCTGCAATTGCAAAAAAAAAAATGTTCGCGATGTGCAGTCCGCACAACCATTAGTCGCTATCAGGAGAGTGGGTCGTTTGTTAACAGACCAAAAAGTGGCAGAAAACCCTGTACCTCGATTAGAGAAGACAGAATTTTACAAAGACTGGCTCTCGGTGATAGGAAAAAATCGTCGGAACAGCTCGCCAGTGAGCTGAAACAGCGTTATCGCGTAACAGTTTCTGCGTAAACAACGAGAAGGCGTCTCCAGCGTGCTGATTTACGAGGGTGTAAAGCGCGACGTAAACCGCTTTTAACTGACGCTCATAAAAAGAAGCGGTATTTATGGGCCAAACAACATGAAAATTGGACAATCGAGAAGTGGTCGAAGATTCTTTGGTCTGATGAATCGAATATCGAGGTATGTAAGTACATCTTCATGACTAATATTCTTATCGTTGTATGCAATTCAGTCTACATGTATCATTAAACAAAATTAATCCTGTCTAAGTGCTAACTTTCTTCTTTTGCCTGGCAGCTTTGGGGACTACCTGGGACGCTATACGTTCGGTGTAGGCAAGGGGAAGCTTATGAACCACAATGTATCATTCGCACAGTAAAATTTGGAGGTGGTAGTATCATGGTTTGGAGTTGTATGTCTGCATACGGTGTTGGAGAAGTGTACCTGTGCGATGGACGGATGAATAGCCAACGCTATTTAGCCATGTTGGAGGAAGTATTAGAACCGTCTGTGCTAAAACTATTCGACTAGGATATTCCACAATACATTTTTCAGCAAGATAATGCGCACTGCCACAAATCGGGAGCTGTAATGCGTTGGTTCGAGGAAAACACAGTGGAGGTATTGGATTGACCGCCACAAAGTCCCGATTTGTCGCCCATTGAAAATTTGTGGCGTATCTTAAAAACTAAGATCACGGAACATAAATGCCTGTCAAAAGCAGAATTATCAACAAAAATTCCCGAAATATGGGCTGCATTACCACCGGCAGAGTGTTACAATTTAGTAGCAAGTATGCCTCGACGAGTGCGAGCTGTCATTAAGGCCCAGGGCGGAGCGACAAAATATTGATAAATTGTACTATATTACTAAATAACACTTTGTACATAATTTTCACAACAGTTTTATTTTCCTCACCTCTCTTTTGACTAAACTATATAAACTATATACATATGTATGTATGTACATAAATTCGTAAGGTGTTTATACAAATATATATATATATATAAAGTTTATATAGTTTAGTCAAGATTTAGTTTAGATCTTAGTTTTTAAGATACGCCATAAATTTTCAATGGGTGACAAATCGGGACTTTGTGGCGGCCAATCCAATACCTCCACTGTGTTTTCCTCGAACCAACGCATTACAGCTCCCGATTTGTGGCAGGGCGCATTATCTTGCTGAAAAATGTATTGTGGAATATCCTGGTCGAATAGTTTTAGCACAGACGGCTCTAATACTTCCTCCAACATGGCTAAATAGCGTTGGCTATTCATCCGTCCATCGCACAGGTACACTTCTCCAACACTGTATGCAGACATACAACCATAAACCATGATACTACCACCTCCAAATTTTACTATGGGATTAATACATTGTGGTTCATAAGCTTCCCCTTGCCTACACCGAACGTATAGCGTCCCAGGTAGTCCCCAAAGCTGCCAGGCAAAAAAAGAAAGTTAGCACTTAGACAGGATTAATTTTGTTCAATGTTACATGTAGACTGAATTGCATACAACGATAAGAATATTAGTCATGAAGATGTACTTACATACCTCGATATTCAATTCATCAGACCAAAGAATCTTCGACCACTTCTCGATTGTCCAATTTTCATGTTGTTTGGCCCATAAATACCGCTTCTTTTTATGAGCGTCAGTTAAAAGCGGTTTACGTCGCGCTTTACACCCTCGTAAACCAGCACGCTGGAGACGCCTTCTCACTGTTTGCGCAGAAACTGTTACGCGATAACGCTGTTTCAGCTCACTGGCGAGCTGTTTCGACGATTTTTTCCTATCACCGAGAGCCAGTCTTTGTAAAATTGTGTCTTCTCTAATCGAGGTACAGGGTTTTCTGCCACTTTTTGGCAACAAACGACCCACTCTCCTGATAGCGACTAATGGTTGTACGGACTGCACATCGCGAACATTTTTTTTGCAATTGCAGCTATTGATAACTTCTGGGAATGCAGTAGCACTATTTGGGCGCGTTCCCTATCGACAACTCGCGTGTTTTAGGCATTTTTCTTCAACAAATAACTGACACAACGTGAAAAAATAGGATAATCTAATTGACCTCTACCACAAACTCGCAAACGCACGTTGCTCACACACTGCTAGAATGACACTAAATTTCTAAAATCCACAATTTCCCCATTCCACCTATTCTTTACAATAGGGGATTAACTAGGGTATTCAAAAACGCATTTCTGTAAATACCATTAACTATTTTTACGGTTAATTTCCGTCAGATTTGGATAATACCGAGAATAAGGGTTTTTACCTGGGGTGTCTAAAAAACATCTGAGCATTGTTGTATCAATATATATACATTTAAAAAAATAGAAACGTAGTCGCTTACTGGCTGTTAAAATTATTTACCATTAGCACAATCATTTGTTTTTATCTTTATATCAATTTCAATATTTTACGTTTTCTAATATATTATAGATATATATCTTCTTCTCATATGAAGTCATAGCCAGCTATGAGTGAGTGCCAAACAAACGTTTGGGTCATAACTACCAAACGTTTGTTTTTCAAAAAGAGCAAGTCCGATGAAAATTAGTTGATACCAATTGCTAGAGGGTATAGCCACCCTAGAACTTTTTATTTTCAACTTTTTTCTAAATTTAATAATAAAGTAGTTATACGAGGGTTAAGAAAATGGAGCAATTTAGTTTTATACAAATGTATAGTAATCTGTGAAGTTTCGGTGAAATACAACTAAGTCAAGTTAGTAAAACTACACTTCTTTCCTTATTTAACCAATTCTGTATCTGCTGTAGTTTCAGAGATGTTTACATACAAACAATGAAAAAACTCCCATCGCGTATATTACAAAATACAGCTTAGTGTTTATTCGTCAAAAGATTTAGGAGCATTAAACTGTTTCTATTAATAGTGTAAGAATTGAATATTATCTAAAATGGAACCGTTTCAATAATCCTTTCATATTTTATTATATTTATTTAAAGCTCTTATTAAAGTTGTTTTCTATTTATTACAGTTTTCTGGAAGTAGAAAACAAATTATGATAATATAAATATCTTTTTATCTTTAAAGATAACCTAGGAATATCTTTATACTTATTATATTCATAATAGGTTTTTTCGCGTTATATGTATCCATAAAATAGCTAATATAATGAATTAATATTTGTAAAATAAATCATAAACAATATTTTTTGTCGCCAAAATGCATCAAATGAAATATAAAAAATAATTATGTACATATATTTCATATACACTAAATTACAATATTTTGCCACTCTAAAAAAATTAATTTAATATTTGTAATGGTATTGTAAATGAAATGCATTGACACTATTTTTTTAAAGTTTATAAAAAATAAGCATCAAATATTTCCTTTATTTATATTTATTTTCATTATGTGAGCTGTATTAATAGATTTTTATAAGAAAATTAGTTGAAATTGGCGTTCTTGAAAATTTGATTTTGAACACAAAGATATATTTCTATAGTATGGACAAATTCCACTTTCTATGAAATAAATTTAATGTTGCTTTAATAATTATCATTAAATACCAAAGCTGTATCAAGTACAGGTTTATATAATGAATAATGACTTCTGTCGATAAACAAACCTGTTTTTCATCCATATACAAAATTTGCAATGTGGGTAATAGTTATTAAGAGCAGTTTTCTTACATATCTCTTGAAATGGCAGAATAAGTTATTTTTGGGAGATAAGGAAAAAAATCATTGTCACGAAAATATTGGTATTTAATTCTAAAATCTATGGAAAATATTTTGTTGGATTTAACATTCGCATAATTCTTATAGGTTTAATGTTACTTCAGCTTAAAGTTAGTAGTGTATATATTTTTGGCATTTATGTATTTTCTTTAAGAAAAGTACGAATATAGTTAACTTCAATACTTAACTTGACATATGCTTCATATCGGAAAATTACAAAAATATCCGCTAAACATTTTTCATGAAATTAATGTCTATACGTAATAATTAGTAACACAGACATTCTATATACATAATGACAGTTTTCAACCAATTGAACATATTCTAAAAAAATTCTAACTTATATTAATGTATACAAACAGGCATCTTACTTGTAGAAATACAAATAGAACATCATACACGTACGTAATTATCATTAAGTCTCAAAAGTTAGTAGGGAAATAATAGATCTTCTATGTCACTCAAACCGGAACTGTCATTACCGAATGATTCATCGCTATCACCAGAAATATCAGTCCAACTATCAGATTCACTTCCGTTACCATCATCTTCATTATCTTCATCGCCTTCTCCACCCTCACCAATATTTATACCTGCTTGATTATTTTCCTCTTCGTCTCCACCGCCTCCATCATCAGCACCACCTACCTCCATTAAAATCGGAACTGAAAAAGTTCAAACTATCAATCATATGGATTTTTTTATTAGTCTAATTAATTTTACATAAAAATGATAAACCTTTGCAAACATAATTTTGGAAATTCGAAGGTTGTAGTACATTGTTTTGTAGGTTTCGCCGTTTTGTAAATTGTAATTTCTGAAGTACCGCTATCAATAAAAAATCTAGAGGAACTTTTTTCGATTCTAGACAATATCAAAAAGTTGCAAATTCTCAAAGAGGAGATGTTTTTAAAGAGGGACTAGAGAAAATATTTCTTCCCTACAAATTTACATATATTATTAAAGAAAAAGCGAAAAGCAAAGCAATCGACTATTTAGATTTTTTTGTTTCTAATAAATTATATACATTCTAAAGACTGCACACACCTCTGTCCGAGAAATGGAATCACAGTTTTCTAATTTCTTAGTTTATCGTTATTTTGATTATCGATTCAACACTCACTAGGTGATTTATATATAGTCACCAAAGCGAGACTACCTGACGAGTTCTGAATGAATAAAGCGCGTAGTAGTCACTACTTTGTTGACTACAATTTTTCATTAATTACGATGTAACTGGCAAGTACCGTATACATGCGCTGTCGTTCGTACAACAATAAATGTTCTATTCATGATTTAAAGCGACATAGTGCTCTTCACTGTACTTCCATAGTTTTCTTCTCTGGCCAAGAAATGAAAGTAGAGTTTTCTCATTTCATCGATTATCACTATTCGATTCAACACCAGGTGATTTATATACAGTCAACAAAGCGAGGTTATCTGAGAAGTTTTGAATAAACAAAACATATAATAAACAGTCCTTTGCTGACAGTAATTTTTCATTTATTATTTCCATCTATAAGTAATTAATTGGTCTTATTTAGTAAATATAAATAGATTTTATTTATCTTTAGTGTTATATAAGCAGACAGAATATGTCAACATGCCACAAATAACATTACAATAATACACAACAATGAAATACATCTGTAAAAAGAGGAGTAAAATAGGTACATAATCATTCTTAGCAAGAAACTTATGGCACGATATCCACAATAATAAAACAACTTGATAGAGTTGTTGACTGCGAACCAATCTCAGCCTTACGGGCTCCAAAATAGATGTGTGTGTATACAGAATGACAAGAGAAGAAATATTAAAGGGTGTCCCCCAGATACTAATACATTGAGTAATAGAACTTTTGAATCAGCAGAGCCCAAATCCATTTTTTTGAATTTAACCGTGCCAGTATCTCTGAAAGATGACGGTAATTTGTTGTATAGTCTAATCTAATTACTAATTCTCCTAGTTTTCGAAAGTCTAAAAAACTGACTGTTTAATTGATCCTTATTTCTAATGTTATAACTGTGAACATCATCCTCAAGTTCTCTATATGTTTGTCTATGTAAAGTATGGTAAATAAATGTTAAAAAAATTGACATAATTTTCCTACTTATAAAATGTTATAATGACCATTACGACAATCTAAAAACCTTGCGTAGGGCCAATCTTTTGAAGAGAACGAGCCACAGTAGCTGCACCAACTCCGGTTAGATATTTGAGTTTGCTCAAAGTCTTAATACTACGAGATAATTTTGAATATAGTTTGTTAATTTAATACTTCCAGTCCAATGCAGGATCCGAAAAAGTACCCATGAAATTAACACTCACTTAGTCATTAGTAGATCTATTCTCAAAGCACATGGAACGTGTCTTTCTAACATTTAGTATCAGTCTATTTGCATCAAACTAGGTATTAGATGGGCATTTTAGATTGAAAACAGAATTGATTTGCAAACAATAGTTTTGGCACTAACATTTCAGTGTAAATCTTTTATATAGACCACAAATAAAGGCCCTAAAATGGATCCTTGGGAAATACCATGCCGAATGTAGCCCTTCTCACTCGCAGAAAAACTGAAAGACACCTCTTACATACACACTTCAAAATATTCCTACGAAACACACGAACTTTAGTAAAGGTAATCCATGTGAAGCACAGTTAAACGTCCTTAAAAGATCGCAAAAAAGCCCGCTAACAGAATAACGATCTTCAAAACCATTACCCCCAAATTACAGCAGCTAGAATAGGGCGTTAGTTATTGACAAACCTGGTCGGAAGCAGAATTTCTCGACAGATAAGAAATTAGGCTTGTTACTTGAAAAGTATGGGATTAAAAATTAAATGCACTAAACGCCGATATAATTTTCGAGTTGTAATAAATGAAAATTTGAATTTTTGTAATTAAAATTCAAAATATCTAAAAGATCATTTTCTGAATTTCTGATTTCTCTATATTATATCATTGAAATTAAATTTTTATGTTACAAATTAATTTTGATTTGGATTTTGCTGGTAATTCCACTCTTACCATCATTATCAGATGCGTCTTCATCAGATTCGTCCATATCTTCCTCGTCGTCTTCCTCTTCTTGTTCATCCTCATCATCTCTACGCCTGCCAACATCATATAATCGAACTACAGACTCCTGTACCGAATGATACAGGCCTTGATTTTCTACAATTGCAATTTGCGTATCGAACACATTAACGGCCAAATCATATATATTTCTTTTAACATCAATCGTAGCTATACTTGAATAATCAGATGCATCTACAGTTTTAAAACTTGAATCGAATGTAGTATCGTCTTCGACTTCTTGTTCCATTGCTATAGCGTATATTGCATTATTTGTAGACGTAAATAAAACTTGGCATTGATTTAAAACGGGGACGGTTCTTAGTAAATGGAATGTTCTTATATCCCAAACTTCTGTATTAGATACTATTTCTAAACCATTCGGATGAAAGACGCCACTTTGTGTTTGATTCAGCTTATCGAGTTTGTGAATTTGCTTTCCTGATGCCACATCGAATAAAACGCCATCAGATAAAACCAATTCGTCTGTATGACTGAAAGTTGCTTTGTTTTTCGTATATTGGTTACTAATTGACGGCACTAATCTCTGAATTTCTTTGCCAGTTGCCACATCATATATCTGTAAGAATATTTGAAAAAATAATTTTTAATACTATGAGGGATAAAATTAAAAATTACAACTTATTGAAATCAAATATAAGAATATTACCGTTTTATCGTTCAATATTTAATGTTTTATTAAGCTATTCAATAATATATAATAGTCTACCGAAAAACTTTAAAAGTAACAACAACTTATTTTTATAATTTTGTCTTCATAATAATGGCAAAAATACATATAATTTGTTAATTTATTGGAATTTTGAATATATAATGCTGTTTAAGATCAGTACACTATTAAATAGGATAAAGTTATATGTATTTGATCATAAGTAATTATAAATTTAAATCAAGAGACAGTACTTTATTTAAAGATACCTTTAATAATTTTTCCTCGATACCTAACGGTAGAAGAGGAATCGGATAAGCAAAAAGTACGCTAAAAAGATTTTTTTATACCAAATTTCATTTAATAACCTACCGTTGCTGATTCTCCTTTTGTACCCAAGACTCTATCTTGTGTTACTTTATTGAACTCCACGTGATCTTCGTCATCGAACTGTTGCCTTAAAAAAGTATATAAAATATAAATAAATATTAACATATGTAAGTACAATAAATAATCAATTATATTTCAATTATGAAAATGAGGTTAAATATTGTATTGTAAACTCGTCAATATTTGTCAGTTTACATGATAGTTATGCAAATAATTAGTAGCATATTGTTTCGTTATTCAAAGAAATATGAATGTATATTACTTTTTACACAATTATATCGAAATAATGAGCGATCTAGATGCTCATTGTTTAATGCTAGATGCACATTACTTAATGAAAAGTAACATTTTTGTCCCAAACAAATGAATGGCAATTTATGTCAGACGGTTGTACTTAGTGCCACCGTACTACGAAAATCGCTTATTGTAATAGGAAATAAAAGCTCTACAATGTTCGGATGCGTAATTAGTTATGATGGGTTATCAAATTTTAACTCTAAATACGTATGTAAAATGTATACAGTCATGTGCACAAAATTAGCAGTCCTAAATTAATACTTATAAATAACATTTACGACAGCAAATTTTGATATTGAAATTATTTAAAATCCCTGAATATATATGATTTTCGGTAAAGGAAAACTAGTCCTAGAGAAGACAGAAACATTATAACTTGTGCAATGAAGACACCGCTCACAAGTTCAACTGCAATTAAAAGTGAGTTACACTTTAGTATACACTTGTACTATTAGACGAAGATTAACTCAAGAAAAGTTACGTGCAAGAAAATAAAAGGCAAATACAAAGTAGATTGTCGTTTGCTCGTGAACACGTACACTGGGATAAAAAAATTGGCGTAATTTACTGTGGTTCGACGAATCGAAAATAGTTTTATTTAATTCCGGTGCATACTAATAACACGTACGAAGATCACCATTGACAACATTTCAACCCCAGTACACCAAAAAGACAGTAAAATTCGGAAGTTTAAGCATTATGCTGTGGGGGTGTTTTTCGTGGTATGGCGTAGGTCCTTTACACAAGATAGAAGGCATGATGAATGCTGACGTCTATGTGAACATATTACAAACTGTGCTTCTACCATGTGCAGAAGAAGAAATGTCAATAAAATGGTTGTATATGCAGGATAACGATCCGAAGCATGTTTCTCGTAAGCGAAAACATGGTTTCGAGATAATAACGTTCGCGTCTGGGGATTGATCATAACAATTTCCATTAAACCCCATTGAAAATTTATGGCTGGAGTTGGAAAAAACTGTATCTGCTGCTAAACCGCAAAACATTGACGATCTGTGAGGAATACGCCAAGCCCCGAATGGCAATCAGTTTCAGCGAAAACATGTATGTAGGCAACTGGTGAACTCGTTGCCCCACAGATGTCAAGACGTGATAAACAAAGATCAGGCAAAAGATATTAAGTGTTTCAATCTAAGTAACTAAATAAAAATGACATTTGGTTAGTATTCTGGCATGACTGCTAATTTAATGCATAATTATTTTATTTGTCCTAGAATATAAACAGTTTTATTTTCTCTTTGGTATTAAGAAACCTATTTATTGTTGAATGAATTTCTTCTATTTAACGTATAAATTGATATTTCAGCAAATTTAAGACCACTACTATTTTCGTGCACATGACTGGACATCACCAACAATAGTTTAGGAATATATAGATTTGATTTATTTTTATGAGATAATAATGAGACATTATTTTTGTTTGCCTTTATTGTTCCAGGAAATTATGTAAGCCATGCTTTAGTCATTCTTTTAGACACGGGTGTCGTTTATATATAAATATGTGCTCAAATTGTCTTTGTGTAATATTATTCGCATTTAAAGAAGGTTTAAATAACTGAAGGAAATATATAAGTATACAGAATTAGAAATTTTAATACACATAAAAAGCATAGTTAATTTTTCAAAATTTTCTGTTATTGTTATTCAGGTATTATTAACTTTTGTTGTTGTGTAGTTGTAAATTATTTGGTAAATATTTCTTTTTTTGGAATGTTATTGTTTTCATTATTTACATAAGAAAAGAAATAATTTAGAAATTCCCACATACTTATTTAGTTTCCAGTATAGTACAGCAGTAGTAGTGCAGAAATTTACATGTGCTGTTTGGAAAAGAGAAATATAGATTGAAATTACTCTCAAGCTTTCGATCTCTGCAAAGAATTATTATTCAACGCACCTATTTTTCATATTCCGATTTTGAAAAGAGTTCTGATAACAGACGCTTCGTAATAAGCGGTGTACTATCACAAAAGGTCAATTACGTTCTATTTCAGGACCTGAAATAGGCCAAAACTCAACAATTGAAAAAACTTTCCACTATAATAGAATCATGAAACGTTTTAGACTCAACCTTTTTAGTAGACTATTCCTCATCGAGACGGATCATAAACCCCTAGTCTGACTAATTAGATGGAGGATTAAATTACAAGAGCTAGAATACAAAATCATGTATAAAAAGGACAAAGAAAATATAGTTGCCGAATCGTCATCCCGCGTAGAAATTATCACTAAAGAAACACTAATAATACGATATACACTTTCATTGAAAACTGTCTTGTCAATGCCCATTACCGACCAACCTATAAATCGCATCATAGTAAAGTTAAACGATCAATTTGACGTAAAATATATGAAAATATTAATAAAATATTATAGAATACTATAGAATTAAAATAAAATAATAGATCCTAAGCATTTATTTGACAATTAGGTGATCTCGTAAAAAGTAATATATTATCTAGAGACATGCAAGAATAGGAACAACAATCAAACTTAATTCACGAATATCATTCAAGTAATCATAACGGAATAAATCTGTAATCAGTAATATTCCAAGACCGCTAATTATATCCGGATATATTTTTCGCGATTTCTTCACGAAACAGACGTTGCTTAAAGGCACACCTGCATGCAAGTGCGCAAAGAGAGAAAATATTAGAAAATGCGAAAGCGGTCGAGGGGTATTTGTAGCAATTATATGCCGAATTACATAAATACTACAACAAAAAAAATTTATTCGTTTACAAAAGTTATATTTTCGCTCATTTTTATTATATAAATTGCATTCTGACATATATAAATAAAGTGGCATCCATATCCACTATAACGTAGTTTAGTGTATGAACCAATGAATAAGTGAAGCACAAAGAAACACATTTGAATCTTAGATAAGTTTTTATGGATAAAATTAGTAATTGTGTACTATTGAACCAAGTACTTTATACTAGTTCTAACGCCAAAATCATCGACAATTTTTAAAATTCTGTCGGCGTGGGGAAATTTTTTTATTTTAGAGGAGGAAATCGATCGGTTATTAATAGTTCCATATAAATGTCGTGATTGTTTTGAACTCTTCTCTTAGTCCATCGATGAATTTTCAAATAGATGCATGTTCTACGGCCAACTGTTTCGATATATTGAGTGTGAAAGGAAGGAGATTCTTTAAACATTTACTATAAGCCAATTAGTATCCTCAGTAATTTGCCAAAATTTTCAATGATGTTGTACACCAGCAAATATATGATAATATATGGTAAAATGTATATTGGCAACTCAACAACATGGATTTATTGCTGGTAGATCAACTACTATTAACTTGGCAAAAGTGACACAATATATTGCCGAGACACTGAACTGTTGCTCTCAAGCAGACAAAATTTATATTGATCTTGCCAAGGCGTTTGATCCTACCATGATCTACTGTTGATTAAACTTGATTCACCGAGTTTCTGTGCTGGTTTGTTGCAGTTTGCGTCGTCGTTTTAGTAACATATGCCTTAATGGTTACTTCTCTATACTATTTACTATGGTATCTGGCGTTCCTCAGTGGTCAAATTAAGGTCCGTTGTTATTCAACTTTCATATAAGTGATTTGTTATTACAGTTGGACTGTAATGTACGCGGATGATTTAAAAATATTTTGTGAAATATTGAACTTGGAGAATTGCCTGAATCTGCAGAGACACTCATCAATGATTGGTACGTACACAAAGGAATTACCTTAAAATAATCTATATCTGTCAAGAGGTACTGATTACTCAATGCTGTTTCTGTGGAAACTTGTGAAATAGAATAGACGCTCCTATGTTACGTTCGCAGCTTTGTTTTGCAATACTCGGTAGGTCCACAAAACCATCACCCACACCTTAAATGAAACTCTACAGTTCATACGATGAGTAATTCCAATGAGCACTATTCAGACTTGTTTGTAGCATAACAAAATTATTTGTTTGTTTTTCATTTACTAGTAGTATGTTTTGGTTACTATTCTCTGTAGAAAACTACTGCACAATTGTTTCTTTTTATTTTGTCCTGTAAGTGGAAATTTTGTTTCTGTTGGGTGGACAATAAAGACATTATTATTATTAATATTATATGTATAATATTGCAATACATTATCATTTTTACTTTGAGAGAACATTCATGATTGTTATTATACTCATGAACCAACCTTAAATGTTAAATGTTTCCTTATATTTTGACATACGTGAAAAAACATCCTTTTATTGAAGTATTTGGAAAGCATTTCCTAATGGCTGATGTAACACTTTGCCTATAAGTATTATAATAACGTAGACTTGTATGAATATGTTCGGAAATATTTTGAAAGTATCATGTACATACCAGGTACTTGCAGTGCTTAAATGCTGCAGCCAATTCTCTTTGTCAAAAATCAAAATTCTGGTTGGTCCCGGTTCCGAATCACAAAGTAAAACGTTTATTGTGGCATTAGCTTGAGGCACATATTATTAATATCACTGTGTTATATCACGTTTTTGAAGGTTCACAGGGTCGACTGGAACAGCGTTTATTTCCTTGCGTTTTCTCCCAATTATTATTCTCGAAGCTACATTATTCGGTAATATAGCTTGAGAGGCTTGCGTCATATCGCTTATTAATCACTTTGTTAGTGATTTCAACAGTTTGCGTTGTGAGAATGAATATTTAAATTTTTAATTACTTCTCCATCAAAAATATGGATTCGAGCTTTGCTCTTACTCCTTTCTTCATAACGCCAAAAATTCAAGTTGTTGAAAAAGTACCCAAATCCATGGTGCGAAAACATTTTAGTCATGCTTACTTAATATTTGACATTCCATTTTTGCAAAAATATACCTTTCCGTAATAGGCACAGAAAACAACTACATTTTAAATTGATCATACATAGTAAATGGTAATGTTTCCAAATAATCAGCTTAATGAGAGTTGAATGCCACCCTCACCGCATCACCCCATAAGACAAAATTAGCTACGGATTAAATTATGTTATTATAGGTACGCAATAACAAAGTCTCAGAGTGGATAATTAAAATACAAAATAAATAAATCGTCGGCTCTACTATTTATGATTTACAATTGATTGCGTAATAAATGGCGCAGTTTAAACGGAGTTGGGCATAGATCATGCATGTATTCGGTGATTTATCTATAGACTAAGAAAAGTTCAAAGGGGTCGCGGCGACATGGAACAATTAATAGCCGGTCAATTTTCTCCTCTAAAACTTAAGAAATTTCGAAATAAAAATAAAAACTTATCAAAAATTTAAATATGTTTATTTTCGGCGACGAATTTGCCCAGAGGCAAAACGTCATAGACCAGAAATAAGAATTGGAAAATAGTAATAGTAAGTAAGTAAGTAAGTAAGTAAGTAAGTAAGTAAGTAAGTAATAATACATTTGCTTTAAATGTTGTTACAAGCATAGCGCCTGTATATAATGGTTATTTGAACAATTTTGCTTACTATTTCCTACACTTAACGCCCTCTTGTTTCCATCCGCCAAAGTTAAAAGCCGATATTATCGACTTTAGCTATTAAATCGCTGATTTAAAAACGTTCTTGTTTTTGCTTGTTAAAAGTTACATTAAGCCATGACGTTGCGTATTTTCTTCCTCTTTTTCATCTTGATTGCAGGAAGAATTTAATTAGTCAAGCTTAATTTATGGAAGAAGTGAGTTAAATTTCTAATTAACTAAGTTGGATTTAAACAATAAGGCCTATCGATTTTCTGTGTAGTAGGAAAGTTCTTACGCCGTTGTCAAACACGTGCTTGCTTGATTTTTGAGGATGGAAATTCTTGGTGCGAAGCGGAAATACGCTCTTGTAATTCATTCTAAACACCCGCACCAACACCTGGAAGGTTAGTATGTTAGTCTTGTATATCATAGTGTCCCAATTTTCTTTGTTTCTTTCTACGTTAACTTTAGGGGTTTTATGCCTGGCTATATCCTAAATTCTATTTTGTCATAACTATCCAGAGATATCTAATGCAGTGGCGGCTGGTCAGGTGAGGCAGTGCCTCACCATCTAAATCTTGGAATTATAACAAGAATAATATGTATACTTTTAAAATTCTTTATAAATTAATTATCATCTTTTATTCAGAATTTATCTTATAAACAATTAGAAAATAGTTTTAAATAAACTGGCATTACAAGCAAAGTACAAATTTATCATTTCATTTTAATTCCGTGCGAATGTACGAGCGCGTATACTTGCCCCGACCAACTTCATGCTTGATCTATGTCCCTACTAAACACGAATATTTGAGGCCCGGCCACTCATTGCCTCTCATTGAAAATTTATAACGCACTACAGCAGTCAAAAAAATTCTCAATTTCTATGGAAATTACAGTAAAGTATTAGCTACATATTTAAGATAACAAAGAAGAAAAAATATTCAAAAAGTTAATAGATTTTTCTAACTTTATTGTGAGATTTTTGAATTTTTTAATAATATAGAAAGCATAATTAATAGGATAAATTAAGTATTTATTTAATGATATAAAGATGTCTAAAGGTTTACATTCTTCTTGTACAGTTTCTCAATATTTCCTCCACGCAAATAATATGTTTTAAGTTTTAACAGGAGTATTTTTATTGTTTCAAGTAGATATTATTTAGATATCAATGTATGTATGTATGTACAATACAATAATTATCTGAAGCCAATTTAAACTGAGCCTCTCATCGAATCACAATCGCCGAACTACCGAATATACTCGAGGCTGACATTCTCGGCCCGAATCGCAAATTACAGCAGTTAAACTCGGGGGAATAACAAAGTTAGGTTAAATATTTTAATATTTGTTTAGTGATATTTTCAGTGATTTAAAAATTGTGAATATGGATTTAGAAAATGTAAGAAATACACAAGACATTGTAGATTTTTTAATAAGAAATACGTTCGTTGTTCTATCGGTAGAAGATCAATTATATGTCAAAAACCTTCCAAGATCAAACCCTGATTTATCAAAATCTCTTACAATACACGGTAAATCTAACTGAAATTTCAATAATTCGTGGTATAACAAATGTAATTGGTTATGTGGTAGTATAAAAAGAAACAGATTATTTTGTTGGGCATGTATAATTTTTTCCACAAATACAGATAGTATTTGGAGTAAAACGGGTTATTTTGATCTTAAAAACTTGTCGCGATCAGTAGAAAAACATACTAAATCCAAACATCACATTTTAGCTACTTGTAAATTACATATGTTCGGAAAATATAATATCGCGGATGCGATAGACAATGTGAGGCGCAATCAAATAAAGAATTACAATAAAGAAGTTAGCCAAAATCGAGATATATTAAAGCGTTTAATTGATATTACTATATTTCTTTGTACACAGGAATTATCTTTCAGAGGACATAATGAAACAAATACTTCTGCAAACAGGGGAAATTTTAAAGAACTTGTTTTATTAACGGCAAAACATGATACCATTTTACAAAAATTCTTAGATGATAGCTCTGTATTTTTTGGCACATCGAAAACAATTCAAAACGAATTAATAGAATCAATTAGTTTTATTGTAAAGAAAAAAATAGATTGTGAAATTTTTATTCAGAATATTTTTCATGGCAAATAGACGAAACAACAGATATAACATGTAATTCGCAATTGTCTATTATTGTAAGATACACGATCGAGGGTAATATTGTTGAAAGGTTTTTAGGATTCTTTGATGTAAGTTCAGGTCGCACCTCTGATGATTTATTTAAATTATTAACTAATATTTTTGAAAAATTTCAGTTTAATAGTAAACTAATTGCTCAAACGTATGACGGAGCGGCAGTTATGGCTGGGCATGTGAACGGTTTACAAACAAAAGTTAAAGAAATAGCTCCTCAAGCAATATTTACACACTGCCATGCACATGTCTTGAATTTAGTGTTAGGAACATCTTGTAAGTCCATAACGTCTGTAAGAATATTTTTTTCAAATTTGTCAGGGTTTTCATCTTTTTTTTCCAAATCCACTAAGAGAACTCATGTGTTAAATTTAATCTGTCAAAAACATATACCATCAAACGCATCTACTCGTTGGAATTTCACTTCTAGGGCTGTTTTTACAATTCATGCGAATAAAAATAAGTTAATTGAAGTTTTTGATTTCATTGCAGAAAGTCCTGACTTTGATAGCATATCTATACGAGAAGCTTTTGGATTAAAAAATCTTCTTCTGGATAATGATTTTAATTTTCTTTTAGATACTTTTAAGTTAATATTTGGACAAACTGACGTTGTATTTTCAATATTACAAAACAAACTAACTGATGTTATTTATGCCAGAGATCGTTTACGTTTTTTGCTTGATAAGTTTAGAGAATTTCGGGAGTGTGATACATATTTCAGTACTGTATACGAAAATTCGATGTCTTACGAATCTGTTGCGTAGAATTGATGACGTTCCAGATACTAAACAAAATTATAGAAAATTATTTTTCGAAATTCTAGATACGTTTATTAGTCAAATTGAAATTAGATTTATTGATTTAGAAAAACTTGCTTTTTTTGATTTATTAACAGAAAGTAAATTTGAAGAATATTCGAAGGCATTTCCTCAGAGGCTCTTAAATAATTTGTTTGAACAATATAAATTTTTTGATCAAATTCAATTAAAAAATGAATTAGCTGTTATTTATAGTGACATGCAACTCCTTGGTAATTCTAAAACACCATGTGAAATGTTAAGATTTATGCACGAACAAAAGTTAGCCATCTGTATGCCAGAACTTTTTAAATTGCTAAGTATAGTAGTTACCATACCGGTAACTTCCGCGTCCGTTGAGCGAAGTTTTTCCACATTGAAACGTATAAAATCGTATGTTAGAAATACAATTGGACAACAAAGACTTAGTAACTGTGCACTAATTGCAATCGAAAAGGAATTGGTTAAAACGATGACGAGGGATGCACGATTTTATAATGATGTAATTGATTATTTTGCTAACACAAAAAACCGGAGGATACCTTTGCTATACAAGAAGTAAAATCTATTAAATATAATTCTACGTGCAATGCCAATAAAGGAAATTCTCTGTATTTTAAAATATTTTCATTTTGCATGTAATTTTGAAATTTTGTTATTGGATTGTTGTTGATTTATATATATACATATATATGTATATATTTGTTATATTATTAAATTTTATATTATAATAGGAATGTATTTATTTTTTATTTTTAAATCCTAGAAGATTGAGTTCTTATTTTTGATTAATGTTTTTAGAATTTGTTTGATTTTTTAGAATATTTATTTTCGTTTCACAAGGGTTTGCTTTGAAACTTCGTTTTCCCTTAAAAATCTAATGGGGCGCGATATAGGGCTCAGTTCACGTCTGGCAGCCCTGTTTGTACTGGAAGCCCTATATATATATATAAATATATATAAACTGTTTTTATATGTAGTAGGTATATAGAGTTTATTAATCAATTGTAAACAATTTTGAATATTTATTATTCTATCTGCCTCACCATGTCAAATACTCACGAGCCGCCACTGATCTAATGAAGGGGTAATCGTAGTATTAGAGTGTTGCACCTGGGATAACCAAACAGTTTGTACAAAACTATTGTTATTACTTGTGTCAAATATAATTGGTTAAATCTTCATAAGTGTTAATAAAAGTACAGAATGTGGTTACGACAGTTAATTTCAATTATTCATTTTCTTG
Organism: Dermolepida albohirtum; assembly: GCA_031893035.1. NCBI lineage: Eukaryota > Metazoa > Arthropoda > Insecta > Coleoptera > Scarabaeidae > Dermolepida > Dermolepida albohirtum. The sequence goes on from JAVIWB010002505.1 coordinate 224,289, forward strand.
GCTCGTTACCAAGTAACAGCTAGACCTTGGCGTCATTTATTAAGTTCTTTTTACTATTCGCTTCGCGAATAATTAACAGACAATTTGAATTTATCACTTTCTTTGTTCAATTAGCAGTAACAGTAGCCCTCAGTTACCTGTGTTAATTTTGTTTAATTCCTTGAAAGTTTACTTTAAGCATCACTGTCAGATATTATTGTGTCATTTCTTTAAATATATAATTAAGAGTTAACTCAGTAGCAGCTGAATTTCATTAGTTTGCATTTTCGATCTTTGTAATTATTTAGTGATTGTGCCTCAGAGGCGTATTCAGGCGTACCCATTAGGGGCCCATGTATAATTGTACTTTCCATTGTGAACCAACTATACGTATAGCAGGGGAAAAGGAATTTATATATTTACATTATCTTAATTTAAATTATCTATGCTAATTCGCCAACTTAATTAATTATTTCATAACTTTATTATCAACATAATCAAACATAGCATAGACTCATAATTATTTCAGTGTTAAAGCATTTATTCTAGGCAAATTCACTATTTAAACTTAATTATTTCAAACTTTGTAATTCAAATTATCAATCTATCGCATGCTTATAAAATGATCTTAGTTTTTTAAAATTATTTCTAAATTCATTAATTCAATTAATTGTTTTATATCTTGTAATTAAATTATCAACCATACAATAGACCCATAATTATTTTAGTTTAAATTATTCATTTTGAAGAATTCGTAATCAAATGTTTATTCAATACCATGTCCTTATAATTATTGAATGACATACAATAATATAGCGCTTAATAGTTGTTACGTCTTTCTTTTCTTTTTTCATTATTTTACTTGGTGTACAGGAGGTCCTTATTTTTAATTGTTTACTAACGTATTTTTGCGGATTCTCCGCTTCAATATCAACGAAGGGCTTTTAAGGTACGATATTGTGGCGCCTCCGAACATCATATTAATGGGGAACCCTCCCATTCTCTGCAAATTATTGAGCTGGTAAGCACTCGAAAAACAAGTTAGTGAATCGTTCAACTAACCAAAAGTAAGAGCGTTAGTAATTTTTGACGTCCTAATCAGGACCTAGGTGTTACAATGTCTTGAAGTCATATTCAGATAAGCATTTTAAAAAAAAGTTAGGCTTGTTTATTTTCATTCAATATATTAATTTGTATTTTTGTTGCGTGCATTGACTTGCAGTTAGTAGTAATAAAAAATGAATGATAAACATTCACTTTAAGTCAAGTTAAATTATGTATTGTTTATGAAATAGAGATTATGTTAGTTCCGTTTGCTTTATTTGTCATTTAATATATACAAATACGATACACGCATATATGAGTTTGATCATCAAATATATTTTTATTCCATAAGTTACATAACTAGATACCTATTTAAAATGTAATAAAATCTATTTAAGGTGAGAGTATTGTATAAATTTCAAATATTAAAATGTTAAATTTGTTAATTTAAATGCAGAAAAATCGTTTCTGTTAAGAAATAATCGCTTTTGTTCGTGTTACTAAATGTTTTTAACTAGTGTTTTGATTCAGTATAAACTTATTTAAAATTGTACGATGAAGGATAGATAACAACTTTGTAAAAGCTCAAAGTGATAATATCTACGTTTGTAATTCCGACATTTGAAATTTACAGGTTAAGTACAAGTATCAAAAGTAACATTTTAATTTTCCTTTGCATGAAGCATATTATATTGTACTTCTTTTACATTAATAATATATTATCCACTTTACAGTTATTTCTGAACTTAATAATTTTAAATGGTTGTAATTTACTTCTAAATAAGAGCATACGCCGTATAGTACTGACAATTACAAGGGCTTGGAAATTTAATTGCACTGATAATAAAAATTGTGCGTGATCCCTATACACATAATGCTTATAATTTAAAAAATACAAAATTTTCTTTTATTTTCAATGAACAATGTTATTGAATACTTTTGGACTGTACTATTTTCCTTATATTTTTAATAAATTGTGATGGTTTCGTCTAATATACAATTTTGAAACAAGAGCGAACACTTCGACTTTCAAAACTTCCTTCAGAGTCAAGGTACCTAAAACGAGGGTGATTACAGATAACAATGAGTTTATTTTCCTAAAATTTCCGAGAACAGAACTAGGTGGATTATATTTACATTTATAATTTACCTTAAAGTAGTTATAAATTGATTAGATATTGATAGCAAGTTTTTATTATTATTATGTATTACTATTCTATCTATTAACACGATTTTTGTAAATCATGTACATACATATATACATGTGCATAGTATTGCATATGGTTTATAATTTATTTCAGTAATAATAACCCAAAAGTACTAAGTATATTCAGATATATTTTCCAGATTTGTTTACGAAACTAATGTAGCTTGGAAACATTGCAAGCGCAAGGTATTTCCTAAAAGCAACATCAGTAGTTGGGTATACAGAGGGAAAATTATTTGAATATGTAAAATTGGTCGATGGGTATTTTAGCGATTATATCTCGATTTACATGATATTATATATGTTACGAATAAGGTTCGTAAAATACACTGCTCGATCCTAGCCGTCCCATTCGTTAAACACGTAACTACTATTACCATATATTTAATGTCCATGGATTGGCATCGGCTTTGCGAATTTTATCTATGACTACTATAATGCAGTTTAATATATGAACCGATGAGCAAGCCAAGTACCAAATCAAATATACGAGATTTGAGACATATAATTTATTAATACGAGTTCGCACACAACGTTGAGGTGAACAGAGATGCTTACTAAACCACCCTGTCACTTGATACTAATCTGTCAGAAAATATGACTCGCTTATACAGTGTTCTTCGGACGCTTCTTCCCTATTGCTGTGGCGCTATTTTCTCGGGCAAATTCGATAAGTGCGGTAGCGACTGCGACAGCTCGAAGGTGAACCACTCTTATTCGCTGAAGACCACTCGGTGATATCCCGTACCGTCGACAAGACCAGGATATATAGGGACATGCCCACATATTTCAGGAAACAGACCACATATGCTTTTCTACACCAACTAACTAAAATAGACAATAAAAAACACAAGTAACAAAACACAGTGTTACCGATAAAATGGTAAAAATCCTATCACAGAACGCTATTATGTTAATACCAGCAATAACAAATGCGATACTGCGTATACAAATCTTTCCAAAACAATAGAACTATGCCAAAGTACTAATGCACTCCAAACTCCGTAAAAAGAAAAACGATTAATCTAGATACTGTCCGAACTGCCCCCTCCCGACAATCAGTGAAATTATTAAAAGACTAATACTAACATGACCCGGAGTAAGAGAATACATAAATAATAACTTCAATAAAAACCGAAGAGTAACAGGCGCGATGTTAGATCACTTCAGAGCTTACGACTGCGTATGATATCAAGGATTATTACACAAAAAAATAACTCAATTGCCTAGAGCACCTTAACAGAATAACAGACAAATAGCTATACAGATGCATACCTATACAGACGTGCCATAAGGATCGACGATTCACACAACACGGCACTGTCGCCACATACGCAAAAGACACAGCAATACTCGTGGACTCATTTGAACCCGAAATAGATGCAAACAAACAATAGACAAGTGACAGTATCGTTAAATGGTGCCACAGATGGCATATAATTTTCAACGCTGAAAAAATACAAGTCGTAGTGCTCCAACACAACAAAAAAGCACACCCACTGCCGCTAAAAATCGAAAACACAACGGTTGCGTGGACAAACAAAGTTAATTATCTCGGACTAACACTCGACAAAATACTAATACTGCTTAGTGGGCAGGTGCTCTACTATTAAGCTACCAAGGACTGTAAGATTCGATTTCTTAATCGTGCCATAAATTTCATTATGTAAACAAATCTTTAGTTGAAAACCCGCAGTAGGTCTTGTTATTAAATGTAACTGCATATACACACACGTGTATATATATATATATACATACTGCAGGCCATAAGTTTGGAATCAGTTCCAGTAAATTCATAAAAATTAAAATTTATCTATGTTACGCTGACGGTGTTTTACAAAACATGGTTTGGCCGGCACAATCGCCAGACCTCAATCCAATAGAGCTGTTGTGGGAAGAATTGGATAGAAAAGTGCGTGAAAAGTGTCCGACGTCCCAGACTCACATGTGGCAAGTTATACAAGATTCTTGGGCAAATATATCCAATGAAACCCTTACAAAATTAGTGTCTCGTTTACCGCGATTGTGTGCTGCCGTCATTAAAGCAAAAGGAGGGTATTTCGATGAAAAGTCCGTTTAGTTGATAATAAAAATAAGTGGATGTAAATAAATAAAATTTGCTTTTTTTCCTGCTTATTTTATAATAAAACGTTTTGGTATATTAATATTGTTTTATTTTTACAATGTTTGTTAAAGCCACTACAATATTTTCATTATATTCAGAAGTGATTCCTAACTTATGCAAGTGATTCCAAACTTATGGCCTGCAGTGTATATATATATATATATATATAAACTTGCGTGCATAGAAATCGGCCCACTGTAAACTTTTGATTTAAACTATATATTTTTTCAAAATTATTCATCAGATCAAAAAAAGAAATATGCTGTTTTAACGACAATTTAATATGCTTTAATGTGAGTATAAATTTATCAAGAAGGCTTATCGTTTATAGCGTAGCAACCGATAAAACAAATAAACCGTGGATGATTCCAACGACAATAACAAATTTGTCAATATTAAAATTATTGCGTTTGCAACTGATATTTGCATATTATTCGTTTTTCTTAATCTCAATAGTGTTCAAGTGTGTTAGTTTAATGCATACTACACCAGAAAAAGCCGCCCAAGTTATTGCTTTAATCGAAAATGGGCTTGGGCAGCGAGCTGTTGCTAGACAATTGGATATGACACGCGCAGCGGTTCGAAGAGTGTGCAACCGTTATGAGGAGACTGGATCCTTTCATAGGCGACCTGGAACAGGCAGAAGGCGATTTACTACCGCTCGTGATGACCGCTTTATTGTGTCAACAACATTAAGAAATCGTCACCTTAATGCCGTTCAAGTGCAACGACAGCTCCGTGAGGTGCGAGGAGTGGTTATTAGTCAGTGGACAGTAAGACGAAGACTGCAGAAAAATAACCTGACCCCTAAACCACCTGCGATTGGCCCAAAACTTACTCTAGCTCATCGGCAAGCACGCCTGCGTTTTGCACGGGATCATTTGAATTGGACATTGGAACAATAAGGATCTGTTCTGTTCTCAGATGAGACCAGAATATGCCTCCATGGTAGCGACCGGAGAAGGAAAGTATACCGAAGACCAAGAGAGCGATTTGCAGATTGCTGCCTTGAAGAACGGAGTGCTTATGGAGGTGATTCGTGTATGATCTGGGGTGCAACTTCTATAGGAGCACGAACCGACCTTGAGTTCATTCGTAGGGGCGACCGCGTTCACGGAAGAAGAGGTTTAACGGCTGCTAGATATATCGAGGAGATTTTAGCAATTCATGTGGTACCTTACGTCGACTACATTGGAGACGAATTTACCTTTATGCATGACAATGCAAGGCCGCACACCGCAAGAATTGTGCAAGATTACATTGCAGAAGTCGGTTTTCGGGTTATGGAGTGGCCAGCATGCAGTTCTGACATAAATCCCATCGAACATTTATGGGATGAGCTAAAACGAAGAATTCGAGCTAGACTTCATACCCCAAACTCGATCCCAGAGCTTATTGTTGCAGTAGAAGATGAGTGGTTTAACATCCCTCAAGAAACAATAGCAAACTTGATTAGATCAATGACTAATCGTATGAGAGATGTTATTAGGGCAATAGGAGGTCATACCCATTATTAAAAAATTAAGTGTTAAGTTTTAAATTGCCAATAACCCTATTTATGTTAATAATAAAAAAGCTTAATTTGCTTAATGGTAAACATAGGAAGTCGAAATAAGTTTTCATAAATTTATACTCACATTAAAGCATATTAAATTGTCGTTAACAGCATATTTCTTTTTTTTAATCTGATGAATAATTTTGAAAAAATATATAGTTTAAGTCAAAAGTTTACAGTGGGCCGATTTCTATGCACGCAAGTTTATATATATACACAATTACGTGAATTTCACCATGTAAATTAATGAAAACTCGAAATTTCTTGCTTATGACATCGCTTTAATTAAGGCAGAAATCGATTTAATTCGATTCCTTTCCAAGGGCATGATTATTTTATTAATTTCTGTTTTAATTAAAGCGGTGTGATAAATAGGAGATTTCAAGTTTTCATTAATTTACATAGTGTAATGTACACACACGTATATATATATATACGTGTGTGTATATGGAATTGCATATGTATTTAATAATGTGACCTAATATTGCATAAATTGCGTTGAAAAAAATTGTATCTGATATTAAGAATAAGAACATTGACAATTCAATAGTCATAGGTTTGATAATCTAGTTTCTATAACGCAATTCGAAACAAACAAAAACGAAGAATTTATATAGTTAGTAAGTTATCGGATCAGCAATTTACGCTTAACAAGTACTTAAAATTCGTACTTATTTAGTTCTTAAAATTTGCACTTGGTAAGTACTTAAAATTCGGACTTGTTTAGTACGTAAAGCCCTTCTATTTGAAGACTTCCAAAACGCCTTCAATCCAGCTATCGCTGTCATTCCTGCGTATAAAACTAATTTCGATAATTAATCCACAATACTTAAAGGTACTACTTAATAATGGCAATTCATAAAGACGCTAAAGATTCAGAATTATTCTGATAAAAAACACATTAAAGCATGTACTTTATATTCGAAACCTTGACGAAAAATGTATCTATCTCTTGACAAGTCTCCAAATTCAAAAACAAGACGTACATAGAGACACATTTACCCAAAACTAAGTAGAACACGCGTTACGATACCAAACGAAAGATTAAACATAAACACCTCAAAACAACTAAAGAAAACCACACAATAACGATAACGGACTCACAAAAATGGTAATTAAATAAATAAGATTGTGAATTAACCTAAAATCTCTAAAATGAAATGCTAGATAGAAAATACTTGACATCGACACCTAACTCTTAAGACAATAACAATAATAACGATAACGCGTGGATTGAAAGAAAAATTATTACGTTCAATAATAACCAGCAAGAAGTGGACTCAAATAAAACAGTTCTAGATCAATAAATCAAACACAACTATAGGAACATGAAAGGTTGGCATGGTCATCACATGTAAACGACACAAATTTTATGGAAAAGCTATATATAGATAGTGATGCATTTACAGGAGTAATTAAGCGTTACAAACAATGGGGTTTAAAGAAAGGTTTTAAAATATAAGGTAGGATCACGTGAATATAAAATTTTCCAAAGTAAACAGTTAATTCTAGGTTACGTAATATAAATGAATGATATATAGAGAGGAGCAAAAGAAGCCATCACACTGGGACCAATATATATATAAGGATAAAACAGTAACGAAAGTATTACACGAACACAATGAAGTGGAAAAGGGTGAATAGAACTAAGATTAACGAAAGGAACAAATTATATTAACTACAAAGAAACATATGTATTTTACATTAGGGAATTAATATGATACAGACTATACACTATAGTAATGTTAACATACATCATAATGTATCTGTTAGGCAAAATAAAACGTAACATTCTATAATAATATAATATGCTTAACTTAAACAATAAAACCCGATAAGGTTTATTAAAGAATAATATACTCTTTAAACGAATGAAGATAATTTTATTAATTATTTATTAAATGCTTAGATAATATTCCTTCTTGAATGGAGCAATATCCAATCGTACGTAAAAATTTTGGTGCATATTTAATAACATTTCACGAATAATACCATCTTAACACCAGGAACAATATCGTATTATGGTGACGTTCCTTTACGGTTGAGTTATCATTAATAGAAGAAAATCCAATTATTGCACTCCAAACGATGCTAGTCCACACGTTAATTTTCGGTTGATATTGCCCTCATATTGAAAAATTAAAATGCAGATTTTTACGCGATTTTACGCTGTTACGCTCCGCATATAAATAATAATTGTTTATATCATGGTTTTTAAATTAAGTTATTTAAATTTAAAAATAGTTCGAATTTCAAGTCATAAATTATTAATCTTGACCTTTTTGTGATATATACAAATGCAGGAATCTTTTGTATTCGTCACGTACTGTCCAACTGTAATAAAGCAACGTCTACCCGCCGTTTTCTAGGAAGTCGAATATTCCCGCCAATTTCTAGCGTGCCTATTCTCTCGTGTCATTGGTTGATTCAAACATGTCCAATACACCTAACCCCTCGGCCTAGGGGTTCTTTTTAAAGCACCCACGTGTAAGACACGGAGACTTCTTCTCAGATCATGACAAAGTACACACGCATTCCTTTGACGTGATCGTGAAGTTGTTTTCTCGCGTTTGTTGTGTCCACGTGTTTAAGTTCGCGTCCGCGGAATAAGCACGGCATCCTGACCCAGGATATATAATCATAAACACGCAAGTACACGCATCGCCCGATGCACATTTTAATCTAACCCTTTTTATATTTTATTACAGCTTTGCTATTACATTATCATATTTTATTTGTTGCTCTCGTTATTAATTATCTTTATTTAACATATTCACATAACTTAGTGAATAAAATTTTAAAAACAATCCTGCTGTTTTATTTCCACTAATAATCTTTCTTTCAGGTTAGCACACGTCCTGGACTTTTGATGCTCATTGTACACAACTACTAATTATTAACTCCTCACATTACATTCAATTACATTACTTTCGTTTCTTTTTTGTTTGCATTTATTACAGCGCTTTAGCTAGCCGAACACGCGCCCGTGTTAAATTGACTAACCATCACGTGCAAATAAATATTCTCTATTAAATAATATCCCTATTATTATTTATTAAAACAAAAGAGGTAATTAATTGTCTCAGCTATATAACTAACCACATTCACAGTCATTTTCGCTCATTTCGCAAAGAAGGAGGTAATAACGCCAATACTAAAATTTAATATTACGATAGTCATTATCAGTAAAAAGTTTTTAAGACGCATTAATTTTAAGGTTGTTTTCTTTCCTGGCCATTTTCGGCGAGTATTTAATTTTACCAGATTTTAGATATACAACGCGCAGACATAACAAGTCCTGTTTTCTTAGTTGTATAAATGTGAAAACCTGAACTAGATGAGTAAAGCTGAACAAATCAATGTAATGATAAAATTTTCTATGTATTAAATAAGGAATAGAGAATGTCTATTTGACTTATTTATTTAATAAGGCTAATATATTAAACATAGATGCTGCAAACCAAGTTGTGCCATACATTCGCTTAGAAAAGTAGATTATAATTATTAACTGATGTGACCTTCAATTGTTGAAAATCTACAACAAAATTAAACACAACAACTCAGTTGTGTGATTTTCACAAAATATCTTTATTGAAGAAGTGTAACAATTGTTTCCTCAGCACTGTGACTTCTTCAGACTCAAACGTAAAGCTGACGAAATAATGACAGATGAGTGAAAATAACAATAGAAATTTTATATACTTAAAAACAGAGAGAAATATTCAATTTTACAGAACTTTTATTGCAATAATTCTTACAAAAACGTTTGGCATTTTAATGACATGGGCCGGATTAGCAACTCGAACATCTCTTGGGAATCATATTACATTTCTCCCTGGAAGTTATTCGTAATGTCTGAAGCGTTCTTGGTGGCATATTTCGCAACGAGTCTTCCCACATCACAAGTTTATTCTATTGGATTATTATCTGGGTAATTGATTGGTCTTTCATTATTCCTATGTCAACTTTATCAATTCAGTCACGATGTTTGATGGGGACGAACATTATCGTCCATAAAAATAATTGTTTGTCCCATTGCTACTGCATACGGAAGAACAGTAAGTCGCAGAATTTCATCCAGATATCTCTGGGCAGCGAGAAAACCATTTTCTATGAAATAAAAGTCGGTGTGCATTTCAGCACTTACTCTTGGCTACGCCATCATGCATCCGCTTCCGTATTGAAGCCTTTCTCGGACAAATTGTGAGCTATTGCATGTCGCGTGTTTACGTCAAAGCAGAGTAGATTCATTATCTGACTACAACATAAATATGAATTCGTTGCTGAATAATATTTGTCCCTATTCATTATAATTTCAATTGATATGCTCATTTGCATTTGGTTACCAAAGTTATTCACTTCGCGCTACGTAATAACAGATATAAATAAAGCAAGTGTTTCAAAAATTAAAAAATTATTTATTTTTGATTTTGGTGTTATTGATCCAATCTCCAAAAAACGATTCCAAAGTATAGAAATTAGCAGGACTTTGTTGTATTTCTACACTTTCCAATTGAACTACAGTCCTCTAAACCGTTATCTCTGACGAATCGTGATGTGTTTCCATTTTGGACGATGTTAAAAAAGTGTAAGTCTTTGGACGACGCTTAAAATTGTAAAACTTGATTTCCAATCGCAGAGGTAAATTTTTTGCTAATAACTAGAGCGGCGACGAAAGTGGCAATACCATAGGCGGTACGGTAGAACGGGCAATTGGTGCGCAGTGAATGAGATCATTCACATCAAATACAATACGGTTCACGGTTGGTGTTTAAGTGTAAATTATAAACTGCGGCAAAAGTGTCCGTAGCAGTGCCGTGTCTAGACTTATTCTTACACATTTAGTGCTTACCTAGTAATATGTAATTTCATAACCCTGGTAATGTGTTGTGGAAGTAACTGTACATCTGCATCATTGCATATGTCTCTACGGTTGCTTCTGTAAATGACGTCCTTCGCGACGAGAAAATGTTTTTGTATAGAGAAAAAGATCGTTCGGCGTCTATTGATGTAATTTTGGCAGAAAGAAGCTGTTGTTCAAAATCATTCCAGGGCTCACTATTTGCACATTTGTCATAAATAGTTCGTAAAACATGCAAGTCCGGATTTTTTTTTAAAACACTTAATAATTTTTGATGAGCTCGTACACCAGCAGCGTCAGTTAAACTATGCAAATGAGCGGTCACATTTTGCACTATGCATACTGATGCGTCTAAGGGCAGCGAATCGTTTTCGTTTTGAAGTTTTGTAATTGCTTCTACTAATGGATGGTAATTGTTATATATTGTATGCAGATCTTCCAGAATTTGGGGATTTTCAAATTGATGTTGACTGTCTCTGATTGCTTGGGATTCGGTTGGCCTAAATTTTGATATAACGGATTTAACTTTGTGAAAATTCTTATGGTAATAAAAAGCTGCATTTAGCCACGTGCCCCATCGTGTAAGAATGGGTTCCGGTGGTTCCGAAATATCTGGACAAGTTTTATGAAATTCTTTAAGTCGTTTAGGGGATTTAAGAAACACTTGCTTGGTGGATCCAATCAAATGATCAACGTTTTTATAACTACTTCTAACATTTTCAGCAACTAAATGAAGAGCATGGAGTACACAAGTTATGTGTATTAATTTAGGAAAAGTTACTTTTAGTAACCGTCCGAGTAGTAACATAGTAGCAGCACCATCTGTTACAAGCATGCAGACTTGAGTACTATGAATGTGAAATTTCTTTAAGGTGTTCATTATTATTTGCCGAATATTTGCCGCAGTACATGCTTGTATACGTTTACAGGCTAACAAATAGGGCTGTGAAAATGTGTTGGCTGATAAAATACGTACGATTACGTTTATTATACTATTTTTTTTTAAATTAGTAGTCTCATCTACAGTAATCCACACATTTTTATTATGCAATTCTCTTCTTGCTATATTTTCAAGCCTCTCTCTTAAACGCGGCAAATGTTTCTGTAAAGTTCTTCTTGCAGGTAATTTATAATTTGGCAGATATTTATTCCAGAACACTTGAAAAGGGCGTTTGCTGATTAAACGAAGCGGCAAATTACATGCAGTCAACATAAATAAAAAATCATAAAGGAATGTTGCATAAGGTATTTCATTTCTTTTGTTCAGTTTATGTATTGAACTGTTCACATGTTTTTTACAATTGTCTTTCTTCCGTATTATAAGTCGCTTATTACAAACCAAACACAATACTGCACATCCATCATACTTTAAATCGGGAAATTCTGCTATGTATTTTCTAACCGACGTAGCAAACGGCACAGACTTTCGCGACATGTTTGTGTGAAGTTATTATAAACACTAACCGTGAACCGTATTGTATTTGATGTGAATGATCTCATTCACTGCGCACCAATTGCCCGTTCTACCGTACCGCCTATGGTATTGCCACTTTCGTCGCCGCTCTACTAATAACCAAAGCAGGCTTTTGTACACTTCAAACGCGGTCACTTAACCCATACATATATATGTTAGGATACGTTCTTATTTAAACAGGTTGAAACTAGTGTAAAGAAATATTTTTAGATGTCATATTTAATTGGCACTACTTTTTATTATCAATTATATAGAATATCCGTTAATTGTTTTGAGCAGTATATTTTGAACTTTAAAAATATCAGCTTCAAATGTATAACAAAATCACAAATTATCTTCATAAAAAACGAAAATATTTTGTCAAATATAGACGAACACAATGTAATATCGACATAGGTTATACATGATACATAAGATATCGAATGCTAAAGTCGACTAGGTTTAAATTACAGATCTTTTTTCATATTTATGTTTTTTAAATTAAGTATTAATTTTTTTCTCCAATGCTGAATATTATTATTACTTTTTTACTATTATACGTATACATAAGTACGTTATAAAATCTTTTGATATTTATTTTGATGCCTAGAGAGATTGTAATAACTGTATGTTACAGAAACTGATAAAAATGAACAAAATTGGAAAATCGTATCCAGAATATTCTAAATTTCATATCGCTTAGTATAGTGACTTCGACAATTCATAATATAGAGGTGTCATTTATTATATTTCTTTCCAGTGATATTCAATTTGAAACGAATAATATATGTTATAAATGTGAATTCTCCCTACATTTGATAATATTTTAATTTTAATTAAAAATTTGAGGGTAACAAATTTTAATTTTTTATAGACTGGTATATGTAATAAAAAAATATTATGAAAATGGATAACAAGCGGCTACATTAACAAGTTATATACAAATTGATTGTTAATAATAGTCCCTTAAATTTTTTAGTACTCCGGTTGTCAACACCATACTTCTTATTTCACTGGATTTTTTTATTAAACATTAGCTTGAAGTGAATATCAATTAGTACTAGTTCTGCCTTTATTATTTTTTTATATTTGTGTACTCTAGAGAATATATGTTAAGTAATATTTTTCTATGAATCGTTATATTTACTTCATAAGGTTCGCTTCATCCAGAAGAAAAGTTAATTCTTTTTTTAAATTTAATAAATGTTTTTTTTAGTTGTAGGCACTTCATCTTATAATTAAATCACAAATTGTTATATCTAGATATCTATACACTATAACATAATCATACGAAAATGAATATTATTATGGTTAACTACATTTCTATTTCTAATGTTACGCTCCGCATACATACAAATAATAATTCTTTATATCATGTTTTTTTAAATTAGTTAATTTTAATTTAAAAATAGTTCGATTTTCAATTCATAAATTATTATGTATGTTGACCTTTTTTGTGATATATACAAATGCAGGAATCTTTTGTATTCGTCACATACTGTCAGGCTGTAATAAACTAACTCATACCGCGTCGCTTCTAGGAAGTGAAATACCTAGAAACTTTACAGACCTTTTTATGCCTGGTAATTTTCCATTGACTAACACATTTAATTTTAATTCCGCATATTGATATCTAAATGCAATAGAGATTCAAATATTAATTCTTCTATTTTTCACACAGAATACATGTCCATTATTCTGTCTAGATTTCTATCTGCTAGGTGCTTATACTAAAATTAATATCACAATTTTAATTTATGAAAATATCTTTAGCGCGCCAATTTCTAGCGTGCCTACTCTTTCGCTCTTGGTTGATTTAAACATGACCAGTACACCTTACCCCTTAGTCCATGGGTGGTTTGTTAAAAAGCACTCGCGTGTAAGACACAGAGACTTCTTCTCCGACCATGACAAAGTCCACACGCATCCCTTCGACGCGTTCGTGAAATTGTCTTCCCGCGCTTGTAGTGTTCACGTGGTTATTTTGTGACCGCAAAATATACCTAACATCCTGGCCCAAGATATACACACACAAACCGCAAGTATTTTACGTATCGTCCGATACATATTTTAATCTAACCCTTTTTATATTTTCTTAAACAGCTTTATATCTCTAGATTTACTTTTATTACAGCTTTGCTATTACGCTTATCTTATTTTATTTGTTGCTCTCGATCTTATTAATTATCTTTATTTAATATACTCAAGCTTTAAGAATTAATTTAACTTAGTGAATAAAATTTTAAGGGTAATCCTGTTGTTTTATTTCCACTAATAATCTTTCTTTCAGCTTGGCACACGTCCTGGACTTTTGATGCTCATTGTACACAATTACTAATTATTAACCTCCTTACATTACATTACTTTCTTTTTATTTACATTTATTACAGCACTTCACCTAGCCGGACACGCGCTCGTAATAAGTTTACTAACCATCGCTCATGTGCAAATAAATATATATTCTCTATTAAATAATATCTCCATTATTATATTACCTGTATAAATTAAATTAAATATTTTAAAGAAGGAAGTAATACTAATAAGAATAATTTTGCCATTCTTTTTATAGATTTTTCTTATATATATTTGTTAAAAAGTTTATTATAGTATACATGGAATTAAAATTTTTACTATTATTTATAGTCATATAACACACTATTTTGGAATAATTAATTTACATAAATAGTAAATATAAATATAGACGTGTGTATATCATATTGGAATTTGATAGTAAACATTTTCTTTCATCCATTATTAAACAAAGAAATCATGTATGTTTTTTGTTTTATTTTATTGTTTTAGAATATTTATAGAACAAAGTAGGATTTTATCTTTCATCTAGTTTTTTATCATGCCTCATAAGAACAAGAAATGTTCCGTGACGCCGATATTTTAAAACTTGTTTTTTTAATAAGACGATGATAATTAAGCAATGTTGTAGAAAGTTATGCGAAATAATAATTGGAAGTATTCAAAGCAGACATATTTCTTTGTTATACATTTCGGATTTTGTTTTTCTCAATTATATCAATTTGCTACTTACTTTTACTACCTACCTCATATCTATATCCATGTTTCGAACTGCAAATAGTGCCGATAGTGGTTTACCCCATGTCGAACTTGTCAGTAGTAACTTTCCATCCCATGAAGGTTCCAAATGAACCACGAAACTATCATGAGCTGAAAGATCCGCTGATTTACATTCTCCAGTATTGGTATTAAAAAATCTCACTTGACCTGAATAATCTCCTACTACGATTGTCTGATCACCGGGCTAGATCACAAAAGAAAAAAAATAACGTTATTTATATAAAATGTAAATAAGAAACAAGGAATAAAAGAATTAATAGATTATGTCAAAAAGTAGATTTTAATCAAATTATATCAAAAATGTATTAATTATCGTAAATTTATAATATTGTTTGCGGAACATAACTTGACAGATTTAGCAATAGACACAATATACAGCAACTTAATTGCAGATTATAAGAATTCTTTCGCCAGCTTTTACGGACGCATGTCATAGCTGACAACTGTTTAACGCACTAGCGATAGAACAACGTAGGAGTATAGTCCCTAACCAATTTATTAAGACCATCTTATACAATTACATTTCCATTAAAATTTGTTTATATTTGATATACATACATACCTCTCTTCATTATCGATAAGAATATATTAGATAAAAAGGACGCGTATTTCTGCAGTTTTAATAATAATTTCATTTACCGGACAGATTATATATATATATATATATATATATATATATATATATATATATATATATATATATATACCGAATACCCGACGAACATTGTTATTTTGGATTATCATATACACGGTCAACCAAAGCACTTTTAACAATATATATATATATATATATATATATATATATATATAAAATCTGTCCGGTAAATGAAATTATTATATATATATATATATAATTTGTTAAAAGTGCTTTGGTTGACCGTGTATATGATAATCCAAAATAACAATGTTCGTCGGGTATTCGGTCACTGTTAGAAAAATGAAAAACCAATCCTTTGTTTTATACTCTATATTTCGCTATAAATTTACAGCTTCATCAGGAGTTAAAAAACTAGACTAATTTAAAAATCATTAAAATGTGATTTGCCATACTATATACTAACACACAAAACCGTAAACTATTGTACTAGCGTCAGTGATAGGTAAAGTTAAGAGCATGTTCCCCAAATAACTTGCATCTCAAACCAGTTTGAGATGCAAGTTATTTGGCTATGTGACATAAAAAATATGAGTATTTTAAAAAACTTCGAGAGCGTTGTAAACAAAGGTTTTAATTTTACCAGATTAAGACAAATTTGTGATGGTGCTTCTATAAATCTGTTACCTATTTATAAAGATTATTTGAATTAAGCGTGTCTTATATCAGTAAATGTTAATTGGTATTTCGCAAGATATAAGAACATGTACTTAAATATATTTATATCTAAACGACTTGTATCCGATTTGATGCCCTTATACGTCCTTATATACATATATATAATATCATACATATTTGTGAAGTATAATATTGAGGATATATGAAAAACTGACATGTACAATGTGTCAAAAAGAATTAAAGAAGTTATGATAGCCAAAGGCGGAATCATTAAATATTCATTAAGTAGTTTTGAATATAATTTCTGTACAGTTTTAAATAAATTTATGCATTTAAGTTATTTTCTTTTAGTATTTTAATACCTCTCAAGGGCTCACAGGTAATGTGTGAATGCTGACAGTTGCGTTAGTAATTCTCAGATTTTTAAGCTATAAGACAAGAATCCTCTAGGGGAAAACAAAGCAAGACGATGATGTACCCACGCCATTTACACAAGCAAATATATATAAAACTATGAGGCTCAGCGCTTCTGATGAAGTGGATATGTCGTCCAACGGATGATTCCATCAGCTAGATTATCTTCACTTTTTAAGGTCAAAGCGTAAAAGCCGATGACACAGGGCTACGAGGGAGCGTTTTTATATTCGCGGAATGAGGGACAAGGGGTGGAAATAAAAAAACCAAATTATTTTTCTTTTTCAATATATTCACCTGCAAGACGGATACATTTTTCACATCTTTCAATTAATTTATTTATACCCTCATAAAAAAATGATTTCTCTTTATCTGCAAAATACGCCGAAACTGCCTCCTTGACTTCATCATCGGCAGTAAATTTTTTACCCCGCAGCTCTTTTTTCATTTTCGGAAACAGGTAATAATCACTCGGGGCCAGGTCTGGGCTGTAGGGTGGGTGATTCACAATTTCGAAGCCCACCTTATGCAGGGCAGCTAACGCAACGCGGCTCTTGTGGACGGGCGCGTTGTCGTGCAAAAGCAGAACACCTTTTGTCAATTTTCCCCGTCTTTTCTCTTTAATGGCTTCTTTTAGTCGCTCTAGTATTGAAGCGTAATATTCTCCGGTTATAGAAACACCTTTATCTTTATAATCAATCAACAATATTCCTTCCGAGTCCCAAAATACCGTTGCCATGAGTTTCCCAGCTGATTGTGACACTTTAAATTTCTTGGGAGGTGCTGTGCCTTTTTTATGCCACTGCATGGAGTCTTGTTTGGACTCAGGTTCATAATGATGAACTCAAGTTTCGTCTCCAGTAACAATTCCACTCAATACACCATCCTTGTCTTCATTACAGAGGTCCAAAAATGCACGCGAACACTCTACGCGCTGTTGTTTTTGCGGCGGCGTGAGCATTCTCGGCACCCATCTTGCGCTGACCTTAGACATGCCGAGATGATCGTGTAGGATTTTAAAAATTGTTGTATCGGATACTCCAACCATTTCTGCGAGTTCTTTCTTCTTTAATCGAGCATCTTCGAGTACAATTTGTTCAACTTTTTGGATAGGTGCTGGCGTGGTCACCTCAATGCTCCTGCCCGGCCTCGGGTCGTCTTCAAGGGATTCCCTTCCTTGTTTAAATAAACTATGCCACTTGTACACCATTGTTTTTCCTGGACAAGAGTCGCCGTAAACCAATGACATCTCATTCATTATGGTCGCGACTGATTTTCCTTGCCTGGTAAGGAAGTTTATAACGGCACGATATTCGATTTTTTCCATATTTCACTTTTCACTCCTGATTATGTTGACGATAGCTCAAAGACTAACTGTCTAATAACAATGAAACTTCGTATTTATACTAATCATGAGTCGCTGCACAGGCCACGCCCCCAATGCGCCTACTCACCCCTCTACAACCCGCTCATTCCGCGAATATAAAAACGCTCCCTCGTAAGATTGAATAGAGACCAAAATAGGCCATTTTTTTAGGTAAGGAAGCCAAGAGACGTCTAAGAAAAAACTCGAGATGAATATTCAAAAAAAAAAGAGATTGGAGTACATCCAGATGCTTTCAGGAGACAAAAAGGCCAAAAACAGAAGGACTAACTTTCAAGGGGAGGAAAGGGGGAATTCTTACCACTTTAGATGGAGCAGGTACCGCTAGGTCGTGGGCTAATATTTATTTCTTCTACTGAAGATGACAGCTTACTTATCAAAATACGTATTTAGGAAACAATATTAATGTGGTAAAGGTTTTTTTTTTTACATTTTTGATAACTATAAGGCTTGACTAATTTATATATGAAATTAACTGTGCAGTGTTCGCCCCAGTTGAGGAAGGACAAAAATTAAAGGCTGGGAAGAATAAGAGATTGAGCAATATATAAGACATGGAAGATATCAAAAAACTTTATATGTGCTTGTAATTTGTCATGGTAAGGTTACCTTTCCGGGCATAAGAAAAGAAATCAAAGCTAAAACTATAATAATATCGGAAACACTTCGTCAAGAAGGAAATCTGTAGCCTATTGCCATAGCAAAGTAAAGTATTATATACAATAGGATTAAATGTACCCTAAAACAGATGCTCTATGCGGTTGGTTTCCTATCAACAACAATAGAAGAAGCAGAAAGAGGGTGGGTAATATAATTCGCCCAGTTTTCAAGAGATGAAGGACGTCCAGCTTGTATAATAAACAACATAGTTACATATTGCTAGGGAAAGACCTATTGATTCATCATTGGATGTGATGTCAATGCTCATCATACAGTCTGGGACAGCACAAACATTAATAAATGTTTTGTACGAACAAAGAAAGCGGCTTAATCTACAAGTGACATACATAGAAAGATTCCTCTTCAAACCACAGGTAGATTAGATATGATTTAAGAACTTTTCTCAGAAAGATGGGGTATAGAAATCCGACAGAGACGAGCTGGTAAGAATATAAAAATTTCTTTAGCGATGATTGCGAACGGTTTAGAACTAACAAATAAGCAAATAAATAAGACTGTTGAAGCTGTATATCTGGAAAATTGTCCGAAAAGAATGTCATAAAAAGGGAAATATATAAGTTTGGTGGAATAAAAACTTAGAAAGCCCGAGAGTCAATATTCGAAGGCTGTTTAATAAAGCTGCAGACAACTAAAACTAAAAACTAGACAAAATTCACCCAGTATAACAAGGAAATTCGTAACACTTAGAGGAAGTTCTATGAGGAGGAGAACAAAATTTTCACATGTTTTGGAATACACAAGGCCTTTGTCTGGGAAAATAATTCTGTAATTGAAGTGCGCCTCATCAGAAAGACATTTGGTGCTGAAACGTATGAGAAAGTATTACGAATTTACCAAAAGTCCTCTTTTTAGTGTTATCAATTCTAATAGATTCGACAGACCACAAAAAAATCTCGAAGGAAAACCAACAAGAAAATTAGATGCGGTATAAATTCCAAACATACAAAGTGAGAGCGTAGATATGATATCATGTTTGTGTACAATCTTCAAAGAGTTTTACTTGAAGATATACACCTACTGCGTGGCAGAATGTTAGGGCTGTTAACCTACATAAAGCGGACCAAATTACAAAGCCATACCGTTCAGTTAACTATAATCTTTTATAATAAAAGTTTAGAGAGGCTGGTACATAGGTATATATTTACATCAACCGAGAATATCTAAGGTTACGTTGAATTCTATTATTTAAGAAAATCTATTAATACAGCAACCATTGTCTTATGCAAGTTTAGGTGAGTGGGTGAGAAAAGTTAGTCTCAGGGTGACTCTTTTGTTATACACAAGAATAATTAGACCCATGATAATCTATGAAGCTGCCGTATGTGGCCAAAACTAAGCAAAAAGAAATTACCAGACTCTTAATTGGCATACAAAGACTTAAACGTCTAACTGCAACGCGAGCCTCGAGAACAACTTCTACAGTTACATTGGAGGTGATACTGGACTTACCACTCTAGATATTCATCTACAAAGAAAAGCAAATTTAGTAATCTACAGACTAAGCCAAAACTACGGAATTGATTAGAGGTGGAAGCAGAGTTAGAAATTTAACTTCGATAAAAAAGAAAAATATTGCAATTGAATTAGAGCTATCCTTGCATATCAAGGAATTTGTAATACAATATGCATTTAAAATATATTTCAAATTTTCCTTGTAAACGGATTTAATTGCTCAAAACAATTAGGAAAATTTTCTTATTATCGTGTTTGGGTCAAGTACCTGCTATTAAGGTCTATACACAGATAATCAAATATTTGAAAACACAAACAGTAATATTCTAGTTTAGTTGAAATTTGTACGTGCTGTGTTAAGAAGTGTTTCAATAACATTTTGTTAATTTTATTATTAGTTTAAATTTTTTTTAGTGAATTTTTAAGCTGGTAATTTCTTCTGAATGCGAAAAGTGAAAAATAGTAGTGTGGATAAAATTAAAATAGAGAGACTTTATTAAAAATAGGCATGTATTTCAACTTATAAATTGTAATAATACGAGTACAAAAAGTTTCTCGGCAAACAGTCGACCGAATAGCTGCATTAATTCGAAAAAATATTCCGTCAACTTTGAGCGGTAGTCGTCTTTGCCATAGTGTTCGTAAAATCACCGAGAGAGATAATTCACTAATTACAAAACTGCTCTGGAAAATAGACAATCTTCTGCTAGAGAGCTGCAAAACAAATTAAAAGTGCATAATATCAGGTGTACCGGAAAGTCATTACCGGTTTCTTCGTAAAAAACGACATAATGTTCAAGAAAATGGAAAAATTAATTTATTCAAAGTATTGGCCATTTGATTCTATACATTTTGCCCATCTTTCAGGCAATTTATGGATGCCATCCCAAAGAAACTGTTTGTTCTTTAAGCAAAACCATTCATCGAGCCATTTTCTAACTTCGAAGTGCTGCTTTGCAAGCGCGTGTCCGAAAAGTTGATAATCAGACGAAGCAAGGTCTGGAGAACACGGCGGGTGCAATATTATGTTCCATCCAAGTGCTTTCAACGCTTCCATGACCGGTTTTGCTGTATGAGACGGTGCGTTGTCGTGCTGTAAAATCACTTTACCGTTACACCCATTTTTGACATTTTCCTATCAATGCATGGTTCAAATTGATAATTTGTTGTCAGTAGCGATCAGTATAAACTGTTTCACTAGGTTTCAACAGTTCTTGATACATCACGCCACTCTGATCCCACCAAACACAGAGTCTTGCGCCAGGTGATAACCATGATTTTTTGCGCTTATGGTTTTCGAAATAAATCCATTTTTCATGATCCGTGCATTTGCCTGTCATTCAATTGATGAAGCACCCATTGTCCCATCTTTTGGATTTTTTCCATTGCTCGTAATCGGTTGCAAATCGTTTGTTTGGGCCACATTCAACGCTTCTGCCAATTGTTTTTGAGTTTGAGTTGAGTCTACATCCAATAACTTCTGCAGTTTCGCATCTTCAAACTTTTTCGGTCTACCAGAACGTTCTTTGTCTTGCACATCGAAATCACCATTTTTGAATTGTCGAAACCACGCCTCACATGTTTTTATAGTTGGAGCATGCTCACAGTAAGTTTCTACCAGCAAACGCTGACTTTCAGCGACTTTTTCTTTTGATTAAATAAGAAATATAATGCGTGCCAAAAATACACTTTTTCAGGTGTGAAACTCGACATTTTCAAAGAGGTATAAAACTATGACAGTGTTACTTTCGCAAAATATAACATGTATGGCTTTAAAGCTTGACGTCAGTAGAATAAAATGACATATGTGTCAAATCATAACAATGCATACTTAAGCCTAGCGGCATCTGTTAGAAAAACTAGAAATGACTTTCCGGTACACCTGATAAAAACATATTTGAACGCACGATATGATTACGATTGTACGCTGCCGGAATCAAATATTGCAGATCAACCAACAAGTCCAGGTTGACACCAAAAATGACGAAAGCATGCCTGCAATAGCCAAAAATGCACAGAAATTTTATGGTGAAGATTGAAAAAAGATAAATGAGTACCAATTTTGTCAATAATAAACCATTTCTTGAAAATATCAATTTTTATAAAAAATTTCATTTTGGCAAGTCATATTCGCTTTGCAATAGGTGATCTTCAAGGATGAATCTCGCTTTAGGGCATTGACGAAGACACCAAGGAACGTTATAGTGGTAAAGCTGTACAGAAAAAAATTAAAAATTCCACCATCAATCATGATCACAGGTCATGTATAACCGGACTTCTGTATTTTATGGAGAGCACCAGTAATCAAGTGCAATATAAAAAGGATTGTTGAAACTGTATTTCCTAAACTCACTAAATAAAGAAAAACCATACACCTTCATTCAGGATGAAGAACTGTGCCGCACAGAGAAATCAATAAAAAATCTGTTTCAAGAATAAAACATTCCGTTTTTGCCTTGTTCCGAAAACTCAATCGATCTAAATCCGATCAAAAATGTATGGAGTATGTTGAATAAGTTTACCTACTGATCCTCGAACCTTACAATAATAGTTCTAAAAGATGATCTTTATTAACATTGACAAGAGAACGCAAAGTTTCAAGATGTGATAGAACGTGTATTTACAGTACGCCAGAAAGAATTAATGTCAATAAACCCATTAAACCCAGAAGAGGATTAACAAAATATTACTGTAATATTTTGTACAAAGCATAAATAAACTTTTTGTATTAGTAGTATGTGTTTGTTTTTCTTTTATTTCTGATAAATTTGAAAAAATACCAAAATCAGGTGGCCCTAATTTAATTGCCAGATACTGTAACTCAGATCCACGTTAACATACTTAAAGTGAGATGTTTAATTATTTGAGTTAAAAACAAAAAAAAATCTATATTCAACGATCTGAAATCGATTGAGGGTAATACAATTAGAAAGCTTAAAGAACCAGTATCTAGAAACATTAATTAAACTAATTTGGTGTTTTTATGAATATAATTTTAATAGAGAAATTATATTCACAATTCTCTTTCAAATATAAATTATATTGAAAATACATATACTAACTACTGTGTAAAAGAAAGAAGCACCTAACAATATTTTCCAAAACTTATTTACTAAAATGTTTTTACTAATAATTATTGGGTTAATTTAATTCATAATACTTAATACATCTTTGCAAGAACGATTCACTTACTGGTAGAAATATAATCACTGGAACTTTCCAAATTTATAACATCATACTTCCGTGTAGGGGTGAAATTGACCGCCTGATAAGAGGACTAAAGTAATAAATTTTATTGCACCACAATGCTCTGCAATAAAATTTCAAGGTAGAGTTATTTATCTATATGAATTTGTTTTTAATTCAGTGGTAGAAACGATGCAGAGCGGTTTCACAATAGAATTTATTTAGATTCTTAAAAAACGCGCCTACGAGTGAAATTTTTATTTGAAGAAAAAATTGTAAACTGTAAATTGTTATAGTAGACAGAAAATGCCTAGAATAGCATTGCTAGACAGAAATAGAGTTATTTATCTATATGAATTTGTTTTTAATTCAGTGGTAGAAACGATACAGAGCGGTTTCACAATAGAAATTATTTAGATTCTTAAAAAACGCGCCTACGAGTGAAATTTTCATTTGTAGAAAAAATTGTAAACTGTAAATTGTTATTGTAGACAGAAAATGCCTAGAATAGCATTGCTAGACAGAAATAAAATTATTGTTTTACACCAAGAGGGTTATAGTTAAGTGAAAATATCAAAGATAGTTAAATGTTCCCGATATGTCGTGCAACAAACAATAAAAAGAATGACTGAAACCGACAATGTAAGTGATAGACCAAAGAGTGGACGTCCAAAAAGTTAAGTAAAGCTGATGTTTTTAAAAATTAGTTCCTTAACAAATCGTAAGAAAGTTAGCGCAGAACTAGCTCAACATCTTGCGCGAACATCTGGTACTTCGGTACATGCTTCAACAGTAAGGCGATACTTGCTTAGATCAGGCTTGAGGGGATGTATGGCCGTGAGAAAACCCTTACTGCGACAAGGTAATAGAGGGAACGATTAAAATATGCCAGAGGCCACGCACCTTGGGAAGATAATGAATGGCGACAAGTACTATGGACTGACGAATTTAAATATGAATTATTTGGAACGAACAGACATCAGTATGTTAGACGACGCCTTGGTGAATCGTTATTGGAACCATGTTTACACAATACCATAAAGCATGGAGGAGGCAATATCCAAGTTTGGGGTTGTATTTCGGCAGCAGGTGTGGGTGAAATTGTAAAAATAGAGGGTAAATTAACTGGTGAAAAATACAGAACACTATTAGAACAACATACCATACCATTAGGGCAGCGACTTATCGGCAATAATTTCATTCTACAGCAAAATAATGATCCCAAGTATACCTCAAAATTTGTGAAAACTTATTTAACATAGCAGGAAGCAAATGGGGTATTGCAGACTATGATATGGCCACCTCAAAGTCCTGATTTAAATATTATTGAAAATGTGTGGAATTATCTTGACAGAAAAAAGTGTGAAAGGGGGCCAAAGAACAAAAATGAACTGTGGAGCATACTACAAGAAGAGTGGTACAATATTTCTGAAAATTTCATTAATTCATTAATGAAAAGCCTACCAAACAGAATACAGGATACCATAAAAATAAAGGTGGTCATACAAAATATTGAAAATTTAAGTTGTTTATGTTTAAATATCGATATGTGTTAGTTTTTATATATTAAAAAGAAATTCAACTTGTGTAAGATTATTTATCCTTTTATAATAGTTTCTTATAAAATTCAAGAAGGTGCTTTTTTCTTTTGCACAGTACTGTATATCATACAATATTTAAAAACCTATAAATTGTGAATTACGATTAAAGTAATAAATATCAAACAAACAAACAAACAAACACACACACGCACACACGCACACACGCACACACACGCACACACGCACGCACGCACACATATATATACACAATAATGCTGGCAAAATTATAGCATTACACTCTTGCTTTCGACTAATGCATATGTTATTGTGCTGCAGTTATTCAAATTATTTAACTATAAAAATACTTGCAGTATACATATGTGTATATAAAATAGGGAAATCTCTAAAACGTTTGCTTCAGAATTTTTTACATACCATAAATCGAGCGCAAGTGAAGAATCCATCATCGGAAGGCAGTCTTATTGTTTGAACAGGGTAAAATCTAGAATGCAGAAGTTTACGATCCATGGATTTAGAACTATAACCCATATGCCTTCTGGCGGAACGCATTACAAAATTATTAGCAGTGGTTATTCTCGGTTTTGGATCAGGGCATTTATGTGGTCTGAAAATAGTAAGTTTTTTCCTTAGTAAAACAAGTATCGTTACGTGATGTTTCGCACAGATTTACTATTATTTCTTGAAACGACACTTAATTAATGTGTGTTAATCAGAATAAAAATGCAAATCGTGTTATATCTAATTGTTCGAAAAGTTAGTGTAGCGATTTTTACAGAAAATTTCATAAACAGATTGAACAATTTATTAACACAATAAATCAATAATGTAAGCATTACATTTTTTGTTAAATATTGAGGTTCAAAATGTACTATCTTTTTCTGCAAAAATTCTTTTCGTTGTACATAAACATAACTGCTGACTTTCTAGGTTTGTTAGTTGTATGTTAAAACTTTTAAATCGTGTTGATTGCGAAAATATGATGTAACATAAACACAGAATAAATATCTATTAAAGGTTACTGCCAAGTCTCTAAAGAATTCTATCGGATATTCTAGTATTTTCAATTTCAGAGTTTGACATTAATTTAATCCAAACTCTGCAAAAGTATCAGGAACGAATCAAATCAACAAAAATGGTGTTCCTCGAATTACTAGTGCGGCCTGTCGGAAATAGTATTACTGTCTATTATCAGAATATTAGACAAACTTAGAACTTATATGTATATATATTCTTTATTGCAATAGAACTATATTATGTGCGAGGGATGTTTTCCAAAGTTCTAGAAAATTAGCTATAATTTTATTATTTCGTCAATTTTCACGAAAATTACAATGTGAAACAAATTTTTTCAAATCTCAAAGAAAGAACTTTTTCGGGGCGTCTGAAATTCACCTATTCATAGGAGGATTTTACCTCACTTAAGCTCTGAAATCAAGATTTTTTGTGTGGACGTAGAAATAATTCCAAGCGCAATTCGTTTAAAACATGCGGTATGAGATCTTGCATTGTTTTGTTGGTATAACGAAAGCCTATACAATTTACAAGGCCGTTTTTTACTAAGCGCCTGCCGTAATGGACTAGATAAAAAAATTAGAATATTTTGCGTTAATTGTACTATCTTTTAATAGATAATTCATTAAAAAAAAAAACCTTTTTTTATGAATTTTTCTATGGTTTCAAAAGCAGCGATACGAAAATACGTACATATATATATCAGTCAAGTAACTAAAGTACACTAAACAATATTGCACAGGATAGCTGCGTGAACTTATCAAGGCTTGTCATTTTTACTAATAGTGTGCCTATAAGATTTACGCGATTGATCTATAATCATATTCCTAGAACACCCTTCATATACTTTATTATTTTGGAATTATTTTGAATTTTTATATTATCTTTTATTTATTATGTATTTTTTAGCCTTATCTAGATTGTTTCTTTTGGGCAATTAATACATAAATAAATATTAAAAAATATACTAAATACTTTATACAGCATCATTTTTATAACACGCAAAATCAATATTCCAGTAAGGATGGAGACTGGCAGATACTAATTTCACATTTACTTAAAATTATTTGTTTATGTAAAATGATAACATCAAAAATTTTTTGTTTTCAGTTTAAGTGGAAGTGTACACTACTTTTTTTCGGAACAATATTTATTTTATTTCCATTGAAAAGATTTTTTACAAAAATCAGCAATGTTTTACATGTGTAAGTTTTTACAGAAAGAAAAGCGTATAAAAATAATTTTGACAAATTATATCCTAGTATGTGATGTAAATAGTAATAATAATAACAGTAATACATTTGTTTTAATTAAATTATAAAGTTTGCTTGAAATGCCTACATTTTTCTTGCAGATGACGTTTTTCTCAAAAAATCATATATGTGTATATATATATATAAGTAGGGTTCATAAAAAGAAAAATGGGAGGTCACTAATAAATCTTATTATTAAAACATTATTGTTTAGTCAGTAAATCAAGAAATAATTTTGATATTTCAATTATGACAAATACATTGTAATATTTTCCCAAACCAACTGTAGTTGTGTAAGTTATACGCAATACAAGAGAAGTCGCATCCTTCTATATTAAACGTTATTCCGAACTCTATCACTATTGCTAGTTACGTCCCTTCATACGCCCTGATAAAATGGTACAAAATACGGGAAGTATGTCCGAAAATAAACGTATCTTAAAAAGATAACTACCATAACCACAAAATAAATTCAATTCAGCCTGAAAGCAAAAATCGACGTCTGTAATTTATTGCCGATTTCACTTCTCATGTGAAGAAGATCGTGCTTTGCAAATAATTAAAATATGTATATTATCATTTTTGATGTGATTATAGTCCTCATGATGTCATTTAATTGGAAAACATTCTTAGGACAACAATTTAAGCTCTGGAAATTACTTTTCTTTGCAAAATGAATTAAATTTGCTTTTGGAGAATATTCCGTATTACATTCACAGGAGAATAATTTTCAAACATGATGAAGCCCTCGTTTTTAACGCAATAATAAAAATACACTATTTAAAAAATAATGTTCCTGAAAATTACATTATTTTCTGCTATTCCATCGTTAATTAAATATACAGAAATTAATTAAAAAATTCTGTTCTGGAGAAGGACTTTAACCTCTATCTGCCGTTTTCTAGACGACTGCTTTACCAATTAAGCCACCAGATAGTGTAACTTCGAGTCCTTTAACACGCCATAAATCGCATTATGGAACAGATCTAATATTTATTTAAAACCCGCAGTCAGGTTATTATGATGTCAGTAATTATATATAAGCATATAAATAAGTTTTTTCACGATGGGAATTTTTTTTTTTTTAATTATCCCCTTTATATATACAATCTGTTCATTTATAATGAACAATAAGTATTCCATAAGAAATATATTTATATATATACACATACACATGTTTATATTCAAATGTCGGTTGAAAATGTCATGTAGAGTTAAGCTACAATAAGCAACTCAATAATGATGGGAATTTTAATGAAAATTATATTAAAAAATTTTTAATTAATTTCTGTGTATTTAATTAACGATGGAATAGCAGAAAATAATATAACTTTTATTAAAATTCCCATTGGGAAAAAAACTTAATTATATGTTTATATATAATTACTGTCAATAATGTTCCTGATTGATAGTATATACGGACTAATTCAATGGTCTGCTAGATCTCGCACTTAACACTGTTGGACTATTTCTTTTGAGAAATCTAAAGAATATTAATTACAAAAAGCAGGCATATAATTTAAGATGCGACCGGCATGTAGAAAAATATCACGACGTCAGATATTTACAGTGACGAGATCTGCAAACACGATGTTCAAATGTGTGTCTGCAAAACACAGCTGGTCATTTTGACTAAATTATATAATTTAATTTAAAGAGATGTATTCATATTCTTGTTGTTATTGATATTACATACTCGGATGTGATTTGTGAAAACGATTTTTATATGCTTTCCTTGCTATGAAACCTTCACATGTAGTAAACTGAAAAACTTTTCAATACATATTTTTAAAAAATATACAGCGTGTTTCAAAAAGAATATACGTATTACAAAGTATTATTTTGTCCAAACTATCGATCGCTGCGCCTAGGCTCGGCTATTGGAGAAACGAATACATAATCTACTTTATTTAATAGCCGCTAGATGTCAGTTGTCTTCTGTTTTCTTGGTGACCGTCATATGTTTAAAATGGCTACTCCGCGGCAGAAATCATTTTGTGTTCTCGAGTTTGCGAAGTACAATTACGTGATTACAGTGCAAAGACGTTTCACAGTTTCAACGAAACTAGTCGCAGTTAAAAGAAAAAAGATTGAAACCTCTATCTGCCGTTTGCAATTAGTCCATCGGGCAGTATAGCTTCGAGTTTTTAACACGCCATAAATAATATTATGAAAACAGATCTAATATTTTTAAAACCCACAGTCGGGTTATTTTAAAGTTAATAATTATATATAAATATATAATTAAGTTCTTTGCGATGGGATCACAATGTTTATAGGAATAAATTGCATAATTCAGATGAATTAAAACAATTGAACACGAGATTAAGATTATTTCACCTGAAAAACTTTAGTATCTTTTTAAAAACATGAAGGAAAGAATTAATTTATACTACAGCATCAGCGCCATCATTTCCAACATTCTTTGTAATTATGTTATGAATATAATGAATGTTGGTATTTTCGTTACAACAATGATTTTAAAATTGATTATGTATAATACCGACAATAAAATACCCAAAAATTTAAAAAAAAGTTACTGTGTTTGATTTCAATCATTTTTATAATTATATATGTACATCAAAGGTGATTACCGCATGGGGCGCTAATATTAATTGTTGCAATAAAAATTAAGCGCAGTTATACAAATTTAACCAAAATTTGATACATCCTGTCAGCTTCAATTATTAGTTGACACCCGTTACTCACAGGGCCCTTGTTACTGCTAACGGCTATTATACTGCTTGGCGACTGCCGATTTTTAGTAAATAGACAACTATTGTCCAATACTATTTATACATAACTTCTTGTTTCTTTTTAAAATAATTTGTTACACTATAACATAATTCAGCTATTACAAGAATATATAGATAATCACTAAAGTATTCAATTTTAAATAGGTAACAAGTTTACTTACACGAAAAGGTTAAATTGTGGACAAGTAGCCATAGGATTTTTGCACAGTGCATGTTGATTTGTTAAATATTCCGTAATAATCGAGTCTAATGTTATCCTCGGTTCGATAGGTGGTGCTGAGTCGTCTGGCAAATGTGTAACAACCTTTACATGTGGCTCATTAGAAATCTGTTTTTGTAACCTTGAATTTTGCGGTGTAGCGTTTGGGGTTGACAAGCATTTTCTGAAAGTAAAGTAATATTTCAACATCTTTATAGCGATAAATAAAATTCTTTCATACAACTTAAATTATTTATATATATATATATATATATATATATATATATATATATATGTATGTATGTAACCCCGCTTGTTAAATTTTTAATCGAAAAATCACAGCATCCAAATATTGTTATGATGATTACTATCGATTTACTATCGAGTACATTTTGTTTTATTAAATGCTATTTAGCCTAGTTGGTACTTGGTACTACACATTGTAAGTGTTTGATCGATTACGCAAAAGCAATTTAAAACTACAATTAAATAAGTGTGAATTTTTATGCAAATAAACCGAATATTTAGGACATGTAATAATGCGTGACGGCTTAAAATCAAATCCTAAATTATTTATTTTTAGTATTACACTTTCTATATATAATAATTTCTTATATCGTCTTTAAATTAAATTATTTAATTTGAAATACAATTCGATCTTGAATTCCTAAATTATTGGGTCTGGGAAAAAGTTCGTGGCGTTTTTTCAGTAAAATTCAACTGGTCCCCGCATGGCGCGTGGACGAATTCATTTAAACCGAATATGCTCCATTATTATCGACAATGTTTCGCCATTTTTTTGGTAGATCCATGATCCCATCGGTGAAAAACTTCTGTGGTTTCTGGTCGAAAAACTGAATCAAGTAGTTTTCACAGGCTTCTTTTGAAACCAACTTAATTCCATTGAGAGAGTTCTGCAGAGATCGAAACAGATGATAGTCAGAGGGTGCTATATCCGGACTGTAAGGTGGGTGCATCAAAACTTCCCAACCAAACTCTCTCAATTTTTGACGGGTCATCAAAGAAGTGTGTGGTCGGGCGTTGTCATGATGGAAGACAACACCTTTCCTATTAATCAATTCGGGCCGTTTTCTTTCAATCGCCTGGCGTAATCTCTCTAGTTGTGCACAGTAGAGTTGAGAATCAATCGTCTGACCAGTTGGAAGTAGCTCGTAGTGGACGATTCCCCTCCAGTCCCACCATACACACAGCATCACTTTTTTTGGCGTCAATGTTGGCTTAGCGAACGCTTGTGACGGCTCACCATCCTTTATCCACGATCTTTTACGCTTCCGATTATCGTACGTAATCCATTTTTCATCTCCGGTTATTAAACGTTTCAGAAACGGCTCGATTTCATTCCGTTTCAGCAGCGCATCGCAGATGTTAATTCGGTCAATCATGTTTTTCACGCTCAACTCATGAGGAACCCATACGTTAAGCTTTTTTTTGTAACCAGCTTTGTGTAAATGGTTCAAAACAGTTTTGTGGTCAATGCCTAGCTCCATGCCAATATCGACACTGCTGATATGCTTATCTTGTTGGACTTTTTCAAGAATTTCATCAGATTTTTCAGTGATTGGACGACCGGAGCGTGACTCATCTTTCACATTGAAATTTCCAGAACGAAAGCGAGCGAACCATTTCCGCGCAACAGATTTCGATAAAGTACCTTCACCGTACACAGCACAAATTTTATCACAAGCCTGCGCAGCGTTCTTCCCCTTATCATAATAATATTGCAGAATATAGCGAAATTTCTCATTATTCTTCTCCATTTTCAAGTGGGAATAACTTTCCAACCACTGCACCGATTACAATGTTTCTACGCTCGAACTAACGGAAGGTCATCTAAAAAACGAGCCCTCGGTGGTGTCGCTGTGACTTGTTGTTCTTTAGTTATCGGCAACCAATGCCATCTATCGGGAAAAACGCCACGAACTTTTTCCCAGACCCAATATTATACTGTCATTATTTGTCCGGTCCTCGTATATATTCAGATGCAGAGTCCTTTTGTGTTAATCACGTACAGACGGTCGAAGCTGCAATAAAAACCGTAATCAGGTACCCAAGGATGTACTGGAAGGTGGTACATTCTTTCCACTGACTCATATTCGATATCGATTCAGTTACATTGATTTCTAAATACAATACAATTCGCGATTCAAATACCAACCCCGATTTTCTTTCTTTTACACAGAAGACACGTCTACTATTCTGTGTAGATAAATTGCTTAGTACTTATATTGAAATTAAGATCACAATTTTAATGTATGCTACTTTGATTGCGCGTCACTTTCTAGCGTGCCTATTCTCGTTTGCTATTATTTGATTTAAACATGACCAGTACACCTTACCCCTTAGTCTATGGGTGGTTTTCTTAAAAAGCACCCGCGTGTAAGACACAGAGACTTCTTCTCGACCACCGCAAAGTTCACACGCATCCCTTTGACGTGATCGTGAAGTTGTTTTCCCGCGCTTGTTGTGTCCACGTGGTTATTTTGCGACCGCAAAATATACCTAACATCCTGACCCAAGATATATACACGCACAAACCGCAAGTATTTTACGTATCGTCCGATACATATTTTAATCTAATCCTTTTTATACTTTATTAAACAGCTTTATATCTTTAGATTTACCTTTTATTACAGCTTTGTCATTACGCTATCTTGTTTTATTTGTTGCTCTCGTTCTTATTAATTATCTTTATTTAATATACTCAAGCTTTAAGAATTAATTTAACTTAGTGAATAAAATTTTAAGGGCAATCCTGTTGTTTTACTTCCACTAATAATCTTTCTTTCAGCTTGGCACCCGTCCTAGACTTTTGATGCTCATTGTACACAATTACTAATTATTAACTCCTTACATTACATTCCTTATTTTTTTATTTGCATTTATTACAGCGCTCCAACTAATTGGACACGCGCTCGTAATAAATCAACTAACCATCACGTGCAAATAAATATTCTCTATTAAATAATATCTCTATTATTATTTATTAAAACAAAGGAGGCAATAAATTGTCTCATTCACAAAGAAGGAGGTAATATTAGCTATTCAAAATTTCCATATACCAAAAACTCAAAAGGAAATGAATCCTTTCTCGGATTATTTAGTTACTACAGAAAATTTACACAAAACTTCGCGAAAATTACAAGACCGACGACAAAATGTTTACGGAAAATGAAACAGTAGAACAAACACAAACATGTTAACCCTACTTTCTAATGATTCAGTATTGAAATAGCCGGATTTCAATAAAAGAATATTACGATGAAAAAACATTGCCTCCCTCTCTTGTACAACACACAAACGTATTTGAACGACAGAACGAGAACCTGTCTATCTCGCATGTCGGCAACAAAGCTCGCAGAGCGTGTGTAGACAGACATTTTTTTAACGTTTAAAAACTATATCTACAAACGCAAGTAACTTTGCCGTAGGTGCAATTCTGTCACAAGACGGACACCCAATTACGTATGCTTCACGTAGATTAAATAATGTAGAAATAATCCATTAGTTTGGTTATTTGAATTATAAAACCTTATCAGCAGATTAATGAGATGGCGATTAAAGTTAGAATACAATTACAAAATTCAATATAAAAAAGGTAAAAATAATCAAGCCGATCTTCTATTTCGAATCAAATTAGCCGAAATGTATATAAATTCAATTAATCAAAATATCATCTAAATTTCAAATTTTCGTAATGTAAATCATAATGAATCAATTTTGGTGACCAAATAATACGCGAAGTAGAAAATGCTAAGGCGAATAATGTAGAAAATAATGACTCTAATACTATTCACACTAGTAATGGTCAAATAGAAATAAATATACTCTATTCAGAAAAATCTTTAAATAGAGCAAATAGACATTATCTTTGATATGACCAGAAACATAGAACAACAGTATGTACAAATACAAACATTTAATTTATTTTAAAGCGAAAAATGAGATATTTTAGTTTTATTACAAGACAATTTTACAAACACCAAATGCCAAATTGTAAATAAAATATTAAACAATATAACAGAAAAAAACGAACAACAAGAAAAAATGTTATATTATCACGAAGGAAAAACTTGTCATAGAGACATTAGTGAAGTAGCACAATCTTTAAAACAAAAATTCTATTGGCCAAATTAGTTAAAAAAAAACATTTAGTAAAGAATTTTTACTAGAGACATAGCATGGGAACAAATAGTCCAGCTGATCCTAATAGTAGTAGCGATTCGAAGCCAATTCTCAATTAAACAAATTAGCAATTTAATATTACGCTAGGTTAGTTAGGTAATGAAAAGTGTACTACAGCACCATGATTTTGTTTTCAAATTAGAAGCTAAAGATTTGTTTTATTACATCTAACTTTTTTTCCAAAAGCGTATTATAAATTCAGTAGAAATAAATAAATATATTATAAGATAGTCCTTTAATTGACGTATTAATAAAACAAGTGCCTAAAAACATCGGATTACTTAAAGACAAAATATCAAGAGAATCAAACGTTTTCGAGTAGATATTGTGGGTAACACAGTAACTTTGGCTTTTGGTCTGATGAATAATCAAGAAAAGGAATGAATCGATAATGCATTAAAAATATTACTAAAGAATCAAGAAGATATTTATCTTCAATGAAAATTAACTTCATCCATGTTAACAAAATTATCAAAATATATATGGAATACGTTTGAAATAATAAGAAATTATCAAGGAGAGAGGCAAAATAAAACAGAAACTCAAACATCGCCATGGGAGAGTTACAATTTAACCCAGAATTAATACAAGTAATTGTATATTTAGAAATTGACATAAAATTAGTGAAACATTTAATTGAACAAATAATTGAAACCATTTTATGTACATATATTAGAAAAATTTACACATTTATGATGTGGGAAATTGAAAAAATAATTAAAAAAATGCAAGGTGCTTAATATATGGAACACATTACTAGAAAATAAAAGAATTACATAAAGCGAATGTTATGCATTATTATTATAACAAAACTATGTATTCAATTACAATATTTGTAATTTGGGTATTATGTTATTTAATGTACAAATCTCTCTTGATAATAAAAAAATATCTTTAGGAAGAAAGAAAAAACGGAAAATGTCTCAATGGTTATCCAATCTCAGGATGAACAACCCTTGAAGCCATTCTCATCAGGGAGGAGTTATATGGACCTATCCCGTATAAGCCTTATGGAGATAATTATTATTATTATAATTAATAATTATTATTTAACATTATAATATATTACTTTATTATGTATAAGAGTTGATTCTTGCAAGAAGGTAATAAAAGATACATTCGTTTACGGACAACAATAAATCTCAAACAAAACCAATGTGTAGCGTAGAATAGTAATCATCAAAATGAACAAATCACTGAAGGTTGATATATAACCCTTTGCCACAATAATTTTCGTGTTCTGTATACGTATTTCGACAACTAAGTTGTCATCATCAGCAGATAATTAAACAGTGTCGCACCTGGACAACTACGGTAAAAATGCCCGTACCGAAAGCCAAAACGTACACTCCTCCCTGATGAGAATGGCTATAAGAGTTGTTCATATATATATATATATATATATATATATGTACAGCTAATTAAGAGTAGATGAAAAAACACTAATACCGTAAGAGAATTGAGTTGCTGCAATATAAATACAATTATATAATATCGTACTGAAAGTATACATTTAATATATGTATATAGATAATTTAGGTAAGGTTAGGTAGTTAATATATACAGCGAATTTAATTGTGCGTATTTAACATTTACATGTGTACACTCTTTAGATGAGTCTGCATGCTAATCATACGATGCCATATGAATGGATTCAAATCTAATTTAGAAATCATCTTAATAATATATGTAAGCTGGTATAAAATACAACAAAGTCATTAGTATTATTATAAATATATTAAATATATAAAAATATATAATAATAAATATAATAAAATCATCAATCAAGGAGTAACGAAGGATTTACTAAAATCAACCCAAAAAACAGATGACTATCGTGATGAAATGAGATTTGATTAATTATAAAAAGTGGTCACAAGAAAAACATTAATTGTGCTATCACAATCGGTGGTTGTAGATTGTAATGCCAGTTATCATAGTACATTGTTTGTTAAACATCCGATTCAAACAGTACAAAAAAAGGAATGATGCAATAGCTAAATTAGAAAATAATATTTATGATTCTAATTTAATAAAGATAGAACTTCATAAATTCGTAAGAAAATAAAAACTTTTAAAAGGCAAATATAGAGGGACATACTGCTAAGATTACCAGCATATTATCCAAAATTCAATGCATTAGAAAAAATAGGAGGAATAAAAAATCGTGTTGCTACGAAAAATGTGACATGGAGTAACTTGCAACGTATGAATTTATAAATATATCCGTGGACGATTGGCAAAAGTCAGCATGTTATAAACAGAAAAAAATGCATTGCTGATGAACGTACATATAATGTAAAGCTATTCTGAATTAGTTATACATTTAACAGAAAACAGTGATAATATTTAACATTTTTTATCAGAACATGAAACATCTGACAGTAGTGTAGCAATAGAATAAATTATTACAATGTATTGTTACGCTCCGCATATATACAAATACTAATTCTTTATATCGTGTTTTTTAAATTAGTTTATTTTAATTTAAAAATATTTCGATTTTCAAGTCATAAATTATTATTTATTTTGACCTTTTTGTGATGTATACAAATGCAGGAATCTTTTGTATTCGTCACGTACTGTCAGGCTGTAATAAACTAATCCCTAACGCGTCGTTTCCAGGAAGCCGAGTTTTGGTAATTTTCCATTGACTAACACATTTAATTTTAATTCCGCGTATTGATATCTAAATGCAATAGAGATTCAAATATTAATCCTTCTACTTTTCACACAGAATAAACGTCTATTATTCTGTCTAGATATCTATCTGCTAGGTGGTTATATTGAAATTAATATCACAATTTTAATTTACGCCTATATCTTTAGCGCGCCAATTTCTAGCGTGCCTATTCTCTTTCCCTATTGGTTAATTCAAACATGATCAGTATCTTCCCTTCAGCCTACGGGTCGTCTTAAAAGCCCTCGCGTGTAAGACACAGAGACTTCTTCTCCGGCCAAGACCAAGTACACACGCATCACTTCCGCGAAGATGGTACCGTTAGGTTTCTAACGCAGTGTCCACATGTTTGTTTTGCGACCGCAAAATATACCTAACATCCTGACCCAAGACATACAAGTATTTGTCCGATTCATATTTTAATCTAACCCTTTTTATATTTTCTTAAACAGCTTTGTATTTCTAGACTTACGTTTATTACAGCTTTGCCATTACGCTTATCTTGTTTTATTTGTTGCTCTCGATCTTAATAATTAGCTTTATTTAATATACTCAAGCTTTAAGAATTAATTTAACTTAGTGAATAAAATTTTAAGGGCAATCCTGTTGTTTTATTTCTACTAATAATCTTTCTTTCGGCATAGGACAAGTCCTGGACTTTTGATGCTCATTGTATACAATTACTAATTATTAACTCCTTACAATTACATTACATTCTTTTTTATTTGCATTTATTACAGTGCTTCAGCTAGCCGAACACGCGCTCGTAATAAGTTTACTAACCATCACTCACTTACAAATAAACAATCTCTATTAAATAATATCTCTATTATTATTTAGTTTAGATTAATTAAGGAGACATTTAACCCTTAACACTAGCACGTCATAACATAATAGACATCATTTAAAAAAGAAGGAGGTAATAGTATCTAATTTACAAAAAGTTGTTTTTGTTTTTCAATAATATTAGTATATCGTAAAAAAATTAATGATACCAATCAGGTAGTGTTACAGATATTTAAATACTTCGACTGGTCGGTATTACAATTGTTTTTCCAGAAAATTATTTCCTTTTGAATCTGAAAGTAAAGTATATATCAACGA
Source organism: Dermolepida albohirtum (assembly GCA_031893035.1). Classification (NCBI taxonomy): domain Eukaryota; kingdom Metazoa; phylum Arthropoda; class Insecta; order Coleoptera; family Scarabaeidae; genus Dermolepida; species Dermolepida albohirtum. Next base: position 262,761 of record JAVIWB010002505.1, read on the forward strand.
TGTCCATATATTATATTATAAATTAATTTACTTTTCAAGCAAGTAAACAAATGGAAATAATAGTAGAACTTTAAAATTACTACTATTTATTCTTTCCAGAATATGTAGTAGTTTCATAATTAGGTTTTAACTTCTTAATTCTTTTAAGAAGGTATTACTTTGAAGGTTGTTTTATAAATTTGAAGATATTAATATATTACAACTAATTGAATAAGTGGGAAAATATTTACAATTATAGTAATGTATGTTATTATTTTTGACACAAAAATAGTAGTCAACGTTGTTGAGAAGGTATATAAAATATCTATCGCAGGACATATTGTTTGCTCATTTTGGTGCTTTCCGAGTTAATCTTACTTTACATCGTGTTAGAGAAATTAATAAACAAGGTGGAGCAAGTCTTACGATGGCTATTTTCTTTGACAGTCAAGCAATGCTAACGGAAATACATTCTGGAAAAGTGAATTCTAAATTCGTATGGAATTTTGTGTAAGAGAAAACCGCGATCCACATATGATGACAATGCCAGAGTTTACTAAAAACGTGCTTTTTACAAATAAGAGGTGAATACATTGTAGCAGAACACTATGCAAAAAAGCGCTCTTGATTCTGCTAAATAAAATGAAAAAATGAAGCTGGAGAATATTTGTTAACAAGACATGAGGACCACTATAAATCTTGAAAGATCACAGCGGAATAGGCTTTATGATCATCTCAAGTAATTTAATCTAACCAATTTAGATTTCCATCATATGCTATGTCAGATAATAAACGGGAAAATAATTATACATGGAATGAAATTATTTGGTAACGAGAACACCTGTACTAAATACTAAGATTGAAACATTTTATACTTATAACCAAAACCAAATGGTGGTACTAAAAAAGTCAGTCAGAAATAAATATTGTTTCAAAATTAATTTTCAAATCAAATTGTGTAGTTTTATTGGGACTGAGTTTTGGATTTATAATAATTTAAAATTTAATTTCATTAAATATAATAACTTCACAGTACTAAAGATATGATGTTTTGATATCAATATCTATATTGTCGTATTTGAATAATAATATTGCATTAATTGCTGAATCATTTAAATGTTGGCAGTAAATTTGTAAAAACACTTATGCAAATAATCATTAATAATAGAACAAAATAAATGCATGACACATACTTAGCTATTAACTATTAATAAAGTTGTTCCACTCACTTTATAATTTTAATTGGATTAAGTTTGGCAGAATGAACTGAAACAGAAGATTCCGCGGAATGCTGATATGGACAGACTGTTGTAGGTGGTAGTTGTGCGCTTCTGTGCATCGGCGATGAAAAGCATAATCTGACCTGAAATAAATATATATTTGAATAATTTTTAATAATTCTACATTTAGATATTCTAAGTCCTACATTATAATGTTGATAAATTCAATTTAATACAAAGAAATGAAACTGTCAGATATTAAATTAATAATATTACTGTGCTCCAATAGCATAATATACTTAATTTTTCTGTTAAACTGTTTAAAATATTGTATTAACAGATAATATTATTTTCTAAAAAAATTCAGACACCATTTTCAAATTTATATTGGATTTTTTTGCAATGGTTTATGCGAATTCTTGTTTAGAAACTAATCAATCTTCATTAAAATAATCATAGATTCAAATATTCATTTTCAAACATGTAAGTAAGTATTCTATTTAATAGAAATTTGAATAAACATTCTGATCTGTATTGCAATATTATAACGGGTGTTTTTTTTAGAGGTATAGAACTTTGAAATGGAATAAAACAAATATGATTTTTTTTAATTGACATGAAATTTACTTTATTCGAAAGATAATCTTCTGGCATTATAATTTAAATATGACTTCTGGCATATGACCGCCACGGCTGGATCGGACGTAGTCTAATCTGGAGGGCCAATTTTCGATGACTTTTTCCAACATTTGTGGTCGTATATCGGCAATAACGCGGCGAATGTTGTCCTCCAAGTGGTCAATCGTTTCGGGCTTATCGGCGTAGACTAGCGACTTCACATATCCCCACAGAAAATAGTCAAGCGGCGTTAAATCGCACGATCTTGGAGGCCAATTCACGGGTCCGAAACGTGAAACTATGCGGTTACCAAACGTTTCCTTCAATAAATCAATTGTGGCACGAGCTGTGTGACATGTTGCGCCGTCTTGTTGAAACCACAACTCCTGCACATCATGATTGTTCAATTGAAGAACGAAAAAGTCAGTAATCATGGCTCTATAGCGGTCACCATTGACTGTAACGTTCTGGCCAGCTTCGTTTTTAAAGAAGTACGGACTAATTATTCCACCAGGCCATAAAGCATACCAAACAGTCAGTTTTTCTGGATATAACGGTGTCTCGACATACACTTGAGGATTATCATCACTCCAAATACGGCAGTTTTGTTTATTGACGTATCCATTCAACCAAAAGTGAGCTTCATCGCTAAACAAAATTCGATTATGAAAATCGGGATCAACGGCAATCTTGTTTTGGGCCCATTCACCGAATCTACGCCTTGCTAGGTGATCGTGTGGCTTCAATTCTTGCACGAGTTGGATTTTGTAAGCACGCAAACCTAGATCTTTCCGCAAAATCTTCCATAAAGTGGATGGACACATATCCAATTCCTGTGCACGATGGCGGATAGACTGATTCGGGTCTTCCTCTACGCTACGCTCTACAGCAGCAAAGACTTCTTCTGTACGCACTGTACGACGTCTCTCTGGATGCGTGTTATCATTTAGAGTATACGTGGTGCGAAAACGTTCCATAGTTAATCGAATTAATTGCTCTGATGGACGATTATGTTGACCGTAATATTGACGTAGTGCGCGATACGTATTTCGAACAGAACCATGATTTTCAAAATAAATTTGCACAATTTGCAAGCGTTGTGCAGGCGTCAGTCTATTCATGTTGAAATGACAAACCAAACTAAATATAAATCAGTTAACAGCTGACAAAATGGCCGCCAGTTAAAAAAGTGTTGCCAACTTAAAGTTCTATACCTCTAAAAAAAACACCCGATACATTGATTTTATCTCCGACGCAAATATTATTTTCTAATAAACACTACATCTGATATTTGCTAAATCATCAAATAACCGATGTTTGGTTCTTTTGCCTGGCCAGATGTTTGCGTAAATACGTTTACTCGCAAAAAGTGTTCGCTCATTCTTATCAATGTGTTAAATAGATCTCGTCCATATTCGCATTAGCAATGCTCAAGTCGTGTAATTTGGTAAGTATAAGTAGAAATTAAAACAAAATGCACATTAAAATGGGGATTTTGGAATTTTGGTGAAAATTGTTTTAATAATTCATTTTGCAGCCTACTAGTTAATTTCTCCTATTTTGCACAAGGATATTCTAATTCTAATTTTATTTATGTACCATTATTAATTCTGTTTAAAAATACCTGAACCATGAACTAACATTTCAACATTTACTGCATTTATAGTTTAAAATTATATCGAAATTTGCATTCATTGAAATAGGTACAAGTATATTACAAACTTTTAAATAATTAGAATAAGTAGGAATTTGAAAATATGTAATGAGTAGAGTTGATTTTATTTGTACCTATAATAAGTGTTGCCAAATGTAGGGATTTATCCATATATGCAGGAAATTTTGAAAAAAATATATTATAATTGTTGTTTTGTAGGAATATTACACAAAAATTTTAAAAATAATCACCTTTTAAATTTCCTGTTTCTCTAATTTCATCTACTGTTTGCAATTCTGTTTTTTGTAAACCTTTAAGTTCACATTGCAAGCATCACATTTTACGAAATTACCGAAATTATATTAAATCACAATTTATATTTAACAATTTGATGTATCCCTTGTACCCACGCTTTTGTTTAAGAAACATTTTCGCTCATCTGTGTACGGTCGGTTGAATCAGCGATACACACAGAAGCGGCTCGAGTAAACTAATACACAATTATACAATATACCAAGTCGTTCCATAAGTTTTTTCGTTCGATAAGAAAAACACGTTGGTGTGTAATACATTTTATTATTCAATACAACCTCCCTGAAGTTTAATACACTTGTTCCAGTGATCTAATTTATGGATTCGCTTCCGCGGCTAGTATTACCTCATTGTTCGATGAAAATCGTTTTCCACCCATGAATTTTTTTGAGACGTGAAAATAGCCCGAAGTTAGAGAGAACTAAATCTGGCGAATAGAATGGATGTTGCATCAATTCGTACTTTAATTCACTGATTTTTGCGATGCTTTTGATAAAAAATGATTTTTTTCTTCTGTAAACCAGATTTTTCTCAAGAATTTTTACATCCAGTTGGTCCAAAAGGTTACAATAATAATCTGATTTTATTGTTTTTCCAATTTGGAGGTAATCCACGAACAAAATTCCTTTTGCATCGGAAAAAAATGATGCTAACACCTTCCTGGCCGATTTATGGACCTTGACTAGCTTCGGAGCCAAAGTACCGGATTCACACCATCCCTTTGCCTCTTGATTTGATTGAGGATCATGGTGGTAGACCCAAATCTTATCCATAGTGATGAAACAACGTACAAAGTCGTTTTTATTCTATCTAAAACGCTTCAAATGTTGCTGTGAAAGTCGCATTTTACACGGTTTTCTGAAACCCAAAAATTCAGTCAAAATATTGCTCGCACTGCCTAATGAGATGCCTAGGGCTTATACTAAATCTCTCTCGGTTAATCGACGATCACCATATCCTCTATTTTTGTTACGATTTCTGGTGTTGATGCACTTTTTGGACATCCTTTACGTGGGTTGTCTTCAAGACTTGTACAACCACGTTTAAATTCAGCAATCCATCTTTCTACTGTTCTAATTGAAGGTGAAGAGTCCTAATACACTTTTAACAGTCGATAATGAATTTGTTTTGGTGCTACACCCTCCAAAATAAGAATATTCAATTTTTTCCATTGTAAAAAAATACTGTCACAGGTCAACTTTGAACACCTGTAAATATATGAATGAGAAAACTTCACACGTGTTCATAAAAAAGTAGTACAATTTTTGGAAAACGAAAACGATGATAGTGCCCTCTCTTACTGAACAACAAAACTTATTGAACAACTTGACGCCAGCCGAATTCGTACCGGACGCGCTACTGTGAGCCGGCAAACCGACAAACATTAGCAATGAAATATAATTATCTATAATCTATTTACTCAATCAATCATAGCTGCATTTTTACATCAATCAGAAGCAGATAAGACTTTGTTTTAAATGAAAATGTATATTTATTTACTTTTAGTACAATGATTATTAGTTAGAATTTTTTTTCATCATAAGCAATAAATAGACCTAGTACTACTAGGATTGATTGGAAATTTTCTTGGTATAAACAAACTTTTTATTGTGTGAGTACTTTGTATAGTATTGATATTTATTTTTTATTAAGCAAATTTTAATATATTATACTATTATTTTAATATGAGTCTTTCTTAATGTTATTAACATTACAGATTCAGATGTATTTTTTCATTAAACGTTTCCAAGTACATCTCAAATTAAAACTGATATCAACATCAAATTAAGAAAACACAGCTTGAAAACTATTCAAGACTGTTGCCGTACAATGAAACTTTAAGTGAAAACGTTTAGGGAGAATTTTATAAAAAAAAACACCGTACATATTTAAAATAATACGAGTGTGCATTCATACTGCGCAAAGATTAAATTTGTAACCATTGTGATATATGAAAGAAATTTAATATTATTATATTATTAATTTCTCTATGGCATTAAATGTCAGTCTTGATGTAATGTCATTGGAGTTCAATTAGGTTATTTTTTTTGAGTGAAGTATTTACCTTAATTACAAATATTTATAACCCACTTTTATAGTCTTGTTGGTTAATTTTACATGAATATTACGGTGTTTGATTTTATGAAGGTACATATATTGTACCACAATAAATATAATATTAGCCATTAGTGACTAAGATAAAGTTTTTATTAAGGAGTGTAAAAATGCTCGTGGTTTTGTTGATTCAATTTCAAATAATGCATTTCATCCTTAACAAATAGGTTTCAGTTTTCCGGTGGTCAGTTGTTTGTACCCAGTTTCTATGTACACATACAATGCAGAAATAAATAATATTAAAAATTACTATCGACTATATTGAATTATTCTGTTTCTACATTTTTAATGATTTAATTAATTAATATACCGAGATTTACAAAATTATACTGGTTAAAGGTGATCGTGATAAGAAAAACGTGTCTTACCTTAATTATTTTTATATACGATATCATGCTTTTGAAATATTCTTGAAATTCCATCAAATTGTCAGTCTGTGATGTGTTAATTCTAATGATAAAATAATGCTAACTACATGGTAAAATATTAAAAGGATATAATAATGATTTTAGTAACAAAAATAGCTGAATTAAAGGAACTTCTGAAAATGTTCTCTGCTTTGTTCAATGTATAAATGTGCTCGCATCTTCATACTATAAAAAGTATTTTGTAGTATTTCCTATGTTATAGTTGCAATTTCTTCAACAATTCACAGGAAATCTAAAAGCCCTATTTTTTAAATATGAAAACATTCATAATTGTTAGATAATGTGACCTTAGCTTTGATACGTAGACTATTAATCGGTCATCAAAATACTCGCGGAGAAAATTTTTATTGTTTCTTGTCGTACGTGCTATTGCACCATCCTATTAGAAAATGGCCGTGTTTAAGTTCACCATCATGAAGCTGCTGAACAAATTTATTTAAAAAGTCATTTCTATACTTCTCTGCGTTGACGGTGAGATTGAAAAATATAGGTCTAACTATTCTTCTGCAAGAAACTGTCATCTAAACACCAATTTTGTGGGTATATTGTGGATTTTCCAAAAAAAATGCATATTATCGCTGCTCTACATTCGCGTATTTTCAAATTTACGTACCCGGACATATAAAACTAAGCTTCATCGGAAAAGAAAGTCAAATTTAGTAGATCGTCATTTATTAAATTATTGAAAAATTATTGGCAACAAGATGCCGGGAGTTACAATAATTCGGCATGCACCGTAAGTATTTTACAAATCCACTTAATGTCTACTATGTTCGCTTCTGATGGTCTTTCAACTAAGTCCCATGCACTGACTTTCATTAATGAACTATATTCATCTTGAACAGTTTTCTTCCAGTTTTCTAATATTTTTGGGATTTCACTCAACAGACACATGTTCAAGGTTAAGGCTTCAAATTCATAGTCTAAATAACACAGGTCTTCGTTCTCATTTGTTTTCTTCTTTTTCATTCAAAGTGTTACGGTTATTATTTGAGCGTCTTTCATCGTCTTCTTTAATATTTCTATCATTTTCATTGTTATCCGTCTTGGTTATAAAAAGTTGGTTGATTATTCAAGTCAGCATCTTCACTAAATATAACGTCTCTTGCAGAGAAAATCTTTTCCTGTTCAATATTTTATAATCTATAGCCACTCATTATATAACCCATAATTATACATTTTCTTGTTTTTGATTCTAACTTTGAACGTAATTCTCTAGAATTATGTGTATAGCTTTGCAACCAAAAATTCTTAAATTCGACACATTTATTTTTTTATCAAACTATAACTCTGTAAGAGTTTTCTGCATAATGGACTTGCTTAGACTTCGGTTACACAAGTACATTGCTGATTTAATTGCTTCACCATTGTCATACTTTAATTTTGATGGTTTCAGAGAAAACATTGCTGTTACTATTCCTGAAAATATTTCAACATTTCGGTTTCTTCTATAAAAATATCATCATCCCAAAATGAGTATAATCATCAATTAGGGTCTAAAAGTACCTTTTACCATATTTTGTTATAGGGGTTATTGGTCCACAAACATCACTTTGTATCAATTCCAAAAGGCCATTTTGTAGTTTTACATTCGTTATTTACAAATGGTAATCTAGTTTGTTTTCCTTGAATACATATTTCACTCAATTTTCAGCAAAACTGTTTTGCACGTCTTTTATTGTAATGTTCAAAAACTTTCTGCCATAGTATCTGAAACTAATTTTCTAATATATTCTTTGCCTAGATGACCAAATCTTTTATGCCATAAATATACAACATCATTTGTTACTAAATTAGCCATTTCTTCTGGTGGTTTGTCTAATTTGAATATATATAGAACATTTTATACAAGTATCTTGTTTATCATTAATTTCATTCACAGTATCTATTTCACAAATACTGTGAGCTTCCAATATCTGTCCCTGTTTTGCTACTGCAATTTTTGGTGTTTTTTTTCAATTCTCTTAATACTTTAAGAAAGTTTTTGTTGTTTGTCATATGACAAACCTTGGGTCTCCCCCCCCCCCCCCGCCACCCTTGAGTCTAGAAACCAACTTATATTACTGTATTCCTGATTATCACACACCATAAAGGCAATATTTTCTTCTTTAACCGTTAATTTTGCATTTTTATTGTTAATGGTACTAGATCTGTACCCATATTAATTTTTTTGTTTGCACCCTTATAGTCTGCACGCTTATGATCTACATATTTTCCCACACGAATAGCATCTGTACTTGAATCTTGTGTGACTAACAAAAACAGTAGTTGTTACATTTTTATTTGTTTTCTTAGCTGATGGTCTAGTAATTTTCTTTTTATGAAGTTTGAACATACTTTTTCAGCTGCTATTGTGTCTAGAGCTGCTACAACTGTGCATGTAGCCTCTCCGCAACCTCTCGAACAGTTATATGACGATCCTCTTCAATTATGACTTTGATTTGGTCATCATCAACTTCAGTAGGCCGACCAGAACGTTGCTCATCTTTGAGAGAAAAATCTCCAGAACGGAATTTTTTATACCAATTCGGACACGTGCGCTCTGTTAAGCAATTAGCACCATAAACTTCACATATCTTTTTGTGAGCCGCAGCAGCTTTCTTTCCTTTATGGAAATAAAATAGTAAAATATGTCGAAAATGTTCGTTTCTGCACTCCATTTAAAATTAACCCACAACTAATAGCTTTAATAAAAATCACGCACTACTTGCTTCTAAAGTTACGTCAATGTGACTAGTATCACGCGACAAACGGTAAAGTATAGCACTAACATACGTTATACAAAAAATAGAGCAACGTTCTCTATCAGTAAAAACCGAAAGTACTTAGTTGCCAACCCAATACATATATGATCACGCATGTTTTATTGATTGATCTATAGAAAAAAATATTTTTTTCTATTTTGTATGAATTAAATCATTATGAAACACGAAACAGTGTCGAAAAAAATTTTACTTCGATATGTCTTTTTTAATTATTCAATGTTGGCATTATTCAACACAGAAGTAGATATCTTATTAGTTGTTATTTACATATTTATGTACATTTAACTAGATTTAATAGTTTTATCGGATACTTTACGTAACTCAGGTGAAGTGCAACATATATTTGCTATTATATTACTCATTTGAATTTTTTAGAGAAACTATAAGTAAGCTAATAATAAATCGTGGATAGTGATATTTGAATTTCCAATTGTTAAGTGTCAATGCGATCAACTTCACATAAAAATATAACATCTAAATGAAATAACTGAAATTTATTAAGGTAAAAAATGCAAAATTGAAAAAATAGTATAAAAAATTCGTTTTATAAGGCCTTTTGTCGCACTCATTCTTTAGATAACTCCTTGCGCAGTTCGCTTTCTAAACATGAACTCGTCGACAAAGCAGTTCCTTATGAAACTCCTATTTTAATTTATTATTTAATTCTTACCCTATTGGGAGTTGAAGGAGACACATATCTGAATTTATTCGGAGGATGGCTTGATGGTGCTATAGCATTAGACAAATGCGCTTCTTTCTGTAATAATGTAGCCGTCTCGACTAAACCTTTAGATATTAAATGCTGATATACTAATTGAAGGAGTTGGCGGTCGTTAAATTGTATTTTCGTTTGAGCAACAACGTTTGCCTGAAAATTTTAAATTTCATAAAATCCTTAAAATAAAAAGCATAATATAAAATGAGAATTAGAAAATAAAACATACGCGATGTATATTAACCAAAGACACATCCAAGTCCTTTCCTGTATGTTTCGTCTTTCCAGAGAGTCTAGCCAATAATTCCAGAGCATATTTTTGAAATGAAACATGTTCTTGTCGTTTCTCTTGTAATATTGGATCTCTCATTAAATCTGCAAAATTTAAATAGAATTTGAAATGCAATTTGATAATTTTAAAACAAATTAGTATGCTCGTATATTTCTTACGATGCATATAATCAAACGATAATATGCAACTCTACAGTACGTCTTTCCGGGCTACTAAAAAACACGTTCAAAGGCGTTAGTATGTACTTCTAAACATAAAATGAAAGTAATAAAGCTCTTTTATGATTTCTTTATTTAGTTTGGGCGGAAATTACCATATAATTGTAATGTAGTGAAATCGCAATTGTCACTGTCAAATTCTAACAAGTATTCATTATACTAAAAGGTGTTCCAGTAAGACTTTTCATGTTCAATAGCGCACCATTTTAACAGTTGCCATGACTCAACCTGTAACTACTTGACAGATGACAAGTAAAAACTACACCACTAATAAAAATGGAATGAAATACGCTTCAACAACGCGTCGAAATTATTAAAATTCACTACAAAAAAGTTGAAAATTTTGCGGTCACAGTTAGCAAAACTACCGACCAGCAATTGTGAAACTGGTGGAAAAATTTGAGCTGTTGGGACAAGTTAGTGATTTAAAGAATCGAACTCGTGCACGTCGCTCAAGAACAACTGAAAATATTGCTGTTGTAGCCCATAGTATTGAGGAAAACCCAGATTTGCCCATTTCTCGCCGATCTTTGAAATTGGGCATTCCACAAACGTCATTTCACCGTAGTTTGCATAAAGACTTAGGTCTTAAGGCTTTTAAAGTTCAATTAACACAAGAACTTACGCCTACCGACCATCAACAACGTCGTGTCGTGTCTTTGCTGATTGGGTCCTTGAAATGCATCAAACTGATCCGGAATTTTATCGAGAAATCATCTTGAGTGATGAGGCCCACTTTTACCTCGGAGGCTACGTTAACAGGCAGAATTGTCGCATTTGGAGCTCGGAAAACACAAGAATTATTGTTGAAAAGCCTCTCCATCCCCAACGTGTGACTGGTGCGGTTTTTGGTCTGGCGGTGTCATTGAACCTTACTTTTTCGAAAATGGGGCTGGAGCAAGTATTTCGGTGAATGGATTGCGCTATCGAACGATGATTAATGATTTTGTATGGCCGGAATTGGAACATATTGATGTGAACGACGTTTATTTTCAACAAGACGGCGCTACGTGCTACACAAGTAACGATACCATCGCTCTTTTGCGTGAATAGCTTCCTGACCGTGTGATTTCTCGAAGAAGCTATCACAATAGTGAGAATGACACATAGGTGGCGCTCTAATTGGTAAAACAAATGCACTGTAATTTAGGTTGGCTATTTATATGTTTACATTCCGATATTTAGATAAATCGGTTGATTAGTTTATTTTTGACAGCTGATTGAAAAAGAAGCAATACGTCGTTTTGTTAAAATGGAAAAAGCAGAGTATCTTGCGGTGATTAAATACTTCGTAATTAAGGGTATGAAAGCTACCAAAATAAAAGATGAGTTACGGGAAACATTAGGTGAATCTGCTCCATCATCCGCCACTATAAGTAGATGGGTAAATGAATTTAAACGTGGTAGAACAAACTGTGTTGATGAAGCGCGCTCTGGAGCACCCAAAATCGTGACTTCTAAGAAAATGATTATAAAAATCCATAATATTATTACGTAAGATCGACGACTCAAAGTGAGAGAGATAGCAGATATGGTAAACATTTCAACAGAACGCGTACACCACATTTTAACGAAAGAATTGGGCCTTTCCAAGCTTTCAGCAAGATGGGTGGCACGATTGCTTACGACTGATCAAAAGTTCACTCGTTTGCGCATTTCCAATGAGTGTTTTGTCCTTTTAAGCGGAATCCGGTTGATTTTTGTAGGCGATTTGTTACTTGCGATGAAACTTGAATACACTACAGTACACCCGAAACTAAACAACAGTCGAAACAATGGTTAGAACATGGTTCTGCACCTCCAAAGAAAGCGAAAACCACTTTATCGGTAAACAAGTTGATGGCATCAATTTTTTGGGATTCGAAGGGCATTTTGCTCATTGATTACCTTCAGAAAGGTGCCACAATAAACGGACAATATTATGCAGAACTTCTACAAAAATTAAATGTTGAGATTCGTGCTAAACGGCCAGGAATGGCAAAGAAAAAGATTCTGTTTCACCAAGACAACGCTCCCTCGCATACCAGCACAGTTGCGATATCCAAAATCCACGAGTTGCATTTCCAACTAGTACCGCATGCGCCTTATTCGCCGGATCTAGCCCCTTCCGACTTCCACTTTTTTCCAAAATTGAAAACGGCACTAGGTGGAAAGAAATTTTCGTCTAACGACTAGCTTATCATCTTCGTAAATGAGTATTTTGCAAGCATTCCGAAATCGCATTTTAGAGATGGCATAAGGGCATTGGAGCACCGTTGGAATAAATGTATTGCTCTTTTAGGAGAATATATTGAAAAATAAAAATTAGTTTGTATTTAAAAAATTCGTTTTTCGTTTCCATTCTCACTACTTGTCAAACTACCCTCGCATACCAATAGCCAATCGATTCAATACCTCAAAGATGGAATTCGTGAAGTTATAGAGGACATACAGCCGCAAATGTGCGAATTAGTAATGGAAAATTTCTTGAAAAAAATATGGTCCTGTACTGCCCTCGCATGCCAATAGCCCACGATCGATTCAATACCTCAAAGATGGAATTCGTGAAGTTATCGAGGACATACAGCCGCAAATGTGCGAATTAGTGATGGAAAATTTCTTGAAAAGAATATGGTCCTGCAAGCGTAGCCGTGGCGGCCATTTGGCTGATATTGTTTTCCATTACTAATGGCATACCCTCCTCTTTACAATTAAATAAACATCCGATGATTTCGCTTCGGTTAATACTCGTTCTTTTCTACATATCAAAATGAAATCTCTTATTGGAAGATCCGTTATTTATTTTCATAGTTTTTGGCCATTGCAGAAATAATTTACGCTTTCTCAAGCAAATTAATTTACTTGAAATATTTTATAGAAACAGTAGTAGTAATACTAGTAGAAAGTAATAATAAGAAGAAGTGTGGTACATATTATATTTTTTCAGCACACATGAAAATTAAATAAGTAATATCTTGACTTAAATAAACTCGTATAAAACATAAAAGTGAAGAGTTTCGTAACTGAAGGAAAAATTAAATAGAAAATATATTTTTTTAATTTATATTTCACCATACCGCAGTTTGCTGAAATCTAAATTTTACATGTAATTTATTCCTTTAATAGAAAAAGTTGTTTAAATTGCTACGAATGTTATCAACGTCACTGAATTACTCATTGTTATTAAATGAACGAAAGATCCAATTGCAATCTTTTTTTTAGTTGCAATTTAGAGATGACTTAGTCTTAATGGCCTAATCTAAAAGAAATTCTAATTGTTCAGTACCCAACATGTAAATGAAAATATAAACAAATACATAAAGAAATTGAGCGATTGGCTGTCTTCAAACTAACAGTTTCGTTAAATTTAAGTAGTTTATTTGAGGCTGTGCAAGAAAGTATACTCAAGTATCAAAGAATAAGTTACTTCCTTTTGAAGCGGTATAATAAATAATAAATTTCTTTACGATTGTAATACTATAATTTGTATGTTATTGACTAATTTTAAGCAATTTATTCTTTGTAATGTAATGTAATACATACACTATCGCTCATAAGTATTTGATAACCCTTGTTTCATTAGTTTCTATAGAAAAATTGTAATTATAAAATTTATTTCTCCAGTAAGAAATATCATAGTTTCATAGTAATCATTAAAATCTATAAAAGCTTATTCAAAAATAATTATGGGATTACCTTATTATTCACAATTAATGATAATACCCTAATAAAACTCCAAGTAGAATATTTGCACTTAAGGGCTTAGATCTCTCAATTCTTGGAAATTTTCGATTCTTATGATTTTATTTTAAATTGGGGTGTTATTGTAAACTATTAAGTATTTATACTTGGGTATTTTGGCAAAATTGCAGTTTTTGTGAGGTGCTCATAGTGATAACATCGTCTGTTTCGAAGAAGTTCAATCGGTTAGAAATGCCTAAACGGAAAGAATTGAGTGTAGAAACACAACCGTTTACAATCACATACTATAAAACTGGCAAAAGCAACCGCGAAATTGCCACAGAACTTAAATTAAATCAGTCCACCGTTGGTTATATCATCAAAAAACACCGCGAATCTAGAAGTGTATTGAGCAGAACTCGAAAAGGCAGACCAAGGGCAACAGCTTCAGCATAAGATCTTGCAATGGTGGAAACAAGCAAAAGAAATAAACGACAAACAGTCCTAGAAATTATAGAAGAAATAAATACTGTTCGTCGAAAACCCATAAGTGTTTCCACGGTTAAATGACGATTAAAAGAAGCCTGTCTTCATAGACGAATTGCAATGCGGAAGCCGCTTCTACGCAAGTAAACAAGCAAACACGTTTAAACGCACGCGATCCCCAAAATTGGACTATAGAAGACTGGAATAAAGTATTGTGGACCGATGAATCCAAATTCGAGATTTTCAGTTCACGAAGACGTGCTTTCGCTAGGAGGTCTGTGGGTGAGCGTGCCCGGGAAGAATGCATAGCCTCTACTGTTAAGCTCGGTGGAGGTTCAGTCATGATATGAGGTTGCTTTTCTGGATCAAATGTAGGCGATCTCGTAAAAATAGAAGGTATGCTAAAAAAGAACAGTATAAGCGCATATTAGAGGAAAACGCTCTGGAATTAGAATTTCGGGAATGCCGGGAATATTTGCAGAAATTGGAGAACGTGGGAACCATAAAAGTTATGGCGTGGCCTCCCCATAGTCCCGATTTAAATCCCATCGAGTTGCTGTGGGAAGAGCTTGACCGAGAGGTGAGAAAATCGGCCCCCACATCTGCTGTTAATATGTGGAAGAACCTGCAAGAGGTATGGGGTAAAATAAAATCTGAGATATTATGAAAACCAATCGAAAGAATCTATCGATTGTGTGCTGCAGTGATTAAAAATAAAGGAGGGCATATAGACGAGTCTAAAATTTAGATAAATATATTATAAAACAATTTATTTTAGATGTAAAAATATGTTTTTCATATATGTAAATAATAAAACGATGTTAGTATTTCAATTTTGATTTTTGTTACAATTTGCAGATTAAATGCGAGTGACCAAATATATATGAGCGTTAGTATATGTATTTAATAATTATATACGTACACATATTCTGAATGAATAGAGGATTTCTCATAAAAAAATTTTAAATGTTTTACGCAGAGCTAATATTCTACTAAATAAATCAAGGGGCGCCGGCTTGTCCAGCTTCTTAAAGCAATATATTAAACAAGAAATTTTGCTTTATTTCACAATTAAAAGCTATGACGTACTCTAACGATTTAATAAAATAAATTCGAAGTTTTATAAACAAATATATATGGATAGGCATATGTGAAATGTGAAAAACGTAATTGGTAAAGATCTTACAAAAGTTTTTCAATCTCTTTCGTATCTTATAATGTTCAGTAAAACAACAAAAGGAACACATTAATTGTATATTATATATAGCACTAAATAAAATGGAAAAGACATTACTGTTTCGATTCGTGCTGAATTTCTCGATGTACATAAATTCACTAATTAAATCTTTTAAAATGTTACTAAAAATTCTATCTAATACAGTCATAGGATAGAATTTTTTTTTATTATACACATTTCTATCTTTTTTGTTTCATTTTCAAATTAAAACAAGATGCTGTCAAAATGTGAAATATTAATTGGAAATGGAGATTTTTTTGTTGTTATGCCGTTCCTTCTTTGTTAAATCATCGTTGATAAACTATTTCTCTATGCAATTTTTTAAATTTTGCTTTATTCTTCATATCTTTATCATCTTCATTGCCTCATTCAATCACGCATGTTTCTTTTTCTATCTATGTAATCATGTACAGTTGTATCCATTACAAAATATTTAGTATATCTGCTTTTGTAGAATTAAAAGCAGGTTCCTTAGTATTCATCTTGATTTAATTTATCATTGTTTTTCAGTGTTTTTAACATAACGTATTTTCCTTTTAATCTGTCAACTTTCTCGTTTATTTATCATAGGGTCACGAAAATTCGAAAAACCTCGACAAAACGTTTGAGAAAGTGTGCGTTTCCAGAACAAGAATTTCGTAATCTCTCTCTCTCTGTCTCTGTGTGTGTATAAGTGACCGGTAATGTGCGTGGGAAGTCAATGATGATACATGAAAAGCGATGTTAAATAATCAATTGGACATATTCATAATGAGTGTTTTAAGATTATTTATTGAGTATATGTAAATGGAAGTTACAATAAATTATTAGAAAATTGTTCTTAATATTTCGATATTTGATTTTACCGTCATTAAAGAATCATTCCGATAAATGCATAACAATTTGTGTAAACAGAAGAACGATTTAGAAATCCTAGATATATCTATAAGAGTTTTGAAAGTTGACAGAAACTTTCAGTTTTTGGTGGTAGCATGGTAGTAGTAAATAAAATGATCTTCAAAGAAGAAACACAAACAGAAGTGGAAAAAGTAAGAAATACTGAATGAGAATCTCACAGCAGAACAGAACAGAACGCCAATTCTTTGTCTCTGGAAATTGGACAAAGAGATATTAATAAAAAAATGTGAAAAATGGGAAGTGATATTAAAAAATAGAAAGTAGACCAACATGAAGTGATAATAAAATTAAAGCTATTAATCAAAAATAGATTAAAAATAGAATATCGTAGATTATAAAAGAGAAGCTATACAAAAAAATATAGAAAGTATTCAGAAACAAGTAGAATTTCAAGAACAAACGGGAAAATCCAGAGAAACCATTCAGGGTAAGGTGGGTAGTAAATTAGATAGTTTTGAAGAGAAAATGTATCAACGAATTCAACAAAAGCTACTGAACTTAAATGTCATATTATACAAGTGCAAGGTTATACTGGTTGTTACGCTCCGCATACAAATAATAATTCTTTATATTATGTTTTTTAAATTAAGTTATTTAAATTTGAAAATAGTTCGATTTTCAAGTCATAAATTATTATTTATTTTGACCTTTTCGTGATATATACAAATGCAGGAATCTTTTGTATTCTTCAGGTAGCTGTAATAAAGCAACCCCTACCGCGTCGTTTCTAGGAAGCCGAATATTTGTGTTTTTTCATTGACTAACACATTTAATTTTAATTCCGTATATTGATTTCTAAATGCAATTCGCGATTCAAATACCAATCCCGATTTTCTTTCTTTTACACAGAATACACGTCTACTATTCTGTGTAGATAATTTGCTTAATACTTATATTGAAATTAAGATCACAATTTTAATGTATGACAATATTTCTTAGCCCGCCACTTTCTAGCGTGCCTATTCTCTCGTGTCATTGGTTGATTCAAACATGACCAGTATTCTAACCCGTAAGAGCCGCCGTGTGTATGACACGGAGACTTCTTCTCAGACCATGACAAAGTACACTCATATCCCTTTGACGTGATCGTGAAGTTGTTTTCCCGCGCTTGTTGTGTCCATGTGGTTATTCTGCGACCGCAAAATATACCTAACATCCTGGCCCAGAATATATACACATACGCACAAACCGCAAGTATTTTTACGCATCGTCCGATGCACATTTTATTCTAACCCTTTTTTTATATTTTATTAAGCAGCCGCATATCGCTAGATTTACCTTTTATTACAGCTTTGCTATTACGTTGAATTTGATGGAGCCTGTGGTTGATTAACTTAATCACTAAGGTTGATATATAACCCCCTTCCATATTAACTTTTGTAATTCTGTATACGCATTTCGACAACTAAGTTGTCATCATCAGCAGACAATTGCAAAGTGTCGCACCTGGTAAAACGCGGCAAAAAACTCCTGTTCGAAAACAAACTCCGTACGCGATCTACACCGCTAAGAACTAATGTACACTCAGTGTACATCTTGTTTCTTAGCGGTGTAGATCGCGTACGGAGTTTGTTTTCGTACAGGTGTTTTTCGCAGTGTTTTACCAGGTGCAACACTTTGCAATTGTCTGCTGATGATGACAACTTAGTTGTCGAAATGCGTATACAGAATTACAAAAGTTAGTGTGGAAAAGGGTTATATATCAACCTTAGTGATTAACTTTGCTATTACGTTTATCATATTTTATTTGTTGCTCTCGTTATTAAATATCTTTATTTAACATATTCAAGCTTTAAGAATTAATTTAACTTAGTGAATAAAATTTTGAAGGCAATCCTGTTGTTTTATTTCCACTAATAATAATCTTTCTTTCAGCTTAGCGCACGTCCTGGACTTTTGATGCTCATTGTACACAACTACTAATTATTAACTCCTTACATTACATTCAATTACATTACTTTCTTTGTTATTTGCATTTATTACAGCGCTTCACCTAGCCGGACACGCGCTCGTAATAAATTGACTAACCATCGCGTGTAAATAAATATTCTCTATTAAATAATGTCCCTATTATTATTTATTAAAACAAAGGAGGTAATAAATTCACTCATTCACATAACAACAGCATTCAGTCTTTTTCGTAAAAAGGACGAGGTAATATGGTGTTAAAATATAACCCACAACGTCCGATGGTAAAATCTTTTAATCCATCTACATCGAGGAATTTGAAGCTGTCGCAGAAATTGGTGGACGATCAAAGATGGATAAAGCAACTGCCTTAATTATGGCATACCGCGGAAAAGCTTTGGATATTCTGTAAACGTCTTCGGAGGCACAGCAGCAGAACTATACGACTCTAATCGCACATTTAGAAGGTTGTTACGAAGACAAACACCCACAACAAATTTGTCATACAGAAATTTCAAACAGATTTAGCACGCCTAGTAAGGTTGTAATACTTACCTGCTTCTGAAGATGTCTTTGAATAACTAACTATGCAAGATTTCATCGACAGTGTTAGATTTCGACAAAATGTAAAGGACACTCCGATTTGGTAGACAAAGTTCCCTAAGAAAACAAAAGCCTCTATGCTAAATTTGCGGCAAGGCTGGTCACTTCAAGAATCCGTCGATTCCGCGCATGTCCAGAAGAAGCGGAGCATGAAGTTGATTAAGGGAACTAGAAGCAGTCAGCTGGAAGAGATGAAAGTAGACTTACTCTAATCATACCTCATTTCATACAATTATGGGAGTATAGTTGCAACACAAAGTCAAGTGCTTGATGATGGGTGATGTATTTAACAAAATATATCGCTGCAGTCGACGCTGGAACAACACGAACAAATTTTAGTGCAAAATGTAGAATACAACTTGTTAATGAACACTTTGACTACTGTTACAAAAGGGAGAGTACCAATCCACCGAGTAATTCAAGTTGAAATTCGTTTAGGGACATTCAATATCGTAAGTTTTAGCCGCGAACATTTTAAGTGATGTAATATTAGAATTGGAGCTTCCATATTATATTGAAAATATAGTATAGAAAATGAGTCGAAATAATAATATTAATGTGATGTCAACATTTCTAGTTAAAGACATACTTCTCAAGATGAATGATGTCAACACTTCCAGTAAAAGATACACTTCTCAAGGTGATAATGGAAAAATATGTCATACTACCTGCTAAATCGGAAATTAACATACCGATGAACGTCGAAGGTGATCTGGCATGGAGCTAGGAGACAACCGAAACAAAGTTTCAACCAAAAAGGGGCACTGCTAGCAAAAACATTAGTTCAAGTAAGTGATGAGATACTTTATATTAGTATTGCGAATTTTAATATCTATAACAAGTAAATTTTTAAGGGCCTAATAATTGATACCTGCGAAAGCATAAATGCAGATGCGCAATTCGTCGAAATACTCGGCTGCTAGACAATCTGTAGCAAGTCTTTGAGCCTATCCAAATTAATCTGGACAGTTAACAGATAGACAAATGACTACCAAGATATCTCTTCCTTCATGTAAACTGGCAACGAAAGAATTAATTTAATTCGATATAGAATTAATACAAGAAACCATCGACCCATCAAACAATCTCCAAGGAGAATACCTTTGGCTATAAAAGAGGAAGTCGATCGCATAAGCAATATGCACTCACATATATTATCGCATAGGGTCGGGACTACTAATCTTGTGTCAAGTTAACAACGTAACTAAGATGCCAATCCTTTGCTAAGATTAGAGGACACTGAATACTTTGTCGGGGACGAACTGGTTTTCAAGATTGAAGACACGGATAAAGTTAGAGCGCGACAGAATAAAGATTAGATCAGCCAGTTAATACTTTCAGCTTCAAACTTATGAATATATCGGATTGTAGCTTAATACAATTTAGCCTTTATTCATCCAACCAATGTTGCCAGACATCACGCTTTTGTGATAAATACTAATTTATTTCATTCTAAAAAAAAACTGATTCAATTCTATACGATCTATTAACTAAATGAGCTTACTAACAAGAAGGAAGAAAGCCAGAACACGTTCTCATATCCTCATTTTAAACGTTATCCTTTGACATGGGATAAAGGGAAAAAGACAATAGTAACAAATTACGAGCCACTAGAAAACAATTCATTGTAAAATGTATAACAATAAATTAGAAACCAGTTGAAAGATTGAAAATTAATACACTAACTAAAATAAAATAAAGTCTTTCATGGAGTAATATCTAGGATGGGACGAAGAACCTAGATGGGATTAATATAATCACGAGGAGATAATATTATTAAAAAATATGAATTGACACAAATTCTATTTGAGAAGAAATTTAAAATATTTGTAAAACAAAATTATTATTAACTGAACGCAATCCTGATTAAATGAAGTTATAAAAATATTTGCATTGTACGAGAAAATCACTTCGTCACGAGTTGTAAACAACAACTAAAAGAATACATTACAATTTATGAAAATTGACACAGAAAAGATATACTGTAAGTTATAGATTATATAAGAATAATCTCTTAGAATGTGAAAATGTATTAGTAAAGGTTGTAATGAAGTAAATCCAATAAGGTGCAAGTTATAAATGAGAAATGCAAGTAAAATCTGTTAAGGATATCAGAGTAGGAGAAAATTCTGATCGCGAGCACAATTTTATTTTTTTCTTTCGTTTTAAAATTTGGATTCGCGAATTTAAAAATAAAATTCTTAAAAAGAATTTTATTTTGCATGAGAGATGAAAAAATTGTGGTCGCAAGCACAATTTTATTTTTTTCGATCCTCATAATATTTGTATTCGCGAATTTAAAAATAAAATTCGGGAAAAGAATTTTGTGATCGTAAAAACAAACGAATGAAAAAGAAAAATTCTTTTTAATATTCAACTTAGGCATGCTCAGTTCTTCTTGTTTGGGTATACACTGATACATACATATGTATGTATGGAAGCATATACACTACAGGTCATATTTATTTGCCCACCCTTAGTTTTAGCCAAAATTATTAAACTATCAAATGTGTACTAAAAATTTATTTATTGTACCAATACAATAGTGTAAAATAAACATAAAATAGTTACATTTTTCTTATATAAAAACTTTATCATTAATTATTATTAAATTTTGCTCTCATCAATGTGCGCCCACATTTATTTTTAATAATTGCGGCACATAACCGCGGCATCCTTTCAATTAATTTTTGCAGTGTATCTTCTGTAATTTGTGCCCAGGCTTCTTGAAGTTGTTCCCACAGTACAGTGGTGGATGATAGAGCACGTTCTCGAACTTTCCGGTCCAATTCTTCCCAAAGAAGCTCTATTGGGTTCAGATCAGGACTTTGAGCTGGCCATACCATTATAAAGATTTGCCCTTGCTCTTCTAGTTGACGCAAGTAATCGCCACACAATCAAGGAAGTGTGTTTCGGATCGTTGTCCTGTTGAAATACAAAGTTTCCGCCAAGAATCCTTAGTCCTGAAGAACAGCGTTATTTTCTAAAATTTCCTTGTAGCCTTCTTTTCTTAGGATTCCCTCAATTTTGACGAGATCGCCTACAGATCTTCCACCAAAACACCCCCAAATCATTACTGAACCTCCTCCATGTTTTACGGTAGGCAATACATACTGGCAGTACTCTTTCTCCTGCGGATCTTCTTACGAATATTCGCCTTTTACTACCGAAAAGTTCAAACTTCGATTCGTCTGTCCACAAACATTATTCCACTGATCAATCGTCCAATTCTTATGTTCTTTAGCCCAATTTAGTCGTTTTATCTTGTTTTGCTTTCGTAGTAGTGGTTTTCGCAGAGCAATTTTTCCGTATAAACCCGCTTGCCTTAACCTTCTCTGTACCGTGGACACACTAATTGGTTTAGCACGCGCTCTATTCATTTCAGCAGTCTATCGCGTCTACTTATCTGCAGATGTCGTCGCTTTGCGTCGTCCAGATCTTCTTTTGTTGGAAGATGTACCACTTTCTTCAAATAGATTATAACGTTAACGTTATAATCAACGGTTCTGCGATTTAATCGTAATTCTTTTGCAATTTCGCGATTACTTTTACCCGTACGATGATAAGTAATTATCATAGCACGCACTTCAACAGATAATTCCTTCGTCTTCGGCATTGCATTAAAATATTCACAATAACTCTCTATTTCACTGTTTTCGCAACAAAAGATGAACAATGACTGACATAAAATTTATTTTCCTTTTTGAATAACACACCCCAATATTGTAATTAGTTAGTATAATAACACAATATTGGTAATACCTTTCGGAAATGCAGGTAAAGCTGTTAATACTGTAGGAATTTTTCCAATTTATGACACCTTTACGATATATTGGGTCTGGGAAAAAGTTCGTGGCGTTTTTTCAGTAAAATTCAACTGGTCCCCGCATGGCGCGTGGAGGAATTCATTTAAACCGAATATGCTCCATTATTATCGACAATGTTTCGCCATTTTTTTGGTAGATCCATGATCCCATCGGTGAAAAACTTCTGTGGTTTCTGGTCGAAAAACTGAATCAAGTAGTTTTCACAGGCTTCTTTTGAAACCAACTTAATTCCATTGAGAGAGTTCTGCAGAGATCGAAACAGATGATAGTCAGAGGGTGCTATATCCGGACTGTAAGGTGGGTGCATCAAAACTTCCCAACCAAACTCTCTCGATTTTTGACGGGTCATCAAAGAAGTGTGTGGTCGGGCGTTGTCATGATGGAAGACAACACCTTTCCTATTAATCAATTCGGGCCGTTTTCTTTCAATCGCCTGGCGTAATCTCTCTAGTTGTGCACAGTAGAGTTGAGAATCAATCGTCTGACCAGTTGGAAGTAGCTCGTAGTGGACGATTCCCCTCCAGTCCCACCATACACACAGCATCACTTTTTTTGGCGTCAATGTTGGCTTAGCGAACGCTTGTGACGGCTCACCATCCTTTATCCACGATCTTTTACGCTTCCGATTATCGTACGTAATCCATTTTTCATCTCCGGTTATTAAACGTTTCAGAAACGGCTCGATTTCATTCCGTTTCAGCAGCGCATCGCAGATGTTAATTCGGTCCATCATGTTTTTCACGCTCAACTCATGAGGAACCCATACGTCAAGCTTTTTTTTGTAACCAGCTTTGTGTAAATGGTTCAAAACAGTTTTGTGGTCAATGCCTAGCTCCATGCCAATATCGACACTGCTGATATGCTTATCTTGTTGGACTTTTTCAAGAATTTCATCAGATTTTTCAGTGATTGGACGACCGGAGCGTGACTCATCTTTCACATTGAAATTTCCAGAACGAAAGCGAGCTAACCATTTCCGCGCAACAGATTTCGATAAAGTACCTTCACCGTACACAGCACAAATTTTATCACAAGCCTGCGCAGCGTTCTTCCCCTTATCATAATAATATTGCAGAATATAGCGAAATTTCTCATTATTCTTCTCCATTTTCAAGTGCGAATAACTTTCCAACCACTGCACCGATTACAATGTTTCTACGCTCAAACTAACGTTCGGAAGGTCATCTAAAAAACGAGCCGTCGGTGGTGTCGCTGTGACTTGTTGTTCTTTAGTTATCGGCAACCAATGCCATCTATCGGGAAAAACGCCACGAACTTTTTCCCAGACCCAATATCATAAACAATTTAAGATTTTCGTAGAAATTCATATGGAATTACTTCCACTAATAATATAACTACACACTACACTAATAATATTGTTGAATTAGAGAAGAGAGAGAGAGGGAGAGAGGGGAGGGGGGGAGGGGAGAGGGGGAGAGGGAGGGGGGAGATCAGTGTTAGTACTAATTAGGTATTCGTTTCATTTCGGCAGGTACCAAATTTACAATTGAATAAATACATATGAATTTCTACGAAAATCTTAAATTGTTTATGATATATCGAAAAGGTGTCATAAATTGGAAAAATACCATAAATATTATATAGGCTAATCCCTACAGTATTAACAGTTTTACCTGCATTTCCGAAAGGTATTACCAATATTGAAAAACTAAATTCGTTCTTATTAAATTCGTTTGCGAACGAAAATAATTCGAGCATTCTTCTTATTCTGCTTGTAAGTATGTACAAGATATGTTAGTTTTTTTTTGCAAAAAAGGAACATGTATGTACATACATACATATGGGTGTATGGAAATATGTAGACATGTGCGCAAGTTTGTAGATCAGTGGCTAGTATAAACGGAAGTATATATGTATGGTTGTTTGTTTTTTGATGAACTGCTATAAAAAAGAAATGAAATTTAATTGCTAGAGGTTATGATACTTTACAAGACAGACAAATTTTCGTTACTGAATTAACATTAAAACAAATTTTCGTATTTTGTTGTCCTTTGCAATACACAAACAGGCAATTAAACTGAATTATTTGCACTTTAAAGCTAGGCTATTATAGAGACTTATAATTGTAAATTTGGTACCTGCCAAAATGAAACGAATACCTAATTACTACTAACACTGATTTCTCTCTCTCTCTCTCTCTCTCTCTTTGATGCTGTAACGCATATATACACACTTTTTTTGGATTTGCCTATTTTAATTCTTTGTACATAGGTACTTACCTACCTATTTTTAATTCTATGGCGAATTTCATTTACTTTTCGATCGGGACTTTTTTCGCGAACAAAAAAGAAAAATTGTTTACAATATGAAATAAAAAATTCGTTCGAATTAAATTTCTTGGCAAAAGAAAAAAAAATTAACCATTCTTTGTACTCTGCACAAAACCTGCTTATGTCTTAATTAAATTTGTTTTTGGTTTAGTTAATTTGATTTATTTTTTTCGTGAATTTTATGTACATATAAAATATTTTATTAATGTAATAAAAAAGGAAAATTGTTTGCAATGCCGCATTAAATAAAAAAAAATATTTCATGTGAATGTACACCCTAATGCAAACAGTGCTTATTATCTTACAATAATTATTCCTTCTTGTTGTACTATTTATTAGTCATCAACAACAACACTCGCTGAAACCAATTTTTCATGTTTTCATACCTAGCTACATATATACATAAACACTCACTCATCATCCAAAACATTTCATAAACCTCTATCAATGACTACACACCGTCACAAACATACACTACCGGTCATATTTATTTGCCCACCCCAATTTTATGTGTTTCCTGAAATACGGATTATCTTTCGAAAAATCTGTTGCTACGTGCTGATTGCACAAGTGAGCAAATGCTGCGGGTCGCGAACGACCGCTCGGGGAAGCTTACGTTGTTCCGGGCAGCAACCGAACGATGCCAGCCAGCTATCGCGGAGGTCGTGGTTCGCAAGTTCAGATTTTTTTTTTTGCTATTTGATTTTAGCCTTTAGATTGAAAAAAAAAGAGAAGGGCGCCAAGAGCGAAATTTACGGCGGATGTATTCGTTTGGTTTTTCACAGACTGTAGCTCTATTGGCCTGTGAGTTGCCTAGATTTCCCCACAGTTTCGACGGGTAATTAAAATTGACACCCCCAGTACATTTGTACTCGACAATTCCACAATTTAATGATTATACCCTTAACAGGTCAAAATCGGTTAAATACATAAATATAAGTATCAATGTCTTTTTTTTAAAAAAAAAAATTGTTGGAGAAAATAAATATTTCAGTAACACAAAAAAAAACATTAAAGTTTCGGCGACCGCGATATATATATATATATATTGAGTTTACATTTCCCACATATAATTTCGTAAAGTTAATAAATCTATAAACGTTGATACCCTAAATTTATTACATTTCCCACATATAATCTCGAAAACTAACTAAATCTAAATAAATTGGACCACTAAATTGGCAAACAATTACGACGCCTTATTCTTTTGCTCTAAGGTTCCCACTCAGTGAATTACGTATTTTTTTGCTAATGTGGTAATATAATTAAGCAAATTGGAAGCCACTTATCGCATTCCGTTCTGTGGTGCGATTTCCGTGCAGCCCAGAAATTCCGTCGGAGGTTGGTGGCACAGTAGCGTTGGCCGTCACGATGCTTCGTCGGATTCTTTTTTTATATATGAGCGGGCACCTAGACCGCGGTAATTGGGAAACCCTGTCGATGGTAAACGGGCTCTTAAGATGATTTAAACCAATAGTAATTGTGACTTAGCTCACGAATGAGACTCTCATTTAATCAAAAGAACGAAGAACAATTTCGACGTCTACCCTTCTACGAAGTTAGTTATCAAATGCCAACGACACAGAGAGATTGCCTCGGACCAGGGCAAGTAAAACAAACGGGGGGGATGTTTTTGCATTTGCTAAAAGAACATCTGCTTACTACAAAAAGCGTTCAAGATATTAACAAAATCAAGGTCGATGTCAACGTATGCCGAAATATATTTATTTAAATATATTTTTAAAACTTTTAAAACGAATATGATATTCTAAATATGTGTTTCCACATAACCTTCTTCAACGACCATAGGCGTCCCTTATATATCATACGACGGGGTTCTTTTAACAAATAATTAAATATACAAGACTCCGAAATTGTTCTAAATGAAAAATAAACCGTAACACTGTATTATAATTATTCAACAATATTATTAGTGGAAGTAATTCCATATGAATTTCTACGAAAATCTTAAATTGTTTATGATATATCGTAAAGGTGTCATAAATTGGAAAAATTCCTACAGTATTAACAGTTTTACCTGCATTTCCGAAAGGTATTACCAATATTGTGTTATTGTACTAACTAATTACAATATTAGGATGTGTTATTCAAAAAGGAAAATAAATTTTATGTCAGTCATCGTTCATCTTTTGTTGCGAAAACAGTGAAATAGAGAGTTATTGTGAATATTTTAATGCAATGCCGAAGACGAAGGAATTATCTGTTGAAGTACGTGCTATGATAATTGCTTATCATCGTACGGGTAAAAGTAATCGCGAAATTGCAAAAGAATTACGATTAAATCGCAGAACCGTTGATTATAACGTTAAAAAATTTGAAGAAAGTGGTACATTTTCCAACAAAAGATCTGGACGACGCAAAGCGACGACATCTGCAGATGACCGGCATCCAATATGGATAAGTAGACGCGATAGACGAAAAACAGCACCAGAAATTGCTGCTGAAATGAATAGAGCGCGTGCTAAACCAATTAGTGTGTCCACGGTACAGAGAAGGTTAAGGCGAGCGGGTTTATACGGAAGAATTACTCTGCGAAAACCACTACTACGAAAGCAAAACAAGATAAAACGACTAAATTGGGCTAAAGAACATAAGAATTGGACGATTGATCAGTGGAATAATGTGTTGTGGACAGACGAATCGAAGTTTGAACTTTTCGGTAGTAAAAGGCGAATATTCGTAAGAAGATCCGCAGGAGGAAGAGTACTGCCAGAATGTATTGCGCCTACCGTAAAACATGGAGGAGGTTCAGTAATGATTTGGGGGTGTTTTGGTGGAAGATCTGTAGGCGATCTCGTCAAAATTGAGGGAATCCTAAGAAAAGAAGGCTACAAGAAAATTTTAGAAAATAACGCTGTTCCTTTAGGACTAAGGATTCTTGGCGAAGACTTTGTATTTCAACAGGACAACGATCCGAAACACACTTCTAGATTGTGTGGCGATTACTTGCATCAACTAGAAGAGCAAGGGCAAATCTCTATAACACAATAGTGCTTCTTTGGGAAGAATTGGACCGAGAATTGGTTCGAGAACGTGCTCTATCGTCCACCACTGTACTGTGGGAACAACTTCAAGAAGCCTGGGCACAAATTACAGAAGATACACTGCAAAAATTAATTGAAAGGAAGCCGCGGTTTTGTGCGGCAATTATCAAAAATAAAGGTGGGCACATTGATGAGAGCAAAATTTAATAATAATTAATGATAAAGTTTTTATATAAGAGAAATGTAACTGTTTTATGTTTATTTTACACTATTGTATCGGTACAATAAATAAATTTTTAGTACACTTTTGATAGTTTAATAATTTTGGCTAAAACTAAGGGTGGGCAAATAAATATCACCGGTAGTGTACATAGTTCTTAGGTATAGTTTTGAGAAACATTTATATAAAAGTATTAAAATATACGTCCGTTATTAATATATTTCTAAATAAAGTTAGTCACAGAGAAGATCAAAGAGACTAGGATATAATTTATTACATTTTTCTGCATAAAGTTAGTTATTCTTAAAGATATAACAATGAATGTACTATCCATCATCATATCATCATAAAATTTATTATTATTTTGATATGGATATGTAGCAATTTACAGAATTTGCTTTTCTAAATAAAAAAAATGTTCTAAATCAATACAATAAAAATGAAATTATAAATTGAAAACATGTGAAACTAGTTTCAAAATTGAAAAATGTTTTGTTTTAATAAAATGGATTGATATGCAAAAATTGGTCAAACAAATACAGCAGTTCAATAATTACGAAACATAAATTTTATAGAAAACGTTTTATGAAATCCATCTTCAACTTTATGTTGTTACTATTGCTTGTAAGCACAGTTGTTTCTTTAATCTGACAAAACTATAATTTGTATGTATCTGTTTATTAACCTTTTATTTGTTAATATATGTTAAATGCAACTAATTTTTTTGAAATGAGGTAAGTGTCAATAAAGGCGAGACTTATTTTAGGAGTTTTGTTAATTCAAAAATTTGGGCAAATCACTTACTTTGTAATTGACCACTGGTAAACATGGGCAATTTCGATACTATCTGTTTAACCGTTTCGGATCGAGCTAAACCAGCCAAAGCTTTGCATGCCAATGTCCTTATACAATCAGCATCCGTAATAGGTGTTTTAACATTCATGAGTTGAAGTAATACCTTAAATAGACTACATAAAAATTACAAAATCAAAGTAACATTTATTTACCATTATGCCACTATTAGCTCTCACACTTTCCCATATTTTTTGTATCAATTCTTCTGAACTTTTCACTTTAGTTTTTTTACTAGGGGAATTAGCATTTCCAATACTGAATCTAGCTACAGTACCACCAACCTAATAAAAAATAAGTTAAGTAATACGCATAGTAGTAAATGTGAATAGATAAAAAAACAAATAACAATATTTTTCACACGTATAGTCTGCATAGTAAGATACGTAGGCCAATATTTCATGAAGGAGAAGTTGGGAGGATAAGACTAAGAGAGTAGATAGGGTGCTGAGAGAGGAAGAAGATCGACACGATATTACGTCAATTAATAGCCTTCGCAGTCACCAGGCGCCAACCCACTTGAAAATGTTTGGGCTCTTACGAAGCAAGAACTTCGCAGGAAATGTGTATATAAAGTGTCCCAATTATCTTATAATATAAGGAAAATATAGCGCTGATTATCTAAAAATTATACGGAAAATTTGGTTGCAAGTAAGGGATATCGCTGTGAGATTATTCTGAAAAATAACAAGACTGGATGCCCTATTAAATATTGGCGTATTAGCATTTGAAATGTACTTTGTAACAATATATCTATTTTTCTATTAGCCTTTTTTGATTGAAATATTAGCCTGCGTTTTACTTTAACAACTTGAATCTTCGTTGAATTTAAGAAATGCTTAAATCTAAGCTATGGCATGATAGTACGTGCAAAATACTTCCGTAATTTCATTAAACAATAAGAAAAAAATCGAATTTTTCAAATTCTATTGAAACCAACGATATTACATTACTTTTTTAATACAATCTGCATACTAGGGTGAAACTGTTGAATTAGTTGGCAGAAAATAGAAAACTTGAATAAAACACTTAATTATGCCAAGGATATGATTTGTTTTAGAGTTGGAATTATTTATTGAAAAATTTGTTCTTAAGCGCCTGGTAATGAATAACAATACAACGAAATATATATTTTACCATAGAAAGATTTAAAAAAATAGCAGTGAAAAACAGTTTCAAAGTAAACAACATTGACTTTTTATTATTTAACGCACATATTAAACATAAGGCTGCTTTTTTAAATAGATTTAGAAGATGATGAAACATAAAATAAAATTTACAAACAACTTAAATACTTTAATATAGCTAGTGTAAGTAAAATGTATTATATATAAGTTTCACAAGCACTTGTATTAAACTAGGGCGAAACTAAAACCATTTACTTTTCAATACAATCAAACAATTATAATACTAATGACTAATATTCTTCAACGTCACCTAATTGCATTAAGTCCATTACTGTATTCATTCAAGTTTAATAAAAGGTTAGGGCCATGCTTTTAAAACTGTAAACAACTAACGTTGTATGTAACTATAGATATTATCTGTAGTTTTCTAATATGGCACGTAGGAAACCTGTTTCAGAGGATTTACGAAATTTAATTGCAAAAATTTGTGTGTGTGTGTGTTCGTGCGTGTGTTCATGTGTGTGTTCGTGTGTGTGTTCGTGCGTGTGTTCATGTGTGTGTTCGTGTGTGTGCGTGCGCGCGTGTGTGTGTGTGTGGCGTTAAAAATAAGAATGATGTATTAAATTAAACAATTTCTATGCTAAAATGAACTGCATAATAAAAATATATATAATGTACACTCGTTCCATTGGAACGTTATTGGGTAAAATCGAACATACATATAACAAATACTGTATTGTAAAAGTTGTACTGTTTCTATTTTTCAAATTAATACGTCGTAAACCAATAATATGCAAAGGATTTATTCATTACGAACTGAAAAAACTATCGAACTTACTCTATTAATAGGCGCGCAAACACAATTAACCAAAACTCTAAGAGCTGCCTTTTGTACGTCTGCATCAGCAACGATTTCTCCATCTGCTGCACCTAATATAATATTAATACCTGCAATGCAAATTGTGTAAATAAATAGTCAAAGTGATTATGTTAAAAAACAAATGAATTAAATATCTCAAAAATTTATAATTTTATAGTATTATTTATAATATGGAATATTTAAAAACATCTTACGTAATTTACTATATTAAAATAAATATTTCATAAACTGAATTATACATATAGAAAATATTATAGATTTTTTTTTCGTACTATTACACTCTCTATATATAATAATTTCTTATATCGTCTTTAAATTAAATTACTTAATTTAAAATACAATTCGATCTTGAATTCCTAAATTATTATACTGTTATTATTTGTCCGGTCCTCGTATATATTCAGATGCAGAGTCCTTTTGTGCTAATCACGTACAGACGGTCAAAGCTGCAATAAAACAAACTGTCGTTGTTTTCTGGGAACAACTCTTCAAACCTTTTCTTGGAAGCCGAGTTTTGGTAATTTTCAATTGACTAACACATTTAATTTTAATTCCGCATATTGATATCTAAATGCAATAGAGATTCAAATTAATCCTTCTATTTCTCACACAGAATAGACGTCTATTATTCTGTCTAGATATCTATCTGCTAAGTGCTTATATTGAAATTAATATCACAATTTTAATTTACGAAAATATGTTTAACGCGCCAATTTCTAGCGTGCCTATTCTCGTTTGCTATTGGTTGATTCAAACATGACACGCACACCTTATCCTCCAGCTTATCACGGGGTTCCTTTAAAAAGCCACAGCTGATAAGAGAACAGCCTCTTCGCCTTCTGCGATGATCCAAGCCACAGCAGTCCTTCCACGTGTGTGTGTCGCTAATAGTTATTCGCGCTTTGTGTGACCAGGTATTTAAGTTCGCGTCCGCGGGATATACACAGCATCTTGACCCAGGATATACTCACACAAACACGCAAGTAACTCACGTATCGTTCGATACACATTTTAATATAATCCTTTTTATATATTATTAGCAGTTTTTATACACCCAAACTTACCATTTATTCGAGCTTTACCTGTACGCTTATTTATATTATTTGTTGCTGTCGATCTTATTAATTATCTTTATTTAATAACTCGACCTTGAAGAATTTAACTTAGTGAATAAAATTTTAAAGGCAATCCTGTTGTTTTCTTTCCACTAATAATCTTTCTTTCAGCTTGGCACACGTCCTGGACTTTTGATGCTCATTGTAAACCTACTAATTATTAACTCCTTACAATACATTCAATTACATTACTTTCTTTTTATTTGCATTTACTACAGCGCTTAAGCTAGCCCAATACGCGCTCGTAATAAATTTACTAACCATCACGTGCAAATAAATATTCTCTATTAAATAATATCTCTATTATTATTTATTAAAACAAAGGAGGTAATAAATTGTCTCATTCACATAACTAACGTCATTCAAAGAAAGAGGTAGTAATACCCAGTACTTTCTAATAAATAAACTGTACTCTTCGTGATTGAAATAAATACATATTATTAATAAATCTGCTTTTTAATAATTCACTAATTTTGTTATTGTTTGTAACCTTTAGAAAGCAGAATTAGCCGTTTTAAGTATTATGTGCGCGTGCGCATCTGTATGTGTTTACATACGCAAACACACACACACACAGGCACAGATTCGCGCATATGGACGGTTAGTTTTGATATTTATATTATATATTCTGTCGAACTATTAAAACTTAACATTGTACTTATTCTAATATTCTTTACAAGTTATTATTATATATAACAGTACGTTTTTGTACGTTATTTCTTTAAATGTATTAATAAAGGACTCACCCACTGTTATCGTTTCTTCAGGCAAATCAACACGATCACAGAAGAGTAGTTGAACTTTGGGTATGACACAAGCTATAGCGAGTACATCCAAGGCAGATCGAACTGTTTCTGCTCTGTTAAATAAAAGCAATTATTGCATAAATATCAAAAAATTCTACAATGAAAATAAGACAAACCTTCCACTATAATTCCATTCGTAAGCAAAAGCAATTATTTTCAATAATAATGTTATTCCGCCAAGTTTTAATAATTGATCCACGGGAGGCCAATGAGCCCTGAAAGGCATAGACTGCAGCAGGGTATCGATTTGCTGTTGGATTTCCTCTGATGATGATTTACAAGCCTAAGAATACAAATATTTATAATTTTTATGAAACAAAATTTGCTACTAATAATTATTAATCATCGTAAGAAAAATTGTACCTTGGATAAAAATTGAGTATTTTAAAAAATATAATCTAAAAATGTTTTAATATAAAATGATTTTTAATTTGTTCTATTATCTACATAATCTATTTTTAATTATTTTACCAATATTTTTAACAACTTTTGGCTAATTTAAGTTGCATTCTATATTATCTTACCGAATTCAATATGTTTGGGCTTATTTGAAACGGAATTTGAAAGCCATTTAGTCTTTATTCAATGGCTTTCAATAGTTTTTCATAAACTGGATAAACACTCTTGCCAGCGAAATTTACTTGACGAGTTTTCTTTAAAAAATTATAAAATTACCATTGAAGCTACTTTATCCTGTCACGGATTGATGAAAATAATTTTGCCAATTCTAAGGGGAATGAGTTTTTTATAATATACATTATTGATCTGCAGGTAATCTTTAGTGAATGTGATAATAAGATAACTAAAACAAATGAATTGTTAAGGTAGTGTGGAATTTTAGGAGGCGTAATTGGTGGATCATTTTTTTTATTGGCCGTTCAAAGAGTAGAATTTACTTAAATCTCAACAAATATGTCCTTTCTGGAATATGCTTCATTGGAAATAAGACTTATGTAATACTATGTGTCATTATAGCACAACGAACGTATTCTGGTAGATCTTTCGTGCGGATGGGTCTCTTTTTGATTGTGGCAATTTGTTCTGGACTCCAGAAAGATTATATTAAATGGTCGTTGGAGTATTAAAGCTTACTTTTATATTCTTCTTTGTTCAGGGAAACGACATGTCTTAAAAAGCACTGTATAAGAAGTGATACAGCTATAAATAAATAGAAGGGCCTTAACGAAGCCTAGAAGTGAAACGCAACCAACAGCAAAAGACAATCTAAAGAATTAAGTAAGTTTCAGTACTGTAACGTGCATCTAACGTAACTTCTGGAACCAAGAACAAATTACCACCGCACTGAGTGTTGTCTGAACTGTCATCATTTTAATCTTGTTCCTGTGTTCCTATGTTTTCTCCCCATGCTCTCCTTTGTGTGTGTGCGTGCATGCGAGTGTATATTCACATGTGTCTCCTTCCTCTCTCCCCTTAATACAGTTTAAAAGTTAATTTGAAACAACTTTCAAACGATAATTTTTTTCAAATCTGAAAAAGAGTACAGATAATATTACAAGAATGTAAACACAGAAATCACTGCGTCCACTTATTTTTTGTAAAATAGATATAACTACAAATTTTTTCAGTTTATATATTTTGCAGTTCAATGTCTGATTGATCCAAAATGGCTTTTGACCAAATTACGACTCAGACAACATCCAGGTGGCGATGTTAATTTGGCCTTGGTTCCAGAAGTTGTGTTGGATGAATGTTGCAGTACTGAAGCTTATTTAATCCTCTAGATGGTTCCTTGCTGTTGGTTACGTTTCGTTCTAGGCTTCTCTTATTTTTTTATAGCTATATCAGTTCTTCTTCAGTGTTTTTTTTGACGCACCGTTTACCTGAAAGAAGAGCTGTAATAGCTGCAAGCTGTAATATTGTAACAGCCATCCAATATAATTTTTCTGGAATCCAGAACAAATTATCACGAACAAAGAGAAAAAGTCTATCTGCACGAAAGGTGTTCTGGAATACTGTAAGTAGTACTATGATGACACACATGGTACTACATAAGTCTTCTCATTTTCAATTAAAGATATTCTAGAAGGAAAATATTTGTTAAGATTTAAGTGATTTGAACGACTTATACAAAAAAATAGTATGACAGTTATGCCTACCAAAATTCCGCACCACATTAAAAATTAATTTATGTTAATGATGAATATATACGTATTATAAAAACGTATTCCTTTTAGTACACACGAGCCAAGAATCTAATTCATATCCCATTATGCATACTCCTAAACCAATAATAACCCATTATTCTCTCATAACCAGTACCTGAAAATACTTAATGCACATACGTAAAAGCGAATCTGATTTTAAATAAGCAAAAACATGTTCTACTTCTAACTGTACATTCTCTAGTTGGCATTAGAAGACAACGAAATTGTTTATTACAATGTTTTACTGAATTCACCAAAACATATACATTCAATACATTAAAAATGAATAACTAGCATAAAATAAGTTTTAGCAATGTTGTTACAATTATAATCTGTTTCTTTTGATTAATAACTCTGTCAGACTGTCAAATAATGAATCTATTTTATTTCCATGGTAACTTTCATTAAATTTTTTAAAGGAAATTCAAAATCTCTTGACAAAGTTATTTATCAAATATTTGAAAACAATCGACAGCCATTGAATAAAGCCTAAATCGCTTTCAAATTGTTTTTCAAACTAGACTAAATACATTCAATTCAGTCAGGTGGTATAGAAAACACCGCAATTTATATAATCTACAATCCATCTTAAAGAATGTTTTCAGGGAAATATTTATTACATTTAATTCCATTTAATGATTACTAATAATGATTTCTAAAATCTTTACAAAAATTTCTAAAAATATTGATAAAATATTTAAAAATAGATAATATAACATAAATTAAAATTTTCTTGTTTCCCCAACCAATTCCCTTCACTGTGAACTAATCCGAAACACAAGCGTAAAATTATTTGTATCCTTAATTAAATAATTTTCGCTTATTAGTTC
This sequence comes from Dermolepida albohirtum, assembly GCA_031893035.1. Classification (NCBI taxonomy): domain Eukaryota; kingdom Metazoa; phylum Arthropoda; class Insecta; order Coleoptera; family Scarabaeidae; genus Dermolepida; species Dermolepida albohirtum. The sequence goes on from JAVIWB010002505.1 coordinate 298,986, forward strand.
TAGGGTAATTGTAGATAGCCATAAGTTACACTTATATTGGGTCTGGGAAAAAGTTCGTGGCGTTTTTTCAGTAAAATTCAACTGGTCCCCGCATGGCGCGTGGACGAATTCATTTAAACCGAATATGCTCCATTATTATCGACAATGTTTCGCCATTTTTTTGGTAGATCCATGATCCCATCGGTGAAAAACTTCTGTGGTTTCTGGTCGAAAAACTGAATCAAGTAGTTTTCACAGGCTTCTTTTGAAACCAACTTAATTCCATTGAGAGAGTTCTGCAGAGATCGAAACAGATGATAGTCAGAGGGTGCTATATCCGGACTGTAAGGTGGGTGCATCAAAACTTCCCAACCAAACTCTCTCAATTTTTGACGGGTCATCAAAGAAGTGTGTGGTCGGGCGTTGTCATGATGGAAGATAACACCTTTCCTATTAATCAATTCGGGCCGTTTTCTTTCAATCGCCTGGCGTAATCTCTCTAGTTGTGCACAGTAGAGTTGAGAATCAATCGTCTGACCAGTTGGAAGTAGCTCGTAGTGGACGATTCCCCTCCAGTCCCACCATACACACAGCATCACTTTTTTTGGCGTCAATGTTGGCTTAGCGAACGCTTGTGACGGCTCACCATCCTTTATCCACGATCTTTTACGCTTCCGATTATCGTACGTAATCCATTTTTCATCTCCGGTTATTAAACGTTTCAGAAACGGCTCGATTTCATTCCGTTTCAGCAGCGCATCGCAGATGTTAATTCGGTCCATCATGTTTTTCACGCTCAACTCATGAGGAACCCATACGTCAAGCTTTTTTTTGTAACCAGCTTTGTGTAAATGGTTCAAAACAGTTTTGTGGTCAATGCCTAGCTCCATGCCAATATCGACACTGCTGATATGCTTATCTTGTTGGACTTTTTCAAGAATTTCATCAGATTTTTCAGTGATTGGACGACCGGAGCGTGACTCATCTTTCACATTGAAATTTCCAGAACGAAACCGAGCGAACCATTTCCGCGCAACAGATTTCGATAAAGTACCTTCACCGTACACAGCACAAATTTTATCACAAGCCTGCGCAGCGTTCTTCCCCTTATCATAATAATATTGCAGAATATAGCGAAATTTCTCATTATTCTTCTCCATTTTCAAGTGCGAATAACTTTCCAACCACTGCACCGATTACAATGTTTCTACGCTCAAACTAACGTTCGGAAGGTCATCTAAAAAACGAGCCGTCGGTGGTGTCGCTGTGACTTGTTGTTCTTTAGTTATCGGCAACCAATGCCATCTATCGGGAAAACCGCCACGAACTTTTTCCCAGACCCTATATATTTTTATTACATTTAATTTATAGTGATTTCTTTAAGACACTGGGCAATCGATTTGTTGTAGGAGGAGACTACAATGCGAAACACACCTCCTGGGGAGCAAGAGTAACTACAACAAAGGGAAGGGAACTCCTAAAAACTATAAATGCCAATAATTTAAAATATATAACTATTCTGGAGACGACATACTGGTCATCAAACTCCAATAAAGTGCCTGATCTCCTAGACTTTGCTATAACTAAGGGAATCGACACCAGGAAATGCAAAGCAAGAAGCTGCCTCGACATGTCATCGGATCATACACCCGTGCTACTCTCACTCCACTCTCAAATTCTATCTACTGAAAAACAACCCTCTTTAGTCAATAACAGAACAAACTGGGAAAGTTTCAGACAAAAGTTAGATGAACTCACCGGCCTAAAATGTCCTTTAAAATCTTGCTCGGATATAGAGTTAGCAGTAGAAGAGTTAACTAATAACATTCAACAAGCAGCTTGGTTTGCTACCCCTAGCTCCGCAATCGGACACCCAAAGGGAGAGATTCCAATATCGGCTAAACTTAAAATATTGGAAAAAAGGCGTCTAAGGAAAATATGGCAGCAAGAAAGAACTATAGAAAACAAAAGAAAGTTTAACGAAGCCATAACAGAACTGCAAGAAATGCAACTAGAGATAAAGAATCAAAGTATACGCAAATACCTGGAAAGCTTAACACCTACAAATGACTCAAACTATTCGTTATGGAGAGCAACAAAAAAACTAAAGAGGCCGTTACAGCATAATCCCCCCATCAAGGACAAGAATAATAAATGGGCTAGGAGCGATGAAGAAAAAGCAGAGGTCTTTAAAAATTACTTGAAACAAGTTTTCCAACCACACACTGAAGAAATGGCCGAATACGACGATAACATCCATAAATTCCTCCAAGCACCATATCAAATGGATTTACCACACACTAATATCAGAATCAACGAAGTAAAAAACACAATTAGATCAGAAATTAGTACAAGAAAAGCACCAGGATACGACCTCATAACGGGTAAGGTCTTGCAGGAGGTCTCGGAGAAGTGCCTCAAATTCATGACATTCCTATATAATGCCATATTACGACTTAACTATTTTCCCAGCTCTTGGGAAGTCGCTCAGGTAATAATGATCTTGAAACCTGGCAAACAACCAAACTGTGTTACATCTTACAGACCAATAAGTTTATTACCGATGCTGTCTAAGGTCTTCGAAAAGATCTATGTGAAGAGATTAAAGAAAACCTTAGAAAAAAATAGAATCTTACCTAGCCATCAGTTTGGATTCCGTGAGAATCACGGCACGATAGAGCAAATCCATAGACTAGTTAACAAAATAAATAGTGACATGGAAGAAAAAAAGTTCTGTGCATCTACTTTTTTGGACGTGTCACAAGCCTTTGACAAAGTGTGGCACGAAGGGCTATTTTACAAATTAAAAAACTCCTACCATATCCCGACTATGAACTGTTAAAATCCTATTTCTCCCATAGATACTTCCAAATAAAAATTACCGGTGTGCGTCCTAGGACCCATTCTATTTCTAATCTACACAGCTGATCTCCCAACAACACGCACCTAGACTACAGCAACGTTCGCCAATGACACCGCAGTGATGGTATCCCACATCGACCCAGAAATAGCATCAAGAATTCTTCAAACAAACTTGACAAATATTCAAGATTGGCTAAAAAAATGGCACATCCGTGTCAACGAATCTAAGTCAGTACATATCACATTTACATTGCGTAAAGGAACATGTCCCCCAGTTAGTTTAAATAACACTCAGCTGCCTCAGTCAGACTCGGTCAAATACCTTGGCATTCATCTGGACAGAAAGCTCACATGGCGAAAACATATATTTACTAAGAGGAAACAATTGGGAATGAAATTGCATTAACTATATTGGCTTATAGGGCGGAAATCACAATTATCTATGGAAAACAAGCTTCTGGTATACAAATCAATCATTACGCCGATTTGGACATACGGCATCCAGCTATGGGGGACAGCAAACGTTTCAAATATAGAGATTATACAAAGATTTCAAAATAAGATAATGCGAACCAATTGTTGATGCCCCATGGTACGTGCCAAACTGTTATTCAACGAGACATCTCCATCGCTCCCGTTAAGGAAGTGATTAAGATATAAAGCGACAAATATCGGAGTAGAGTTTCACATCACCCAAATAATTTAGCCGAACAGTTATTTAAAGTGAGCAGTGCAGTGCGTCGCTTGAAAAGAGTAAAACCTTCCAATTTGGGGAATAGACCGATCTGAACTGACTCTAGTTTACTAAAAACGCACACAATTACAACAAGTTTATAACTTAACCCAAGGAACAATTTTTAAATTTCGCGGAAGTTTTGAGTTGGTAGTAGTAAAAATAAAGGTTAGCTATGATTTCAATTCATTCAAGAAATTAGGAAATAACATGTTTTTAATGCGTACGGTTTTCGTTTTAATTTTGATTTTGAATTATACACCTTAATTATTAATATTCATGCTGTAATAAAATAAAATATAATTTTAGATGTAGTTATTTTTTCCTTGGGCAACTTAAAACACCCGCGAAATTTAAAAATTGTTCCTTGGGAAGTCCATAGGGAAGTTCGATGGAGCTAACCTATACGTGCCATGTACAGCTAATATAAATAGCTTATTGCCTCTGGGCAGATTGCTAAATAAAGGAGACAAAAAAAAACATTTAATTCTATTGGATGATAATTCACCAAATACTTTAAAAAACTACAAAAAATATCGGTAAAATAATTAAACATAGATAATAAAACACAAGTTAAAAATCATTTTCTTAAAAGATTTAGAATATTTTTTTTTAATATACATTACCGCTCATATTAGTTCGGACAGCAAGTAAAATATTCAAAACTATTATAAAAGTAGGGTTGTTGTTAATTTAATAAATAATATATTATGAAATACTTCATCAAGTTTGCAATATAATACAAACAACTTCCACTAGAATTTCCATCTAATAATTAGAAACAATTGCTATACTTAATCATATACTATAATGATTCTAAGAAAGCCCGATAACCGCTTCATTTTCTAAAGTCAACGTGAGTAATGTTTTAGAAATTTACATGTTGTTGTACAATGTTTGTCTACTTTAGTTGCTAGATAAACGTTTTGCTACGCGTATCAATTCCTAGTTTTTGTTCAACAAAAGAATTGCTTTAAAATTTGGTAAAATGTCTAAGCGAAAATCAACGTTCGAGGAAAATAATATAATAATAATAATAATTGTATTTCACAAGAATTGTTATTCGGTAGGTCAAATTGGAAAAAGACACGTGCAAATAAATCTATTGTGGGCGATCTCATACGGAGATTTCAATGCACGGGTGATGTACAGTGCCAAACACGTGGTCGTTCACGGATAACATCGCCAGCAGATAATGAACGTACCAAATTGCTAAGTGAACGTAATAGAAGGTTGATTATACCTGAAGTTACCGGGGAAATAAATCGTAACCGCCAAAGATCGATTTCTATGAGTACTGTAAAAAAAAACGATTGAAAGTAGCGAATCTTCACGGACGTACTGCTGTAAGAAAATAATTGGAATAAACAGACACGACTTCAGTGGTGGGTATTCTTCGTGCTAGGGGAGGTATTATATGTCCTAACTATATTCTAATAATCGCAATATTTTTGTTTACTTTTTTATTTTAATTCAACTATAATAACAAGATATCCCATGATTTTTTAATTTTTTTTAAGTGTCCGAACTAATATCAGCGGCAGTGTCTTATACAAATAAAATACATATCCCTTTAAATTTTTATTCATGAACATAGAGAATATAACCACAAATATGTAGTATGAACGATTTGACAAAACCCACGCTTTATCGGCATATTATAAACACACTACAGATCGTCCTACATAATATGCACTTTATTAGAATGGCAAAAAATATTCTGTCGAGTGTACATCTACGACACCATTCAGGTCCAAATAAAGACCAGCGAGATTTGGCCGAAACTTCAATTGAATGTTTTTCTTTAAACCGGAACAATAAGCGGTCGAAGAAACATGTATGAGCATGAATTCTCAGATATTAGCCAGTGCGTTAATTACATCGGTTACCAAATGAATTTTTCCAAACAAACCTTTCAAGGGCATTTCAATCGTCTTCAAAGCGCAAATACGCTATAACCGAACGTGCGGTCTAGTGTAAGTAATTTTGCTGTTTACACATCTTTCCGTAAATGGACCTCTGGTAATATTAGAAATTAAATGAGAATTACTAATACATATAATCGAGCTAGCTAGACACTGTTTAATCAACAAGAGCGAGAATTACTAATGCGTATTATAAATATATTATATTGTTACTCTCAACTATTAGCAAGTTTATTATTGCAATAAACAGTTTAAATTTAGGGTGATTTCATTATATCTAATTTCATTTTTTTACTCACAGATTAATGTAATTTTATTGTTAATCTATTAATTTATATATGCAGATAATATATCGTGAGGTTATTAAATATCTGAACATAATATATTGTTTTGTTCAATTAAAGAAAAAGTCAATGTATTGCGGACAATGGGAATAATCTTTGATAAATAAACTGATTCTAATCAAGAAAATGTGACAATTTGACTTCAAAAATTGTGTTTCATGTTTAATAAAAGTTTATATAAAGGAAAAAGCCGGTGAACAGAGGTGAAATGTATAACTATTGTGAAGGTTCTTGAATTTTATTGGTGTGATCAAAATGTGAATGTACCGTTCACTAACTTACTTTTAGGTTGTTTTATTGTTGTATATCATTACAATTTAATAATAGATAAACAACATTTAACCTAACCTAAGAACAAGGCCTTCTTAGATGAACAATTACTTCAGGAGAAATAGTTTTTTTTGAGCAGCTTTTTCTTAAATGAACTATTTTATTAAACGTACAAGTACAACTCTTAAAGTCAAACCTTGACATTCTATTAATTAAAAACAGTAAACAGGTATTTTCCAAAGTTACTACATCGCCTACAATTCAGTAACTTTTTTTAATTTAAAAATATAAAACATGTACAATAAGTGTATGAACAAAATAATAATGCACAAACAAGATGAGTGACAAATTTCATTTGTAGAATAATGTAATGATACGTGAAACGTCTTAATACATTAATTCTTCAAAAAAATAGTGACGATAATTCTCCTAAGGTTACTTTATTTTAGCTTCCCGGTTGAAACCGCATCCTCAGTACTTCTGCTGCCGACGTTTTATCTTTATTTCCATAAGGCCTCTTCAGGGCTTACCCGCTGCTACTGCTATCGTTGCTACACTAAAACTATTTCAGTGCAACCCGGAAGCAAGATGAAGTAACCATGGACAACGACTATGGAAGTCTAAAAGCTAGACTCTCCTTAAGGTCATTTTCATGGATAGAAACGAATTATATATTTACATACGTGAAATAGATATGTACCTTATAACTGGGCTGTGTTGGAACAGCAGAAGCTGTTCTTTCGTTAGGTCTAAATTGCGAACGCCTAATTTGTTCAACTTTAGCATAAAGATGAGCTTCTAAATATCTCTTATATGCAACACAAACATGTCGAACTATTTGCCTTGCAGCACACTCCGCATCTTCATTTAAAATTGGAGAATTGTCTTCACTTGACAAATTTGGCAAAGTAGATATCTGTAAATAATAATTAAAGATTTGGTAGTGAAGGCAAGAAATAATACAATACCACGTTATGCAATTTTCTTAGTCCATCTTGAGCATCGAATTCTTCTAAAATAATCTTGAACTGGAAAGTTAAACCAAAAAACATTGTTGCATGACATCTTCCTGAATCATGTGAACACTCTAAGAGCCACAGTGCATAGCTGAAATATGTTTCATTAATACATCAATAAAGAATTCTTGCAGATGTTATTTACTCACTTAACTAACCGGCTAACTATATATTTTGGAAGTAGACAAACTCTTTCCATGGCTTCTTCACAATAACCTAAATAATATAGGCACATAGAAACACCAGTAGCAGATATAGAAGGCCTTGGAACATCTAGTAAAGTCTATAAATGAATATATTGTAGACAATACAAAATAAGTAAATTAAAAAGTAATGTACAAGGTGTGACCACAATCTTGTAAATCTAATATATAATCTTATAAGACATAAGACGTCGAAATACAGGCTGCTATTTAAAATTGTAATTTTCGTTTGCTGTAAAAATACTAATTAATAATTTCAGTAAAAAAAGCAATTATAGTGAACAATTTTACAGAATTTATATATTTTTTGTCATTTTTTTTTAAATTTCTATAATTATACACTTATTACATATCACACATCTTGATATTTCTAAGGTATTTAAAAAAGATAATTTATATCTAAATTTCAGCCATTCTCTAATTCAGTCGGCATGGTTACATTTCCTCCTAATTTTAATAACAAAATTTCTGAATTATAACTAATATTATGCGTGAACTAACGAGTCCAACCGGTTGAACAATTTTGAAATACTAGAAAGAAATAATTTTATTTTTGAAAGAATGCTTAATGGAAAATGAAATTTTATTTATGATTCCATGACATTCCCAAACTTTTCATTAAAGAACTTCTATGACTATTATGGTCAATATGGAAAATGGAATCAATGGAAATCGCGCATTTAATAATATTTTAGTAATATCAGTACAGATATTTATTGCACTCGTCTTATTATAGAAATGATATCTGCATAAAAATTGTCATTTATAATCTGTGACGCTTGCGGATACTGTGGATTTACTTACGTTGATGGCTTCAAACATCGTATAGATAAATATGGAGCTGAAGTTATGCCATATGTAATAGTATTTAATATACAGTAAAACCTGTCAATAACGGCCACCCAAAAAGCAAAATATATTGGCCGTTATATAAAGGTGTCCGTAATTGACAGGTTTTTCGTCTCACAAATAAAATACATAATTAATTTTAGGATTTGCTTTCTTTATTTTATTAATTAAAGTAAATAGTATATAAATACAAATATGTGTAAGAAAAACTAAAATTTTAATGTATTTACATATTATAGATAGTATGACATCTAATAAATTATTTATATGTACATATTATTACAATATATTCATACGAAAAAACACAATTTATTAGGATTTTTTAAAGTATGTTTCAATATTTGTTTGCTTCACATTTTTTAGCTTCGATTTAAAAACTGCAGCTTCACATGTAAGTAAAATTTTAGAAACATCCATATAAATGTCACCATTGTTATTGCACAATAAATAATTTTGTATGTCTCTTAATTTTGCACACACTTCACTCGTACTAGATAAACTAGATTTTGGAGTTTCACATTCGTCCAGGTCACTATTATCAGAGTTATGTTCTTCATCATTATTGCACAAATCTTCAATAATTTCTGGAATACTGAAGTTAGGGCTCTCTGTAGGCACATGACGATCAATAGAAGCATATTCATCTAAATCCATCAAAAATTCGTTACGAACTGCAGGATATAGCTGGGCAAGGGGTATTTCGTCTTCTTCATCAAACATTGTGTCCTCCTGGATAACATCAGAGAATCCGGCCTTGGAAAAACATTTTTTAACTGTAGCAGGAGATACCTTTTTCCAAGCAGCTGTAATCCATACAAGTGCATTGGCTAAATTTATGTTTTTTTCAAAAATTTCAAAATCATATTCATTGTCAATAAACGTTAGAAGCTTTTTAATCAAAAAATTTCGGTAAATCAATTTGAAATTCTGAATTATTCCTTGATCCAAGGGCTGACAATACGAAGTGGTGTTTGGCGGCAGGAAGACTAGTTTAACATTTTCTAATGGAACTTTAGAATGTGAAGTGGCATTATCCAAGAAAAGAAGCACTTTTCTATTTTGTTTTTTCATTTTATTGTCAAATTTATGCAGCCATCTTGTCATAATTTCCGTTGTCATCCATGCCTTTTTGTTAGAAACCCATTCTAAGGGTAATTTGTCCACATGACTACCCTTAAAACAGCGAGGATTTTTACTTTTTCCAATTATTAATGGATCTTCCTTCTCACCTTCCATATTTGCACATAGTAAAACAGTCAAACGTTGTTTTGCTGCCTTCTTCCCTGCACAATTCTCACTTTTTAATGCAAATGTCTTATTTAGCATAGCGCGGTAATAAAGACCTGTTTCGTCGGCATTAAACACATCTCGAGGAGAATAATTTATTAAAATCAACGGTAACTTGGTTTTCCAGTCTTTGATATCGTCCAAATTAACCTCTGCGGAATCACCACAAATTGATTTAAAAGTTATACTGTGTCGCCGACAGAAACTTTCCAACCATCCATTAGATGCTGCGAAATTTTCCATCTTTAAACTGCTTGCTGTCTCCAGTGCTTTTTGTTTAAGTAGCGGCCCAGATATTGGAATTGCTTTATTTCTGACTTTGCAAAACCAATTGTAGACGACTTGATCCGCTGCCAATCCTTCCGACTTCGGAAATTTTCGTTTTAGCTGCATGTTAAACCTTCCTCGACCATCTTTTTTAATTCACCTTTATTTTTCATAATATCGTTAATTTGTGTTTTTCCAACCCCATATTTTTCGGCTAACTTTCGCGAACTTAACGCATACTTTTCACTTTCCGCGATTATATTTATTTTGTCTTTTAGCGACAAACGTTTTCTTTTTTGCGACATACTTAATTAAGAACCTTTCGAATACGGAGACAACCTTAAACTGAATTGTTTCCTTTAGAATAATAAAGTTTAAATCGAAAAGGGTGAATTACTACCTGGTAATAGGAAACCCCGGGAAACCCCGACAATTTGTATTAGGTATTTCCGTCAATAAAGATATACATATCATAAATAGTCCGGCCGACATTGGCAGGTAAATTTCTATGAAAATAGGCCGTAAAAGTTTGGGTTATTTGGCCGCGGCCGTTTTACAAAAGTGGCCGTAATTAACGGGTATTTGTGTATGGGAATTTCCTTATAGTCGATTCGGGTGGCCGCTTTAGTCAGGTGGCCGTTAACACAGGTTTTACTGTATAATAAAACATGACATATTGCAAACTCCAACAAATAACATTAATTTATTTAATAACAATATTGTCACAGCATCACTATAATACTAGCGTATCATTCAAAACCTCAAGGGGTTAGATCTGCCAGTAACATCGAATTTTCTGTTCGAGCGAATTGCATTACAATGGGGCAATAAAAATTGAGAAGTATTAAAGGAGTTGTAATATTAATGTTAAACATTAATATTTTTATCGAATAAAAGATCTAAGATGCCTAAGTTATTATGCATCGTAAGCTTGATACATGAGTTCTTCGTGAAATTAAAAGTTCACTTGACGCCGCGTATAAATATTTGCGATATGCTCATGGAACGGGAGAAAAAGTATCCTTTTTTGAAGTGACTGATAATTGGTGAAGAAAAATTAGTATTTGGAACAATGTGGTGCGAGAAGGGTTTTGATCCTGACCTAAAGATTTGCCGCAAATGTCATCTAAAACAGATATTCACCTAAAAAGCTTTCCAGTGAACTGTTCCGGAGACATCTGTTTGTGTCTCTGAAGTTAGAATACGTTTTGTAAAATTTGGACTTATAAAATTCGGCACAAATCTTGTTTATCCTCAGAACAAATAAAAAAAAAACTTGTGAACTAAATAACAACCAACATGAGCGATTAATGATTAGGCGCATATAATTTAGTCAAATAAAACAAATATTTAGCTAAATAGTAAATCATATTTAAAATTTCAATGGTCATATTCATTTACGTTCTATTCTATTCTTTTTTTTAAGAAAAAACATTAAATGTAGCAATATTCATGTTTTCTTTTCTAGTATTTTTAATAAACCTGTGTCTCAATATGATAAACATAGGAGAGATGAAACACTTCATATGGTGTCCATACTTTCTACTATTAAGTTTGACAGTTGCTTTTACTCACTGGTAATTTTCCATTAAATCGCATTTAATATTTATTTCGCATATTGATATCTAAATGCAATAAAGATTCAAATATTAATCCTTCTATTTTTCACACAGAATACATGTCTATTATTCTGTCTAAATACCTATCTGCTAGGTGCTTATATTGAAATTAATGTCGCAATTTTAATTTATGCCAATATCTTTAGCGCATCAATTTCTAGCATGCCTATTCTCGTTTGCTATTGGTTGATTTAAACATGGCCAATATCTTATCCTTCGGCCTAGGGGTTTTTCTTAATAAGCCGGCGCATGTAAGATACAGAGACGTCTTCTCCGGAGATTGCCAAGGGTACACGCATCCCTTCGACGTGTTCGTGAAGTTGTTTTCCCGGGCAATTAGTGTCCACGTGTTTATTTGGCGACCGCAAAATATACATACAGCCTGGCCCAGGATATACACCCACAAACCGCAAGTACTTTACATATCGTCCGATACATATTTTAATCTAACCCTTTTTTATATTTTCTTAAACCGCTCTTTAGATTTACTTTTATTCCAGCTTTGCCGTTACGTTTATCTTGTTTTATTAGTTGCTCTCGATCTTATTAATGATCTTTATTTAACATACTCAAGCTTTAAGAATTAAATTAACTTAGTGAATAAAATTTTAAGGGCAATCCTGTTGTTTTATTTCCACTAATAATCTTTCTTTCAGCTTGGCACAAGTCCTGGACTTTTGATGCTCATTGTACACAATTACTAATTATTAACTCCTTACATTACTTTACTTTCTTTTTTATTTGCAGCGCTTCAGCTAGCCGGACACGCGCTCGTAATAAATTTACTAACCATCACGTGCAAATAAATAATCATTTTCTATTAAATAATATCTCTATTATTATTTAGTTGTATTAATTAAGGGGACATTTAACTCCTTAACACGTCACAAATAACATACAACATTTTAAAGGAGGTAATAATACATATGTATATGGAAATTTTAGAGAAAAATGTGGTAAATCAATGCATAGAGATAATTAAATGAGATTTATGATTTAAAGTTGATTTATTATTTTACTAGATATTACAATAAAACTGCAAAAATGTATATTGTTTTAACAATTTTTGAATACTATTCAATCTTTCATCGAGGTTCCCCTTTTGCCAGAGTTATTCCTGTGCAAATTTAAAACATTCTTTTCGTTAAAAAGCTCAATAACTTCGGAAGTATTGCATATTACAGAAGACTTATTATAAATTTGCCCTTCAAATAATTGATACACACCAATTTATGTTTGTTACTTTGCAGTCTAATTCGCCTCAAATAAACTTTATAGGAACTAATTTAAAGTTTTCGCAAGCATACTATGCTCTTGTTGTATTAGAGAATATCTGTATATTTGGTGTCTCTTACCTTATATTCTGAATCGATTTTCACAAAGACAGAGTTTCGATGACACAGTGTAATCTCGTAATATTTCCAAGTTGTATTATTTTGCTAGTTTAATTAATACGCCTATACTATTACATTGTTATATCTGTACTTCATTAAAGGTATTATATATACTCTCACTCAATATCTTTTCATGTGAATGTCGTATGTAAATGTACCTCTGAGAGCCAAATTCTTTAAATTTGAAATCAGTAATCCTCAGAGTTTACAATCCTCGATATGGCTCTTATTTAGTTCTGTCAATTAATCCTTTAATAACTTTTTACTTGTAACATACATGATGTGCTTTAAAATATTCATCCATGCCGTTCTTTATATAAAATGTATGTCGTAGCACGTTTCTCAATTGACAAATCTTGTGTTTTTAAACTTGCGTAACATATTTAGGTTTTGTAAACCAAAAAAATTCTTAATTTGCTATTTCAAACATATTTTAATATTTGTTTACTAAAACTTTCAAGAACAATAGGAAATCGAAAAACAAAATATCCCGCGTAAAGACTACCTGCATTATATATTAACAAGATGTTGAAAACAAAGTACCTTGTAAAATGTATAAAAGCATTGTTTTACTTAAATATACCAATATTTTCTAATAATTAGTCTAAAAATACTCGTTATATATTTATTAATAGTACGGTGTATATATGGTGGGTACTATATACGTATTTAAATTTTGTTCAAATGTTAATTTTTTTATACAATTAATTATTAATATATTATATTATATTAATTTATTATAATTTATATATTACCCATTTAATTTTTTTCTGTTTAAAATAAAATTTTAAAAAACGGTATAAACTTTAGTAGGCAAAGCAATTTTCGTCATTTTTTAATCTTTGTTAATTCAATAATGAATGTAATAATATATGTTTCTAGGTACATGAAATTTAATTCTCGTCACTTTTATCATTTAAGCTACTTTGAGATTATTTTATTACTTTTAACTCAATTGTAATTATAAGATTGTGTTTATACCATTTATGCTGTTTTTCATTTTACTTACTTCTAAACCTTTGCAATTGATAAATTCAATAGAAAACTTCTTGTGACAAAGCAAAGCAGCTAGATATTTAAGAGCTTCAAAAGCCAACCGAGCTTCTTTAGTTTCTTTTACATTAACATAAGACAACACCAATTCTAGTGCCTGATTTTCGAAAACGTGGCTCAAAAACTGAAATAAAATGTATTAAAAAAATATTACATACACATCAAATGAATTATTTCAACCTCTTGATATTCGCCCATGGGAGTCAAATATCTTAGTATTAAGATCTGGCGGGTGGCCAAAGTTGGTGGAAATATTTGTATACTGCCAATCACGAAGCTTTCCAATTCAGCCCATGAAGAATTGCTTGTTTCAGAAAATAACTGGTTCACTTAAAAATAAAATTATATAAAACCGTATTGAATCAAAGTTAGTCATATATACCTTTTCCATTTGGACTACGAGCTGGAGATTGATTTAATTTAATTTTTTTTTTGCAAGGTTGCATGTCATTATCATCATACTGCAACAAAATATAAGACTTCTTGACACATATTAAATATTACATAATAATATTTAACAATTCTTTAAACTAAGGCAAACAGTTTATATCTAGCACTGCTGCTTGATTTCATCAACATTAGTTGGCAAATCAAGTAGGAAAGACACGGCTACAGTTCGGCCTAGAAAAAACAAGGGACAACAACTGCAGAAGTCTCTGACAAATTCAAATTTTGTTTTTCAAAATTTTTTTGGTAAAATGTTTAAATTTACGTTATATAGAATAATATATTGCAGTTAAAAATTTTGTTACACTCGCAGAATCATTATTTAAAATAATATGGAATAGGAAGATTGCCTTTAGACCATTGTGCACGCAAAATAAATGGGACTTTATGGGAAACACCATTTTGAAGTTCTGGTAACCTTACATGGAATACATATTTCTTTTTAGTCGACTAAATGTTGTTATGCATATATTCAGGAGTTTGTTGTTAATACATGTAACTCATAGAAGAGGGAATTTTTAAATTTTAGTTTTAACTGACTAAAATTAATGGTACTCAACTTGTGATGTTAATTAAATATTTATATGTAAGACTTACAGTGTTAACTTCAATTTGATCTGATTCTGCCAACTTTTCTGAATTGTTTATTATTGGATATCTTGAAACTGTTACACCATTTTCGCGAACTACAAAAAAAAATTGAAATGCATATTATTTGAACATAAATCATAATACCTTTCCTTCCAGGTGTATGGGATGGTTTTGTAATATCACTTCGTGATGATTTTGCAGAAAAATGTGCAAAAGGTCTTGTTGTATTTTGCAAAAAATCAGAATTTGCTTGTAACCTTCTCAAACGTTGAAGCAAAAGTGGCACTAGACGAGCATTAGAGTCCCTAATTTAACAGAAATTTAAACCTAATATCAAATGTGTTTTAAATACGATATACCTAAATCTTGTAGCTATATCAGGTATTTCCATTGCAGCTGCTAATAATCCTGTTGCATAGCTTTGCAATGGTTCAACAGATTTGGTAGTCCACTTAATCAATCTATGTATCAAACTATCCATATCAGGCTAAAATAAAAAATGTCCAATTGAAAACTAAGAAACTAATTATAAAATTCATACATACTTGAAACTCTACAGATGTTTCTAAACCAGGCATGATATCTAACATTAATCTACAAGCAGCTATGTTTAGCTGATTGACATCCTTATTTGTTATGTTATTACGACTATAATATGTGTCACGTAAATAGTCACTAACAAACTAAAAAGAACTTGTTCACAAACATATGCTTATCAATTTACTAATTTATGTTTACACACCTTATTCATAAAATTATCTTTTCTAAATAGAGCTTTTAATATTTGACCAAGGTTACAATTAGGATCAGTCCGAGAAGGGTGTCTTTCATCAAATGGATCAGGGTCAGTTTTCAAATAATTTTCAGTTTCGACTTCAATTATTTCGGCCAATCTACAATAAATGTTAAACATGATCTGCATTCTTACACAGTCCCTACCTACATACTTTGTTAATGTTTGAACTGGATCATAATTCGGTTGTGTATGCTCCTCTTCCCAATTGTGAATTAAAGCAATTACTTCCGACATTACATCTGATGAAGTTGTATCCATTTTTAAAGATTTGTTTAAATATTAAATAAATACGCATGGAGTACTAAACATAACCTATGAATGTGATTCATTCGATACTTGGGACTTCATTACACAACATCTCTTAAACTTTTCTTTTTAAATCAATTAACTACAGAATACTTCAAATACGGGATAATATTATGTTAAATAAAGAAAAATAGTAAATTTAATTCGGTCAACTACAAACTAACATTCTCTTTTAATTCAACCACCACTACCATCTTCAATTGAATCATAGATCACTCATATCGAGATTCGTATCGTCTGTTAATCTATATTTTAACCAAATTATGGTTATCAAAGAATATATATATATATATATAAGCTACGTTACATAAAACAAACTTTTTGTATTACATTCTGAATAAATGCCACCTAAACGATATGTAAATAACTAATGTTGGTATATTAGAATTCTTTAATTGAAATATGAAACAAATACATTGATTTTTTTTGTTTTGAAAATTACGTTTGCCGAAGTGAATTATGTGTACTAATATTTCTTATTTTTCTATATTAAACAGAACTACCGTTCAGAAATGTTCAATAATATGAAAACTACCTTAATTGTATCTAAGATGGAAAATACAAAACGATTATTAAATTGCAAGAGAACGTTTATTTAGCATTCTGAATCTATCCACAAGGAAAATATAATTTATATCATATATTCTTTTATTCAAACCGTGTTAAAAATGGCATACTTATTTTCATTACTGTAAACACACCTTATGTATTTTATAAATACTGTACTATAATGTACATAAAAGTAATTAAAGGAAAGAAAACTTATAAGTCCTATAACATTATGTATTTTATGTAATGTACAATATTTGATATGGATATTAATTATAACCGATAATTTACGTAAACATAATAACGATTAAAGACAAATTGCATAACTTCGCAATTAGCTTAAACAATAATATTTGCAGAGAATAGAGTGGAAATAAATTACTATATCAAGTTCCACGTACTTTGTACAACATAAAACTCGTGCCAGTATAATTCTGAATATAAAATCTCACATTTTTTTTTGTAGTCGTATATGTAGACGAATATTTCCAAAAAAAATTATTTAAATTGTCATTAATAGATTTTATAGGTTACACATATGTCAAATTATTTAAATGTCTAGGCTGGCATCGCTATTTTTTAGTTGTTCAACTACAAAGTTGGAATTATACCTTGTTCTAGAATAAGGAGTGATTCAAATATCCCGCTAAAATCCGGAACACATGTCTTAAAAATGTAACTTACCATAAAAATTAAACAGTTATGAGTGTAGCAGTTTGTCAACAATATTAAATTTTATTATTTGTTCTAAATGAAAAGAACTATTATTGTACAAAACTTACTTTTTTTATTAGTGTGTACAATCTATCCAAATGTAAGTTTAAATACTATACTTGACATAACCTATTTCTGGTAAACTCCAGCTTATATTTCATGAAATTTTCACTTCAATATGAAAGTAATATATTTGTAAATTATAAATTATTAATATTTATGTCAAACTTATTTGTAAAATTAAGTAAGTAAAACGTAAACTACTTTTAAAATTTATTATAAAAGTACATAAAAAATACAACAAAAATTATAAACAAATATATTAGCAGCATAAACTAATCATATTCACTTTTGCACACTTGCTGAACAATAATAAACCACTTTTACTATCACTGTTTCCAACATAAATAATAAATGGTTCTACAATACCATCCATTAATCCATCTAAGTCCTATATTTCTTTTGCTATTTCAATTATATTTATATATAAAGTTCTCACACATGTAACTTTTTTAATACAGTATTTTTTGAATCTGTTTTATTTATGCTCAAATCTTTAAACTGGATTGAGCTTATAAATTTATAAGCTTTAAATTAAATAATTTAATTTAAAGACGATATAAGAAATTATTATATATAGAGAGTGTAATAACACATACATATAGTGAGAGATATGTATTATTTCCCGGTTCAATCTTTTAAACTTAATATTATTTTGTATAATATTTACTTCCTTATAAATCATTCATGTCTTAAAAATATGTTGATCATTTATTTAGGGACTAGATATTTCAAAATTGGAGTTTTTATAACCTGCTTTTCACTAATTGTTAGATTAATATAATCCGATTTCTATTTCTTTAGTTATAACGGGTGTTTTTTTAAGAGGTATAGAACTTTAAGTTGGCAACACTTTTTTAACTGGCGGCCATTTTGTCAGCTGTTAAGTGATTTATATTTAGTTTGGTTTGTCATTTCAACATGAATAGACTGACGCCTGAACAACGCTTGCAAATTGTGCAAATTTATTTTGAAAATCATGGTTCTGTTCGAAATACGTATTGCGCACTACGTCATTATTACGGTCAACATAATCGTCCATCAGAGCAATTAATTCGATTAACTATGGAACGTTTTCGCACCACGTATACTCTAAATGATAACAGGCATCCAGAGAGACGTCGTACAGTGCGTACAGAAGAAGTCATTGCTGCTGTAGAGCGTAGCGTAGAGGAAGATCCGAATCAGTCTATTCGCCATCGTGCACAGAAATTGGATATGTGTCCATCCACTTTATGGAAGATTTTGCGGAAAGATCTAGGTTTGCGTGCTTACAAAATCCAACTCGTGCAAGAATTGAAGCCACACGATCACCTAGCAAGGCGTAGATTCGGTGAATGGGTAAAAACAAGATTGCCCTTGATCCCGCTTTTCATAATCGAATTTTGTTTAGCGATGAAGCTTACTTTTGGTTGAATGGATACGTCAATAAACAAAACTGCCGTATTTGGAGTGATGATAATCCTCAAGTGTATGTTGAGACACCGTTATATCCAGAAAAACTGACTGTTTGGTGTGCTTTATGGGCTGGTGGAATAATTGGTCTGTACTTCTTTAAAAACGAAGCTGGCCAGAACGTTACAATCAATGGTGACCGCTATAGAGCCATGATTACTGACTTTTTCATTCTTCAATTGAACAATCATGATGTGCAGGAGTTGTGGTTTCAACAAGACGACGCAACATGTCACACAGCTTGTGCCACAATTGATTTATTGAAGGAAACGTTTGGTAACCGCATAGTTTCACGTTTCGGACCCGTGAATTGGCCTCCAAGATCGTGCGATTTAACGCCGCTTGACTATTTTCTGTGGGGATATGTGAAGTCGCTAGTCTACGCCGATAAGCCCGAAACGATTGACCACTTGGAGGACAACATTCGCCGCGTTATTGCCGATATACGACCACAAATGTTGGAAAAAGTCATCGAAAATTGGCCCTCCAGATTAGACTACGTCCGAGCCAGCCGTGGCGGTCATATGCCAGAAGTCATATTTAAAGTATAATACCAGAATATTATCTTTCGAATAAAGTAAATTTCATGTCAATTTAAAAAAATCAAGTTGTTTTATTCCATTTCAAAGTTCTATACCTCTAAAAAAACACCCGTTATATATTCCTACAAATTTCATATTTTCAGTTTTTCAATCAATTCTCTATTTTCACTTAATATTTCCGTTTGTATTGTATATATTACTTCTTAAAAATAAAACAGTTATCTTTTCTGATTGTAAGAATGGCCTGAAAAATAGATATTACAATATATGTTAGTATGGCATATTAGGGAAGCTTTATAGAGAGCTGTCAAGAACAATAAAGTAATTCTTTGCTGGATACCAAGGCATGTTGGAATTAAGTTTCATGAGTTGATAGCTTGACTAAGATGGGAAGAAATAAACTTGAGTATAAAATAAAAATTTATAACAAAGATCATACTATTCATCTTAAAAATATGTTAAAGGTTTGACAATCAGATTTGATCTTTTCTTTTTTAGTTAAGGGAAAATTTTATATTAGAGTACAAGATTCTGTTCCTGGGTTTCTAT
>JAVIWB010002506.1:0-31383 GCA_031893035.1 Dermolepida albohirtum
AGTCGAGCGGATTTAGGTCTGGGCTTGCTGACGGCCAATAGTCAATACTAATAAACTCAGGTACATGATTTTCAAGCCATTGCTGAGTCGTTTTGGCCTTGTGAGCGGGCGCAGAGTCTTGTTGGAATATCCATGGTTGGTTTTGGAACATGGTGTAGTTCAGGGGCTCCACTACATTGCTTAAAATGTTTCGTTGATAGTTTTTGGCCGCTGTTTTAACACCTTTTTCACAAAAATGCAAGGAAGCGACACCGTCATAGGATACTCCCCACCAAACCATCACTGAAGCAGGAAAATGACCTCGCTGAATCCTTGGCACCACTTCACTGGCTTCCTTGGAGGATCGTGCATACACCCTATCATTCTGCTTGTTAAAAGTTTCTTCTACGGTAAAAATTTTTTCATCAGAAAAGAGAATTTTTTTGTAACGCTTTTTGCAGTACAACGATATCAGGTGTCTGCATTTTTTCTTCCTATTCTTTTTTAATTCAACATTAAGGCGCTGTCCTGTTTGTCGTTTGAAAGCTCTAAGTCCTAGCTCCTGTTTAATGATACGGCTCTGTTCTCGGAGCAATAATGCCATGATTTTCTGTTTGCGGACAGGATGTCGATTGATGCGGGACCTCACAGCATTGATGGCCTGTGGTGTACGAACTATGCGAGGCCCGCCAGATCTTTTACGGTCGATTACATTTCCAGTATCAATGAATAACTTAACAGTAGGATACACAAACACACGCGTAATATTTAACGGTTTCAATAAATCAAAGATACGGGCTCTTTCTATTCCACACTTATGAAGTGTAATAACCGCAATACGGCTCTCTTTATCCGACCATTCCATAATGACGACTCACGCTATAGTGAAATTGTTCGGCACTTTTGTAAAGCATATATCAAATGTCAGAACTGCCAACATAAAATTTTTGTGCTTTCAAGTTATCATCTGCAAAAAGGTAGGACTTACACTTGTATCAATACTTATGGCAGGACTAGGTATATATATATATATATATATATATATATATATATATATATGTATATATGTTAATTTGATTGCATTTTCATCTTCAAAGACGAATTTCTTTGAATACGAACTTTTGATTTTAATATTTTGGAAAGCTGTGATTTTTATTTTTAGACAAAATTTAAGTCAAAATCTCTTTAAGAGATGTTAACTACGATTTTAATATCAGTTTTGTAAATAAATAAATCGCCATTCTTTCTGTATATTGTGTATTAAAGTTTTTAAAGACGTATATAAATATCATTTCTTGCTTTTTTTTCTGAATATTGTAAATACTCTAAAGTCTATTCATTTCTTTCCATGAATGTATTTATTTATGTTTGTAAATTTAATAAATCATATTTATAAGTTGTAATTATTTTAACATTGGGTTAAATGAGTGATAGTCTTCGTTGATTCAAAAGAACGCCAGCTCAGAGCCCTTAAAATATTTAGCAAGGAATTCACTAGGAAAAGTTTCAATTTCAAAAATATTATATTGTATACTTACAATGCAGATTTTACTCTCAGAATTTATAGTTAATTCCTCAATAAGCACATAGGTAACTAAAGGCTCAAAGAGAATATCACAAAAATATGTTGTCTGATTTGTTAAATTGCTTTAGATTTCGAAATAACTAAATTTTATACCATTACTGTTAATGTGAACTAAAATTATCAAATTTATAATTTAATTGTTCGGGTATAGATTCCACCCCATTGCAGATTGCAATTCCATTGTTTTTACTGTTTTGGAAAAAGTTATTTTGAAGGGAAAGTTTATCAAGTAATGCACTGTAGATTGTAGTCAATCTGGTGATTTATATTTCCAACTCGTTTTCTGAGTTCACTCAATTCTGTATTTTGAATATTCTAGAGCACAAGAATTTCTTGTATGCATGTTGGTAACAACACGTCAGTTTTGAGATTATAACACTAATTGCCGTTATACACATTCTAAGAACTGGTTCTATTGTTTCTTAAAATGTATGAGGGAAACGATTACACCAGTTAAGTTGTCACCGTCTGTCAATACATTTAAAACCAGTACAAAATCAAGAAATCAAGATAGCTGGAGGTCGCCGTGATAGAGAACTAGTTCTGTAAACCAATTTAAATTATAAGCGCACTCTTACACTCTTCGCCAGTTACAATTATTTTATTCGAAAGAATTGTACACATTATCAATATTTACAAATGGTGTAATAGTTACAAACGTCTATCATACAATTTATGTACAGTTTATAACTATGTATGGTAAATGCATGTCGACGTTGATTACACGTTTATATACAAATAAAAAAGAAACTTATGTGTATGAGGAAACGGTATGATGGTATTAATCTCTGTATACATATGTAAGTCAACACTTTCATATACAGCACATAAAACATGTAAGTGAGATTATGTACTTTATGTGCATGTATTCCAAATCTCTTTTTTAAAATTTTAGAAATGCATATATACATTCAGTTGTTTATCTTTACTACAATAAATCTTATCGATTACTATTTTTGTTAGAAATAATGTTCTTGCCTATAGTTCGAAATGTAATTTATACAATCTATTACAAGTAATAATGAAATTTAATTATACTATATATGTATAATTAAACACTTTACAATGGGAAATTAATGAAAATTAGTATTTTCTGCTCTGCCACCGCCACAGAAATTAATTACAAATTTCTTCACTGAGGCAGGACTTGAACCTGTATCTGTCGTTTGCTATAATTTATATATAATCATTAGCATCAAAACCTGACTGCGGGTTGTAGTTATTATATCTGTTTCCATAATGTGATTTATGGCGTATTAAGAGCCTTGAAACTGTACTGCCTGGTGGCCTAATTGGTAAGGCAGTCGTCTAGTAAACGGCAGATACATGGTCGAGCCTACTCCAGCACAGAAGCTTGTAATTAATTTGATTAATGTGATTGTAATCAACTATGGCACAGCAGAAAATTCTAAGTTTCATATACATATACACTATCGCTCATAAGCGTTTGATGACTCGCATTTAACCCGCAAATTGTAACAAAAATCAAAATTGAAATACTAATATCTTTTTACTATTTACGTATATGAAAAAATATATAAATATGAAAATTGTTATATAATATATTTATCTAAATTTTAGACTCGTCTATATGACCTCCTTAATTTTTAATCACTACAGCACACAATCGAGGCATTCTTTCATTTAATTTTCGTAATGTCTCAAGGTTTATTTTATCCCATGCCTCTTGCAGGATCTTCCATATATTAGCAGCAGATGTGGTGGCCGATTTTCTCACCTCTCAATGAAGTTCTTCCCACAGCAACTCGATGGGATTTAAATCGGGACTCTGGGGAGGCCACGGCATAACTTTTATGGTTCCCTCGTCCTCCAATTTCTGCAAATATTTCCGGCATGATTTGGAAGTGTGTTTCGGGCCATTGTCTTGTTGGAAGATAAATTTCTGATCCGAAATTTTAATTCCAGAGGGGATTGCGTTTTCCTCTAATATGCGCTTATACTGTTCTTTTTTTGGTATATCTTCGATTTTTACGAGATCGCCCACATTTGATCCAGAAAAGCAACCCCATATCATGACTGAACCTCCACCGTGCTTAACAGTAGGGGCTATACATTCTCCCCAGGCACGTTCACCCACAGGCCTCTTCACGTAAACACGTCTTCGTGAACCGAAAATCTCGAATTTGTATTCATCGGGCCACACTACTTTATTCGTCTTCTATGGTCCAATTTTGGTGATAGCATGCCCACTTTAAACGTTTCTGCTTGTTTTGCTTGCGTAGAAGCGGCTTCCGCATTGCAATTCGTCCATGAAAATCGGCTTCTTTTAATCGCCGTTTAACTGTGGAAACACTTATGGGTTTTCGACGAACAATATTCATTTCTGCTGTGATTTCTGGGGTCGTTTTTCGTCTATTTCTCTTGCTTGTTATCACCATTGCAAGATCTTCTGCTGAGTTTGTAGCCCTTGGTCTCCCTTTTCGAATTCTGCTCAACATACTTCCACATTCGCGGTGTTTTTTGATGATATAACCCACGGTGGACTGATTTAATTTAAGTTCTGTGGCAGTTTCGCGGTTGCTTTTTCCAGTTTTATGGTATGCGATTATAAGCGATTGTGTTTCTACACTCAGTTCTTTCCGTTTTGGAATTTCTAACTGATTTAACTTCTTCGAAACACATGATGTTATCACTATGAGCACCTCACAAACACTAACTGCAATTTTGCCAAAATACCCAAGTATAAATACTAGTATAGTTTACAATAACACTCTACCTTAAAATAAAATCATAACAATCGAAAATTGCCAAGAATTGAGAGACCTAATCCTTTAAGTGTAATTATTCTACCTGAAGTTTTTTTTTATTAGGGTATTATCATTCATTGTGAATAATAGGTTAATCGCACAATTACTTTTGAATAAGCTTTTATAGATTTTAATGTTTACTATGAAACTATAAATATATAATATAAATTTATAAACGTGCTTTTAACACATGCTAAAATATTTTGCTTTTTAAATAGCGTACAACAATTTGATTTATTTCAATTTTAAGGAGTAAGAAAATTAATGAAGTAATTCATACTAAGACTCCGAGAATGGCGTTATTAGAAAATTTTAGTATAATGAAAAGTTTCATTATGGCAAAGTTAATGTTAAAGTAAATGTGTCTAATATTTTAAAGAAATCAAATACTGGCAGTCAAAAACTGCAATGTAATAGTAAATCTAAAGTAGCTTAATTATTTTTATTTTCCTGTTTGATGTAAAATCAATATAATACATATAAGCGTATCCAAAACTAAATAAATAACGTTCAGCATTAGACAGAAAATTTAAAAAACTAAACGAACCAGGTCCATTAAAAAGTTCAGTAAATAAGTGTAATGCAATTGTAAATAATGTTTTATATAGTTTAGATTTACTTTTATAATATTTGAAGGCAATTAGCTTTTTAATTAAACAATATTTAAATGCTATTATATTTAAATCATATAATAATTAAGTAATATGTTTTAAACATTCTTGTTCAACAAAAAGTAAAGCTTCGCTTCTTAGCGAAACGTTAGTTCTTGTAGTATATACTCGATATAATAGACGACTTGTGTAAAACGTATTTTACGTATACCTTTTTTTACAACTTATTGAGTTACCAGCAATTCCTGCTATTGTAGTATATTATGACCTGGTAGTACAATTGAATTGAGTATGATGTTATTAAGTAAAAGATGAAGGTTTTTCGATCTATATTTATCTTGTCCTAACAACTACAATGTCACTTTCAAGTTTATGCGTTTTCTGCACATGCATTAAGCGTCTTCTGCACATTCATTAAGCGTTTTCTGTATTTGCGAAATTTAAACAAAAACAGTTTATAAAGATTTTAATGTTAAAACGGTTAGTATTTTAAAATAATTTAATTATAAATTTTACAGTACTAATTAGATTAAAGTTATATATATCTACTTACACACATACACACGCACGCGCGCACACACGCACGCACGCACGCACGTACGCACGCACGCCCACACACACTTCGAACGAAAACTCGTCGATTACTACCAAACACTTGGAACTTGGAACTCATTTGTCCATAACACCTGCTTCCACATTTCCATGTCCCAGTGTTGATAGTCCTGGGACCATTGTAACCGTTTTTTACGATTTCGTGAATTCAATAAAGGTTTTCGAGCTGCAATACGCCCATGTAGTCCCGCCTTGTCAAACGTCGCTCATTCAGCTCTGCTCAAAGCTGAGGAGCTGTGAGGCGCCTATTTCGTTTTGATAGTATTTTTAGGCGCAAATCCTCTTGTCTGGTAGTTACTCTTGACCTTCCGCAACGTTTTAGTGGTTGTAATGATCCACTTTGTGAATATCGTTTCAGTGTTCCTTGCACCGCATGATAAGATAAATTTAACTTTTGGGCTATTTGCCGCAGTGAAAATTTTTCACCATGTAGCGTTATTATAGAACTATGAGTTTCTGCGCTAAGTTCCTTTCTTTTCGGCATTTTTATAAGTTACTTTTACGTCTGTTCTCAAATACTCGTATTGCAACAACCGTCTCACATTACTCGAAGCAGCATTTTTGGCTAAGAAATAATCGTTCGCCAAATATTTCTTAGCATTTGAATTAGATTCTTTAGAGTAATAAATAGTTTTTGTACAAGGTACTATTTGAGCACATTTACTAGTAATGAAAAGGTTCTCATCTATATATTTAACTACCACATTTTGTTTACAATTAATTAATACAGTTATCTGTTTCGCAAATACTGCAGCGTTTGATTAAAAGGACTGGTATATAGTCACTCGCACCAATTTCGATTACAAAATTGCGCCGAAATGAAAGAAGGGAACTGCTAGTTACATGCACCTGAAAAAATAGAAAGCATTTACAATATTCTAAGATTTGTCTAATATATTGGGTCTGGGAAAAAGTTCGTGGCGTTTTTTCAGTAAAATTCAACTGGTCCCCGCATGGCGCGTGGACGAATTCATTTAAACCGAATATGCTCCATTATTATCGACAATGTTTCGCCATTTTTTTGGTAGATCCATGATCCCATCGGTGAAAAACTTCTGTGGTTTCTGGTCGAAAAACTGAATCAAGTAGTTTCCACAGGCTTCTTTTGAAACCAACTTAATTCCATTGAGAGAGTTCTGCAGAGATCGAAACAGATGATAGTCAGAGGGTGCTATATCCGGACTGTAAGGTGGGTGCATCAAAACTTCCCAACCAAACTCTCTCAATTTTTGACGGGTCATCAAAGAAGTGTGTGGTCGGGCGTTGTCATGATGGAAGACAACACCTTTCCTATTAATCAATTCGGGCCGTTTTCTTTCAATCGCCTGGCGTAATCTCTCTAGTTGTGCACAGTAGAGTTGAGAATCAATCGTCTGACCAGTTGGAAGTAGCTCGTAGTGGACGATTCCCCTCCACTCCCACCATACACACAGCATCACTTTTTTTGGCGTCAATGTTGGCTTAGCGAACGCTTGTGACGGCTCACCATCCTTTATCCACGATCTTTTACGCTTCCGATTATCGTACGTAATCCATTTTTCATCTCCGGTTATTAAACGTTTCAGAAACGGCTCGATTTCATTCCGTTTCAGCAGCGCATCGCAGATGTTAATTCGGTCAATCATGTTTTTCACGCTCAACTCATGAGGAACCCATACGTCAAGCTTTTTTTTGTAACCAGCTTTGTGTAAATGGTTCAAAACAGTTTTGTGGTCAATGCCTAGCTCCATGCCAATATCGACACTGCAGATATGCTTATCTTGTTGGACTTTTTCAAGAATTTCATCAGATTTTTCAGTGATTGGACGACCGGAGCGTGACTCATCTTTCACATTGAAATTTCCAGAACGAAAGCGACCGAACCATTTCCGCGCAACAGATTTCGATAAAGTACCTTCACCGTACACAGCACAAATTTTATCACAAGCCTGCGCAGCGTTCTTCCCCTTATCATAATAATATTGCAGAATATAGCGAAATTTCTCATTATTCTTCTCCATTTTCAAGTGCGAATAACTTTCCAACCACTGCACCGATTACAATGTTTCTACGCTCAAACTAACGTTCGGAAGGTCATCTAAAAAACGAGCCGTCGGTGGTGTCGCTGTGACTTGTTGTTCTTTAGTTATCGGCAACCAATGCCATCTATCGGGAAAAACGCCACGAACTTTTTCCCAGACCCAATATTAAATATTATCATACAGTATATGAGGTTCTCTAGTACCGATTGTGTAGTTTTCTGAACATTAGTCAAATAATTATCGCCTGCAGTAGATAGTAGTTTCTTAATTAGTCAAAGTTGTCATTTGAACCCCTCTAGATAATATTGGCTTTTCTTAGATAACTATTTCCTATGGTAACTATCATACCATAGCCGCGGTAGGAGAGAAGAAAATATTGCATTCGTGAAAAAATCAAAATCGGAATTTCCATGGTTTTAAATGTTTTTAGGGGTCTACATTACGACAATCACAATTTTAGTTTTCCGTCCGCCCCTTCATTCATTTGGGCTGGCATTTTCTAGCCAAACCGTTAAATGAATAGAAACCAAATTCTAAATTTAAACATTTTATAAAAATATAAGAAAGTAAAATTTTTTCTACTTTCAAAAATAGTGTAATTTAGTGATGACCAAAACTCAAAATTTGTTAATTTTTCAAAAACGGTCCCAACGATTTTGGTTAAATTTCATAAATAAATAGATCATAGATAAGCCTATGATATTCCGTTATTTGTTTTTGTGGAAAAAATATAAGAAGGTAGTTTATTAATAGGGTAGAGTTGAAGAATGACTAGAGTTTTCTCAAAAACTGTTCTAACGGCTTTGCAAATAAATAAACCCTAGATAATACCACAATATGTTGCTACTAGTACTTTTAAGACGAATTGAAAGAGGAGATGAAACTGAAAAATAAAATTTTACAAAAACGAGTCTAACGGTTTTGTTTATATTTTATAAAGAAACAGTCAATAGATAAGGTATTCCGTTATTCGTTATTATAGAAAATATCGAAAAAGGGTAATTACTGGTGGCGTAAACTTGAAAAATACCATTTTCTTAGAAACGACTCTAACGATTTTAATTAACTTTCATAAATGATTAAACTGCAAATAATATTATAATACGTTGCGATTTGTTTTGCTTTTTTGAGAAAAATCAAATAAGCTTGTTTCAGGTGGTATAGAAATAAGAAGGCGATTTTTCAAAAACGACCCTAACCGAATTTGTTTAAATTTTATAAATAAATGAATCTCTACTCTAATTATACCTAATAATGACATTAGTTCTTAATCTTTTCCTGTTACTTATATTTATAGACATTTCGAGGAATGGTCTCTTACTGACAAATAAAGGGACCCCTTTCTTGTAAGCGGATTTAATGATTGCTTTTCGTTTTCCTATATAAAATTGGTTATAACCTATATTATACTTGCTCGATAATATCCTAACAGACAAAACTAGTCGCAGTTAATATATAATATAGTGTAAGAATTTAGACAAAGGATTTTATTTATTCCTTAGTGTAATGGAATTTCACAAGTAACGACCTCAACAATCAATTATTTGATAAATAAATATGTAACGCCCCTCTCTACACTAAAGTTTAGTGAGATTGTAGCACTACCGTATTATTTATCTTATCAAGTTATAAATACTTAAGATCATGCTACTCCTAGGGAGGAACTAGCCAGAGCATTGGAAGAGTAGGGGAGTGGTCCTGTAAGAAAGTTCTTAAGGGGCACCACAGTATTTAATCCCTAGATGTTTCCTCGCTAATGCTTAAGCACTAAGATCCAATACGTGGCAATGACGTAAAAACAAAACCCCAACAAAAAATACAAAATAAACGCTAAGGTGTAAGAGGGGAGAAAACTGGTTAACACTAGTTAACAGTCAACTTACTTATTATCAAAAGAAAAGGATAAAGTTAAACAATCGCTCAGTTGCACCAAGTCTTATTGTCCGACTTGGTATAGAGAACTTCAAATTTTCTACTAAAATTTTTACTCACAAACAAACCATAAATATGTAAGAGAATGATTAAAGTAGTAATCCTGATATTACAGCACTACAGTTATAACAGTTACTTATAAGTTTTACATTTACCTTATATCGATAGGCTTGCTTGTTTGTGAATAACTGACACAACAAAACTTATGTGTATGAGCTGAAGACATTTACAAAATATATTTGATAATAAATGATTTTTTAATAACTAATTGAGCTAATTAACTAAATGCTCTCACAGAAATAAAATTAATGTTCATGAGCTGAAGACCCATTCACAAAATATTTTAGATATTAAATAATTTGCTACTAATGACTAATTGAACTAATTAGCTAAATACTTCCACAAGGTAAAGGATTAATTTACTTTAAAATAGAATGGGAAATTTGTAGTGTGACGGTATAGAGTGGTCGAGTAGAATAACTGGGAACGATTACTGATCAGGGAATAATCTTGATACAGAACCACCGATGATTTCAGGGCAAGGTAATTCCCAATGCACATTGGTCGACGTGATGAGATGATCTTTACTTTTCAAATGACTTTATCTCCTTGGTGGTGAATAATTAAAGGATGGGCTTTTGATGGTAAAGTAGTAAAATCCTAAAACCTCCACAAGAAAACACTAGCAACTGGTCGTCTAATATATTTGTAATTAATAATAATATCGTGAAACGTTTCGACAAAGTTTCCTCAAAAACAACTAATTCGTGTTTGTCGAATGTCTATCAGGTTAAGCATAAACTGATAATCGTCGTAGGAATATACATTTCCTCCTGCTTCTATCTTAATAACGCCATGAAGAGAGGCGGCTACAAACGCATACACTTACAAAGATAATGAGAACAAAATACGTCTCGAAGGTTCCTTTCAATTCACCCAAGCGCTAAGAAGGCAAAAAAAACACGTTGAACGGACACTATATTCTTTTAAAAAGGACAATTCATTTGTGAAAATCAATGGTAACGTGGTACAACCTAGGTTGTACCACGTTAGGGGTTGGAAAATTTTAATTAGCGTACCTAATTAACAGAATAGCAATGACGGAGGGAGTCAACATTGCCTAAACCATGTACAAAGCCTACTTACCGTATTGCTAACGAGATGGCGCTAGTGGTATGCAAAGCAAAATAAAAATGACAAACCAATTTTAATTAATAAATTACAAAGCAAAGCTTTAGTTATGAACTCGAGAGCAGAACCGTACTAAGGCAAATAAAATATAATGAAAATTGGGCCTTTAGGAAAACCGAGAGATAGATGGATGATAGTTATTGGACCTCATAAATTGACAAACGATATAAAATAGTTGCATGCAGTGAAGTTCACGAAATTCGAGACAGGATCAAAATAAACGTATAACAAATAATTTAATGAATTTGAATAAATAGTAACATAAGAGCATTCAATATTTGAACTGTTCGATGTATTATAATTTTTTTATTTGTATAATCTACATTTCTATATATTCGAGTACTTAATACCAACTTATTCTGGCAAACTCATATTATATGAAATAACAAATCAATTTTATGTAAAATTGTTACAAATGACTAAATCAAATATAATATTAGGAAAAAAATAATATTACTACTTACAAAAACAGAATACTGTTTTTAAATTTGTTGTTCATTTATTAAAAAAATTGGGGATATTAATTTGCTATTATGATCTTACCATTGATAGAAAAAAATAATCAATTATCTCGCGTGTACTCTACTAAACAAAACTTAGTTGTTAAAGTTTCGTGTTTCTTTAAGAATTTAAATTTGAGTCTTCGGTTAATATTTATTTTTCATAGCACATTGCTCACAAGTCCAAAAAAGTTTCGCAACTGCTTCCTGATAATGAGAAGAATACGCATTTAATCGATTCAGTGTATTTTTTGAGAAAGTTTATTTAACCGATACTTATTCTACATTTTAACATTGTCTATGACGTGAAAATGGAACCTCTTAAAATGGCCATTGTACATTTGTTCATGTTTAACAGTCACATCACAAACTTTATGTTAGTAGAGGGCGTTGGTCGGTTCTGGTTCCGCCTCTACTTCCCTGACGTCACATCCAGCTACGTCACACGACGTCAAAGTATACAGGGTGTGACCAAAAAGTTGCTAAATCATATATACGAGGTTTGGTCAAAAATGTTCAAAAAACAGTGTTTGATAGTCAATTGGATTGTTTAAACTCTAAAACGCGATGAATTTTAGTAATTTTGAGCCATTATTCAAAGCCTGTTTTAAATTTCTGTAATGTATAACATATTTCAATTTATTGTGTAAGTTTGCAATTAGTTTCTTATTGGGAAATTTAGATGTTGAAGGCTTCACGTTCTCGGGAAGAAAAGGTAAATCATTATGGTTATCGTGTAAGACTTCTGGATACTCAATATCAAGCTCCAAAAAGTAATCAATAACTGAATCATCCACAATCGTTAAAATATTTAAATTTTCAATTTCAACATTCAATAACCAACGAAATCCACCATATGGTAAATACTTGACATCGCCCACACATGTAAATTATTGGCATCCTAGTTAACTAAATATGAATTTGGAGAACCCTTATCATATGTATTTAAATATTTATTATTTGCTATCGCATATCTTACAATTGCCTGTGTTAACCCACCCCCTTATACTTTTTGTAATTAAATGATGCATATCGATATAGGTGAGTAACAACAATTCAATTTTGTAACGTGTAATATTGAGCGCATGCATACCGCATATGATGAATACGAATATTACGAACATTTTCGAAAATGTCTGATAATAACAACACATCTGTTTTAAAATACAAATTTTAATGATCTAATAAATTTTCACACGTAAACGTGTTCCATGTAGTTTAGGCGTGTTTATAATCGTCATTTGGAATATCTTCGCCAGTTAATGAACTATAACATTTATGTTTTGGAGGTGGTGCTGTTTCATACAATCGCTTAAATGTATCATATATTCATAAGGGGAAAACTTCTTTAGGTCTAATTAAATTAAATTGATCAGCATCCTCGAAATGAGATGTAACATTAAAATCATTTGAGCATAAATTGCTTGATAATTTATCGATAGAGGGTGCCATAAAGCGAAAAGAATCTAAAAATCGTAATTTTAAATATACATCTTCCTCCTCACCTGCTTCATTAGTGTGACTATCAACCAAAACTTTGTTCGTAAAACATATATTTTTCCTTTGTTAACGTTTATATCTAAATTGTCATTTGCCAAACCTTTTATGAACAAATAACTGTCATACTCGCTTAAATTGTAAAAGAATACCGGAATAATATAATAAAAAATATTATTTGAAATTTTGAAATTTAAATTACAATTTGAATGAGCAGCACCCCTAAATTTCCCAGTTAAATGGCAGTGATCCTTCACTTTATCTCCGTTAAGAGATTTTTTAGAAATGTGCTAGAAAACTGCATTATTAAAATCATTTCTCTCAATGGTTATTAATGGACTCATCGGAATAACAACTTTGAAATGCTTTTCATATATAGCTTTGACATCACCCACCAATCGCCAGATAAATACTGTTGAACAATCTAAACCAGCATACGTCATAAATTTATTCAAATTAAAATCATATCTGCAACCAATATTATAAACAAAACTGTATGGAATACATTTATGTGATTCTCGCGTGTACGATTTGGATCGATTACCGCCACATGAATAAACTGGTTGAAGTAAATATTTAAAATCGACATATACAACAAATGAAACAAACATTTCCTTGTCAAACTCGTTATATTTTAAAATATTTTGGGGTTTCATTTCCCCCAATTTTGTGTTTAGTTTCCGAATTATATGCTAAACCGTATACATTTATACTAAAATTATTTAAATTTTCAATTTTAGAGAATATTTTGACTGAAATTTAATGTTTTCTTAATTTAAAACGGTGGGGCAGGAAGCAACCCTTTCTGCATTTCTTCAAGCTAGACATGCATCATCATTATTTTAAATGTTGGAGCATGCCTTTTTATTTTTTACTGAAGCAGGTAGTTCCAATTATGAGGATCCACTGATAGGCGTAAAAGAAATAACATAAATTTCTAAATGGGAGACCGAAATTAACGCCCACCCAGTCTCTCTCTTGGAACTCTTCCGATTTTGTTATAGCCAGCTGGTCAAAAATATCGTCAACATCTGTTGACTATGTCACAATGGTGTACCTAATGTTGGAAGATTTTATTTCAACAATTTGCTCGCCCGCCTGAGGTTTCACGTAGCGGGCGAATAACTGAAATTGCACCTTAGCAGCAGAAACTACCCGATCACTGATATTTTTAATCAGCCGGCATGATCGTAATTTAGATTCAGACAAAAAAGGTTCGTATATCAGAATGTCGTTGGCCTGAAATTCTGTAAGAGGCAACACGGCACCGAAAACTGCTAGCTATTTCGTACACTCCACCATCTAACACAACAGCATTATTTGATAAATGCTGCTGCGAACGAAGATGCCTTCTATACAAAGCTATATTAAATAATCTTTGTTCACAATAGCTGCTACTGTTCAATTCATATCATTTCCTTTTTTTTTTGTTGGTTGAATTAAATTTGTACGTAGAAAATAACATTTTTCTTATAAAGTTTTTAAAAATATCAATAATGGTGGTTGACTATATTAATATTTACTTAAACATTTACAGTAGGATAAAAAACTACAATAAACATTTTTTGTCATTTATTATGGAATACAAAAAAAATATATACATTTTTTGAAATGTACAGATATATAAAACTCACCATAGTCTGCAATATCAAAGTTGTTTTAAACATTGTTAGGTGAAAAGTTTGAAGTATCGAATTTAGAAAGATTCATACAAAAATTAAATAATATAAAAATTAATTTCATAATAAAAATTATATTAAAAACTCACAGAGTGCTCAAGAATCAAGTTCATTAAAATGTTATATTATTTGATAGTCTAAAAAACAAAAATTAGAAAGGACTATGTAAAAATCATCTTATACATGCACATTAGTACCAAAACAATAATTGCGTTAGATAGAATAATGAGTTTATATATCATTTTACTATTTGAAAAGAGAGATCATAGACCGCCATTGGACTTTTAACCCAACAAATTTATGACGTATCCACAGAAAAATAAACACTTACTATTGTGACAAATACATAAGTATTTGGAGATAACTTCCAATCAAAATAAGGACAATAATCATAAGATTTGATTAATTAAATAGAATATCAATGGGATCTATAATCGATGGTAATGATTCTTCGACTGACAGATACGAGAGGGCGTTAAGAATAACAAAGAACAATAAAAATGTACTCAATCAAATACATTAAGCAGAGATTAACATTATGTTTGTAACAGGGCATTTGTATGTTGATATCACATTCAATATTCCGAACACGATGGATTTAACGATGGCTGTGATTTTCAGGTTCTTGGTATCTGATTTGATAGAGATAGATCTTCGAACGAGGACGACTCTATCACATGATAACCATAGGGTTACACAGGCTATCGAAAGGATAGCGATAATGTGATTTAGAAGACTAAAGCTAGCGAAGTCTTTGAAAATGACTACTACTACTACTTTGTTCTACATACAACTGGCTTTAGGTGCATTCGCGAAAAACACTGCAGATCTATCGTTCGTTGAATAAGGCATATCTTTCTTGGATGAACCCCTGAATAATTTTGATCGCATCTTCACTGGACCTCACTGTGGATAGACTGATGCCTATTCTGAAAAAAGTGACGATACACGGTAAAACGATTAAGTGAAATTGGCTCAGTATTAGACGTGGAAAGGTAGGAACGTGGTGGTGTGGTGTCTTGGTTACGCTGATGAGGTATGTGATATTAGTATTTCCACATTGTGGTTAGGAGGTTTTTTCATGGAGGTGGCTTTGTTAATATTGGGCCTAGGAGAAAATATATGAGTAGTAGCGAAGTCATCACCTCAAGGTCTCGCTCTTGTTGAGACCTAGGAAACTTTTGTCGTCTATGCTACATAGTGGGTTGTGACATACTGTGTGTAGTTGGACGAATCCCTTGCTAAAGCTCTGTTGGGAGGCACCTTAAGACAACAGCAATCGCCTGTTCACAAGTATATTTTGCTGCAGTTGCAATGCAACACTTGGCAGTTGTTTCATTTTTCTTATTACACTCCTTTAAAGGGTGGTCTTCGCCGCACTTCACACACTCGAAGGCCATGTCGCATTGGCTGTATGTGTGTCCAAATCGCTAGTGGTCGAAATGTTTCATCACTTCATCACGATGCTCAGAAACATCCACCGTTACGCAAAGATCTCTCTTTATGTCGAAGATCTTAGAGTTCTTGGTCTTGAAAAGCTAAGCAATTACCAGCGGCATTGAAATGAGACTTTGTGTTTTATATTATAAATTCACGTCAGACAGATAATTTCATAACCTAATTTGATCTATATCTTCCTGGATATATTCAACAGGAATAGCCGATGGACATAGCCTTTCCCGAATGATAGTCTGTACGTGTAAAAGTGATCCTCAGGAAGGCCACCGTCTTTCTGTAGTCGTTAGATGAGGATATCATCATCATCATCGCTTTGTTGAAGGTTGCTCTTGTATGTGCAAAGTATCTAGTAATCCTAGATCATTTGTTCTTGTCTTCGATAATAATTGGAAGGACTCGTTTCTTAGTTTTAGCCACGACTTCTTCTACGTCCATTTCGTCGTCGGTGTTCCTTTCGCTTCTACTGCTTAATGTGACACTAGCAAAC
Organism: Dermolepida albohirtum; assembly: GCA_031893035.1. Taxonomy (NCBI): domain Eukaryota; kingdom Metazoa; phylum Arthropoda; class Insecta; order Coleoptera; family Scarabaeidae; genus Dermolepida; species Dermolepida albohirtum. Next base: position 16,321 of record JAVIWB010002506.1, read on the forward strand.
ATTGGATTGGGAGCGACTAGGTTAAACCGGTTATAATTGCAACTAACAAGTTATAACTACTTGACTTGACGAAGCTTCCAGGATAGCGTGTTTCTGCTCCAAGTGCATCAACTTTCACAATATATGTGCTCAGCGCTACATTATTGTGCTACTTTCTCATTTACGACATATTTAGAAACCTTTTGTTAATAGTTATAATGTGAAAATTCATGTTTCTAATACTATATTTTATTATCTTACACTTTTCAAAGTATATAATTAAAGGATCTCAGTTTTTAATATGTATATTACTACTAGACTCGTCACTTTAGTAATCTCCTAGGATGATCTCAAGAATATTAGAAAATAAATTAAACGAAATGAAGTTCCGCATTCCCTCTGTGTTCATTTTCAGTGTACATTTTGGTTCTCAACGGTACAGATCGCGTACGGAGTTTGTTTTTGTACAGGTATGTTTCGCCGTTGTTTACCAGGTGCGACACTTTGCAATTATCTGCTGATGATGACAACTTGGTTGTCGAAATGCGTATACAGAATTTAAAAAATTAATGCGGAAAGGAGTTATATATCAACCTTAGTGATTAAGTTAATCAACCACAGGCTCCATCAAATTCAAATTCCCTCTTTCCTCAAACTACTTTCTTTACTAATTTGTTCTGTTTTTTACCTGATTGATTTCGTTTCCCCAAATCGCTTTCTTCAATTTGTAATAAATCCGTTTAATTTAATAAGTATTTTCAGATACGACTCTTTATTTAAATTATTTTGTCTTAATTGATTTTACTTCTTGTATTACTATTACAAATGTCATCTTTACCATCTAAGATTTCTTTGTTGACTATTTATACCTTCAGAGATAAGGTTAATTTGAAAGGGGAATTTAATTTGGAGATATATTTTCGACTTTAAATCACTTCTTTCAATATTTTTAGATTCTATAAACTTAACACAATACTCCATGTAATTGAACGATTTCAGATATTTGTTTATCGTAGAAAGAGCTATTCAAGAATTTTCGCTTTCGGAAGTAAAACACGTAACACATGGATCAATAAGTCCCGAGACTAACCCATAGATGGCGCTCGTAGTAAACCAGTAACCACGTCTTTCTAGAGTACTAACCTTTGCTTGAAACGTGTCAAAATTTTAAGTCGATCGGACCAGAAACAGCTGAGTTATCGAGGTTGGAGTAAAGTCGTTTTCTAGTTTGTTTAAACAATGGAAAAAACCGAGTTTCGTGTTCTGATAAAACATTGTTTTTTAATGGGTAAAAACACCACCCAAGCAAAACAATGGATTGAAAAATGTTACCCGGACTCTTGTCCATCAAAAGCAACAATTTGTCGGTGGTTTGCTGAGTTTAAACGTGGTCGTACCGACACAAATGACGCGGAACGCTCGGGTAGACCTGTGGAAGCCGTTACACCGGAAAATGTGAGTGAAGTGACAAAAATTATAATGAAAGATCGTAAAGTGAAGCTCCGTGAGATTGCTGAGATGACACAGATATCATATGGAAGTGTATTTACTATCCTTCATGAAAAATTGAGCATGAAAAAGGCTTTTTCCAAGTGGGTGCCGCGATTGCTTTCGATGGAACAAAAACAGCAACGAGTCGATGATTCAGAAAGCTGTTTATCGCTATTTACACGCAACAAAAAAGATTTCTTGCGTCGTTACGTGACCATGGACGAAACATGGATATATCACTACACTCCAGAGTCGAAGCGGCAGTCATCTGAGTGGCGCACAGCTGGCGAAAGCCGTCCGAAACGTCCGAAAACGCAGCAGTCAGCTGGCAAAGTCCTGGCGTCAGTTTTTTGGGATACACATGGCGTGATTTTCATTGAATACCTCGAAAAAAGTAAATCGATCAACAGTGATTATTATATTGACTTACTGGTGCGTTTGAAGGAGGAAATCGCAAAAAAACGACCGCACATGCAGAGAAAAAAAATCCTTTTTCACCAAGACAAGGCACCCTGCCACAAGTCGATGAAAACAATGGTAAAATTGAACGAATTGGGTTTTGATCTGCTTCCCCACCCCCCATATTCGCCAGATTTAGCCCCCAGTGACTACTGGCTCTTTGTTGTTCTTAAAAAAATGCTCCAAGGAAAAAGATTTGGCTCAAATGAGGAGGTCATCGCTGAAACTGAAGCTTATTTTGATGCGAAAGATAAATTTTTTTATAAACATGGTATTGAAAAATTGGAAAAGCGTTGGAACCATTGTATCACCCTAAAAGGTGATTATGTTGATGAATAAAAAAAAAATTTGCAAAAAAAATGTTGTTTTCATTGTTAGTCTCGGGACTTATTGATCCATGTGTTATATATGCATGTACCATATATGCTAATACTTATATATAAACATATAATTAAGCTCTTTATGATGGGGGAATTAATGAAAATTAGTATTTTCTGCTATGTTATCGTTGATTATAATAACAGAAATTAATTAAAAATTTCTGCGCTGGAGCAAGACTCGAACTTTTATCCGCCGTTTGCAAGACGATTGCCTTACCAATTAGGCCACTAGGCAGTACAGTTTTGAGTCTCTTAGTACGCCATAAGTCGCATTATGGAAACAAATCTAATAATTACAACCAGCAATCATGTTGTAATACTAATAATATATATAAATATATAAATAAACTCCTTATGATGGGCAATTAATGAAAATTAGTATTTTCTGCTATGCCATCGTCGATTACAATTACAGAAATTTATTAAGAAGTGAGAAACTCGAAACTGTATTTCTTGGTGGTCTAATAAGTAAAGCAACTGTTTAGCAAACGGCAGATACAGGTTTGAATCCTGCTCCAGCGCTGAAATTCCAAATATCAAAATAGCAAAAGGTATAGAGAATTTTATAAGTGACGCAATCATCTATATAACATTATATGACTTGTTTTATATGGTTAATTTGAAAATCTACATTCCTATATTTATAAATATTTGAACTAAGATTAAATCTAATTTTCTGCCTCCCATATAATATAGGATGCTATAAAGTTTGAAGTACTACCGCTAGAGCCCTCCAGCGCCGCACAGCTATACTTCAACGAAGGATAGGTCACATAAGGAGTAACGACCTGCAAGTTTTGTTTCTGGATACTGGGGTCTCTTGATCTCACGCCCTGTGATTTTTTTCTGCGAGAATTAGTGAAAGACGTGTACGTGATACCTATTTCCACAAATTTGAATGATCTAAGACACTGTATCATAGCTGCGGTAAACTCAGTGACGCAACATATTCTCCATCAACTGTGGGATAAATTAAATGTATGCATGTATTATCAAATGTAATTTACAGAATTAAAATAAAGCACATAGTCCTGGAACCATAGCCCATTGAAATAATGCTCACCTATTTGATTCGTCTTGTATTTACATGATGAGGATTCTAAGTTAAAGTAGGCCTGATACTGTCAAGGCTCAATGTGTAACCTGTATTAGTATCCTTTTATTAATGTAACCTATTTGAAACAGCGTGTATACACTAGGCGAGAAATCTAAGTTAAGGTAGGTTTTATATCTCCAAGGCTTGATGTTTAACCTGTATTAGTATTTTTTTGTTAATGTTATTATTAGAATCGAATAATGCGTTTGTTTGTTAAGGTGTGTTGGTTGGTTTTAATATCCTCTCGTACAAGTAACAGTCACGCGTATTAGTTGAGTTAAACCTAAAGTTCACTAATTATTTCTTGAAATTTAATGTATGTAATTTATTAAAAAAACTAATTATCAAATTATTTAATTTATCGTAAATAATAATAAACCTATTTCTTTCTTTTTTAATATGTTGGTCGTTTTGTTCTAATTATAATCTTTTCTCTTTTTTATTGCGAGTTTTGACCTTATACAGTCATGTATTTCCAATTGTGAACAATAGTTTATATCTGCGATTACTTACATTTGTTAGAAATATATTCTTTTGTTTAATATAGTAAAATTTACAAACACACAAGCATTTTTAAATTAACTATTTTTTTAGGTAAAAAGGCTTATTCATTCTAAATTTTTTGAGTTGATGCTTTCTAAACACAACATCTGGTTTTTCGTTTTCTTTTTATCTCACGTTAAGTATATCTGCCTGTGTATCTGTAAATTCTCGTTGTTGGATGCTTGTTTTGTATATACTCGTACAGGAAGATGGAGACAATTTTGTTAAAATTTTTTTTAGGTTAAGATAATAATGATTTATTGTGTTTTGATATGTTTTTATGTGTATCATTTCTTTAATTGTATTATACGTCTATTGTAATTATTTTCTACTTCAAATATTTCATTGTTAAAATCGAATGTGTTTTTTCTGTAAAGCATATTTAGATATGGGGCTGTTGCATTTATTTTGCTACTGATTAGACTGTATTTGTGTTCGTGTATTCTTTTATGTAGATATTGTTTTACTTATCCTACATATGTACTTTCACAAAATTGGCATTTTATTTTGTATATACTGTGGTGGTGATAGGTGGCGTACATATGGTAAAGTCATGAATTTTGGCTTGCAGTTGTTTGTTGTGTTTTCTGTATTTACAGTCTCTATTTTGTGTTTTCTATTTTTGAGTGTGAATAGTTTTTGTCTGAGAATTCATAACACGTGTCTAAGTTTTGGATTGTACTTATTTTGTATTTAATGGAAACATTTGATGAAAAATTTAGATACTTATCTGACTTAGTAGATTTTGTATATCAATCTGAGTCAATGTTACTATATTTGTTTTATATTGTTATATTCAGGAAATTCAAGCAGTTGTTATTTTCGCTTTCATTTGTAAATTGAAGTTCTCTATGAAAGAATTAAACTTTGTTTGACAGCGTAGGTTGCTATTGCTAAATTACAGTCATCAACATACCTTTTGAAGAAAGGTATGTAGAAGTTGAGATTGTTTAGGAGTTTATTCTCCGTTCCTCGTTATAGACTACTCAACTAGAAATATTTAATTTAAAAATGCTTGTCGGTTTGAAAATATTACAATATTAAACATAAAAATATATTTTTTACAAATCAATCAAAATTTTTTTTGTTTAGTTTTATATTATAATTGGTGTGTTCGGTAACAAAATATATTGAGTTGAAAATGAAAAATTTGTCTGTGAGGTAACTTCTTTATGTCGTTTCTTCTAACATTATACGGACTTCCTAATTTATCTATTTTTTAAACAATCTTATAGAATTTCCGGTATGTACAAAATCTAAGTTAGTGAAAAACCTTGATCTTGGTTTTGTCTTTTTTCCCTCTTAATCTGTTCAAATTTTAGATTTAATGAATTGATTGGGAAACGTCATTTGCTTAAGTAAAAATTGAATTGTAAATATACTTGAATTTAATATCTTTAGTGAAAACATTTAAATATTTGTGTAAATATGCAAAGAATTATTTTAGAAAGTGCTACGACGGTACATGTAACACTAAATATGTACATTACCATATTTCAGTCTGTTACACTAGAATACAATAATCATTGAATTTTGAATTATATATGAAATGGCGCTCAAGTTATAATTGGTTAAAGCCAAGAATGGTATCTGTAACATTTGCGATTATATTTTTCCCTCTCTCTAACCAATTCGTGGGAATAGATGACACGTAAACTGCATCTTTCAAGAATCAATAAAATTTAAAATAATGATTTAAGAACATTTCTTTCTACACATTTAGGTTATAACATGTTTTAAATATCTACAATCTAGATGGGTATTTTATAAGCAACTAGGATTTTGTTCACTTACGTTCTCATGCACTAACAAGCAAAAATAAAATTAGAATTTGCAAATAGTTACCTGTGTATTTGTTCTAAAAGTATAATTTACCAGGTATTACTTTCATACATCTGGAATAATTTGTGGAAGAAGCATATTCCGTAACTACATATATAGATGGACATCTTTGTAAATGGAGATACCATGATATTTCTTCAATTAGAAATCTCGTTTATTTTCAATACGTGCTAATTTATTGGTATCACGATTATATGTTTTCTTCGTCATCTACTGATAATCATTATAATTTAGTAGTTACACAAGTAAATATTAAGAAAGTACTTAATTAAAGTTTTGTTATTGTAACCGATTTCATTAGAGATTTGAGAGATTTCAAGAGACATCAGTTTGAAGAAATGCAAGAAAATTTTCTATTATCCGAAACTGTTTTTGTGGCATATGTATTTAGAATGAGTAAGTTCTTTTCTTTGACATAGACATGTTAATTTAATCATCAATATTTTCTAAGGTAGTATTTGAAACTGAAACTGAAACTTTCTATCGATTTCTTCGAAAACTAAGGGCGTCTGGCCAGTATCTTCTACACGCCTAGTGCAACGTTTTTAAAATAAAACTTCTAGAATATCATTTAGTCAGTATGTGAAGGTACACATAAATGATATGCTATAATAAAGAATGAGTATCGGAAAAGTACTTGGAAGATTTGTGGCTGTGCGAATCGTGGCATTATCCTGTTGAACATGTCCCAGATGCATTTTTTCAAGAGCAGGTTAAAAAAAATTTGAATCATGTTTGTATACCACTGTTTACAGTAACTGCTTGATTTTCTCCCTCAAAAATAAGGATCAATAAATCCAATTCTGGACAACGCACATCATATCACTGTGAAGAAGCATGGAGTTGTTACCACTTCAGTAGCGCATGTTCTACTTGTCAACACATCCGGATAGATAAAAATCTACCTCATCGTTAAAGAAGACAAGTGCGTCAATGGGTAAAGTTTTCAATAAAATTACTTACGCCATTCGATTCTAAAAATTACGTCATAACAATTCTTTAATAACAACCAGTTTATGGGGAAGAAAATGAAGATATTCGTGAAGAATTTAACGCATTGAACAATTGGATATTCTTAGAGGCACGGCATGTTTGCGGCTTGGAGATCTGGGGAAGAAATAAATGCAAAAGAAGAGCAGTTGTTATAAGAGATGTAGGATGTGTAACTATTGCGGTATAAAGAAAAGAAATCTATAAATGGAGAGGAAAAATCAAAAGTATTAAGTTTATCAATAAGTAGACAGTAAACGATTGTGTCAAATATTTTAGTCAATATATCACATCCACTTTCGATCGATGTTGTGCAGGACTTCACTGATAAACTGAGTTTCTTATAATAAATTCATAGTCTATCTTTGACAAATCCATGTTATTGTACAGCAAGATAAGCTGTAATCTTATTTGCCATATACCGTATACCAAATATACTTTGGAGAACTTTTGCGAAATTCTATAATAATTGATTGGTTTGTAATTTTTAATATCATTACTATAACCCTTTTATGTACATAAGATATTCGACTAACAGTACAATCAGACGAATAGGTGTCAGTATTTAACGAAAAATTAAACAGTTTAATAAAGTTTAATAAAAAAAACTGGGAAATTCATCATGACTTGAGATTATAGAGGATTTAAGATGCATTATACTATCAAAGACATCTGAACACGGTTTAACATGGAGAATATTGTAAGTACTAGTAATAGAGATTGCGTCATTACATGACATTTGGTAAACATTGGAAAATACACTAACAAATTTTTCAACAATGTTCACAGAATTTTTTAGTTCTTGACCACAATATATCATACGTCCAGAAATTGTAAAGGTTTTACAGTTTGAACTGATAAAATTTAAAATTTTGGGATCGTTTGCAATCCTGTATTCAATATAAGACTGGTAAGCACAATATGAAGCTCGTACATACTTCATTTTTTACATAGCCAAGTGATGATAAATAAAGTAAATATTCTTTCAATTCATAAAATGGCGTTCCTTTAACTTAATCAATTTCCATGTGCGCAAGTTTAGCCATGATAGAAAATTGTATTTTGACTTGATTACTATGGGCACATATTCGTCTACAAGAGAGAACGAAGTCGTAAAACGCCACATCAAGAAAAGACAAATCAATTGAGACTATTTCGTTGTACAACCTAATAAAGTTACCACCTCTGAAGTTACGAGGGAGCGTTTTTATATTCGCGAAATGAGCGGGTTGTAGAGGGGTGAGTAGGCGCATTGGGGGCGTGGCCTGTGCAGCGACTCATGATTAGTATAAATACGAAGTTTCATTGTTATTAGACAGTTAGTCTTTGAGCTATCAGGAGTGAAAAGTGAAATATGGAAAAAATCGAATATCGTGCCGTTATAAAGTTCCTTACCAGGCAAGGAAAATCAGTCGCGACCATAATGAATGAGATGTCATTGGTTTACGGCGACTCTTGTCCAGGAAAAACCATGGTGTACAAGTGGCATAGTTTATTTAAACAAGGAAGGGAATCCCTTGAAGACGACCCGAGGCCGGGCAGGAGCATTGAGGTGACCACGCCAGCACTTATCCAAAAAGTTGAACAAATTGTACTCGAAGATGCTCTACTAAAGAAGAAACAACTCGCAGAAATGGTTGGAGTATCCGATACAACAATTTTTAAAATCCTACACGATCATCTCGGCATGTCTACGGTCAGCGTAATATGGGTGCCGAGAATGCTCACGCCGCCGCAAAAACAACAGCGCGTAGAGTGTTCGCGTGCATTTTTGGACCTCTGTAATGAAGACAAGGATGGTGTATTGAGTGGAATTGTTACTGGAGACGAAACTTGGGTTCATCATTATGAACCTGAGTCCAAACAAGACTCCATGCAGTGGCATAAAAAGGGCACAGCACCTCCCAAGAAATTTAAAGTGTCACAATCAGCTGGGAAACTCATGGCAACGGAATTTTGGGACTCGGAAGGAATATTGTTGATTGATTATAAAGATAAAGGTGTTTCTATAACCGGAGAATATTACGCTTCAATATTAGAGTGACTAAAAGAAGCCATTAATGAGAAAAGACGGGGAAAATTGACAAAAGGTGTTCTGCTTTTGCACGACAACGCGCCCGTCCACAAGAGCCGCGTTGCGTTAGCTGCCCTGCATAAGGTGGGCTTCGAAATTGTGAATCACCCACCCTGCAGCCCAGACCTGGCCCCGAGTGATTACTACCTGTTTCCGAAAATGAAAAAAGAGCTTCGGGGTAAAAAATTTACTGCTGATGATTAAGTCAAGGAGGCAGTTTCGGCGTATTTTGCAGATAAAGAGAAATCATTTTTTATGAGGGTATAAATAAATTAATTGAAAGATGTGAAAAATGTATCCGTCTTGCAGGTGAATATATTGAAAAAGGAAAATAATTTGGTTTTTTTATTTCCACCCCTTGTCCCCCATTCCGCGAATATAAAAACGCTCCCTCGTATATCATATATTGAAATGAAAAATGAACATCAGCCTTTATATGATTAAATTCAAAAGTCATGTTTCAAGCGGCATGTCTTCATCTTCTGCAAATATACTATCTTGTACTTTCAAAATCGTGATACCACAATCCAAATTTGGAAAGACCAGATCCAACAATCAAGAGGTTGTGTGTTGCTAATGTGAATAATAATAATTCACATTGGTAATTGTATTGTACTTAAGGTCAACTGTGTTCATGCAAATCTTCAAACTGTCAAGTTGACGATATCTACAATGCGCACTATCAAACATAGGGCAATTAAAATCACCAAAAATAGTTGACTGTTAATTAGAAATATTGCAAGAGCTTCAAAAAAAACTTTCATAATTGTTCGTACTTATGGACTACGATATATAAATATTGACAAAACAAATTAAAATAGCATAGAATCTGCAATAGTCTTTAGTACACCACCTGCAACACTAAGTCCAACCTCTGCATATTTTCTATCCTATCCAAATATGGAACAGACATGTCTCAGTTAATAACATGTCTCCATCAAAAATTGTATATTATGAATTTAGATCTAAGTCCATAGACATTATGGCAATAGAATTGAATAAATGTATGACCATTGTCTTACGACACTAAGAACATATTTTATATATTTGATATATAGATCATTTTCACCCGCATCGCACATAAATCAGTTGCTTTTTTATATTTGTATGTGATTTTTGCTGAAACATAGTCTTATCTTTAGCAATAAAGTCCGAGGCATACTAATATTACCACTAATATTTTTTAAAGTTTTTGAAATATTTTGAAAACACTATCAGTGACAGGAAACTTAACTTTGATGGATCTCTTCTTGTCTTTCTTAGAGGTGTCATATTTACTCAGTCTTTAACATGATTAACTGACATATCAACATATACTAAGATCTTATTAATGCTGATAATGTCAGCAGTTAATTGCTAATTTCTACTAACATTATCAGTTTCCGGCATAATAATATTATTCCTGTGACTAATTCTATTCCCCAGGTCGGAAATAATATATTTGGAATCATTGGAAACCATAACACTGCTTTTATTAATTGCAGAACGTTCTTCTGATATTACGGATTCCATCATCTTTAATAGATGAAAATGATTCGACAAATCGAAGTCAACACAGTTGGAACACATCCATTTCAAGTTATTCTTTGATATTATAAAATGCGAATCAGAGTTAGATAATTCACTGCCGGAAATCGGTCTACAAGTACAACATGTCACGGAGGCAGTTTCGTTAACTTCAACAACTTTACAGCATTGACAAGTTAATAACATATTGAATAAGGAATTAAGAGAGGAACACAAAAGCTTTACATTTCCAAAGTTACATAAACTCGGGTAAATATAAAGAAAAAATTGTCTGGGATAGCATATAAATATTGTATTTAGTTTAGCTTCACCCACACTTAGCGCACACCTGTCTTTCTTTTTAGTGGCTTACAGATCCATCATACTCCATTGCTTAAACTTATACCAGACATCTCCGTAATCGACGGACAAATATATATAAGGGAATCATAAATATTCTCAGAGAAATAAACTGAATCGATGTATTACGTATTCTTGACAGTTGACAAGATACAATTGTAACCTTTTCTAGATTAATAAAGAAAACATAATTGAAAATTGACATAATACAATAATCGCAGATCATCTCAATAGGTAAATAAAGGCAAATTATATGTTTCAAAGCCTCCTCTTCACTGCTAGAAAATTTTGAAAATTCTATGGAGTACACATGTCATTAATTATTCCTTATTACAAAATAAAAATATATTAACGTATGCATGATAAATTGTAATACGTCTGTTTCATAAACAGACATGACATATTTTATTATTTCAAAATGCAAAGACCACATTATTTCAATCAGCAGTTTCACACTTAACATTTTAAATTATGAAATCTTTATCAATTATAGAAATTTAGGTTTAAAAAAATATTATTTAGCTTTTGTTAGTTTTAGTTACTTTGTTTTCTGGAATCTAAATAATTATAAATTTGACCTGATCCAACATTTGATATTACTTACTTTAAGACACAATTTGTATATTAGTTCTTGTACATACATGAATTTTGCTATAGATGCTTCATAGATGTGGAATAAATGTAGAATAAAATATGTATCTGTTTTCATGTAATTATACCTAATGATAATGATATTGATAAAATTGACTTCCTGCAATTTCGTTACATGATTCATCATCATGTTAGTGTTAAAATTATTCCTGTTATATCAAGAATTTTACTAAGTGAAACAAGGTGAAGAATTCAATATAATTGCGAGTCCCTCTCTCTTTCTCTTTTTAATTGTCCACAGATGATATATATATATATATATATGACTGAAATCGTGTTCAAAATAATTTCGCGCAGCAACTATAAAAGTGTCAAGGTCACTTTAATGAACATTCGTTTGGAAACTGCGGTTTGTCTACTTTCTCCAATCCAAAAGCGATAGTTTCATTTGTGACAATATTAAACTCATATGTATGTACGTATTGTATATATATTACCGTTAGCAAGTAGTTTATTTAATTAAGAAATTTGAAGTACAAATGACATCATTTTTACTTTGAATTTATCAGGACTACTATTGTGTATGCGGAAAAAAACAATAAACATAATTATTAAATTTATATCAAGCAAAATCAAATTATTAAATTTTAAAAATTATTAAAATGTAAGAAATGCGGAGGAGAAATGTATCATATAAATAATTTTTAACTGATCCAATTAGAACTTGCTTATATCTATAGATAGATATAGCAGATCACTTAGAATTTCTTTCTATTCATTATAGTTTTCATTGTGTCATTATTTCTTTCTCTTCTAAAACTTTTTTAACTAACCATTTTATTCGTTACACTCTTATTTTTTTCATTATTATTTAATTATATCCTTTTGGCACTTGCTAATAACAGTTCCATTATGTTTTGGACTTTTTTTCTTATTTTAGTCAATATAAACAACACGAGGCATTAATAACTCATTTATTACTATGGCTGACTAATTTGTATTCTTGTTCCTAATTATTTTTTTCACGATTCTATTTATGCAATAAATATGTAATTGATATGATTAATAACGAAATAAAAAAAGTTTATCAAGAACTCCCTACAGTAGCACAAATGGCAGTGTTGCTAATCTATACGATAGCACAAACGGTAGATCCAAGAGTTTCGCAAACAATGATACTAGCAGCAGATCAAGTAATTGTACCATAAATTGTAGCAAAAGCTTTAAAATAACAACAGGAGACGATTAGAAAAAGTGTAAAACGTATTCGATACAGAAAATTATGCATACGTTCAATTTTGAAGAGCTTCCAATAAACCCTTCCAACTGACATAATTCAACCAGAAGCTGTATCGGCACGTTCAAAATTAAATACAATAACGAATATTCACAAAAAAAAAGTGTTAAATTGGGCTACACAAGAAATAGTTCATCGTCCAGGAAATGCCAAATAAAATACCAAACTAAGTATATTTAATGCTCAAAAGACTAAACAACAACTGTCATCAACTTATCGTCTAAAATCTAAAACAAGACATGTGCCCTTGTACTCGAAACTACTGAAAGGACAGACGCAAATACCTCACTCAACAAAAGAAAAGAAACACAATATCATTAATAAACCTACGGAAGAAGTAATTAATCAAATAATATCATATAATAAACTATATGTAATGCGAAATTATCACACGCATCGTCATTGCAGCCATTGTATTTTCATTTATGTACGGCATCGATTATATAAAAAGTAAAAAATTAAAATTTACATTAACAGACAATTAATCATTGTATGTATTACTTGGAATGCAAATATGTACACATATTAAAGAAATTCAAGAATTTTGATTTTTCAAAGTATCTATGTGTTTCTTTGACCAATTATTATTGATAATTATTCTTGCTTCATAGCAGTAAAACATGAATAGAATGCTTAAGAATTATTTAAAAGCAAATAATTTCTATTTATCTTCATTTTTATTATACACAGTTGACAACCCACAATATATGCTTATATTTAGTCTAAGATGCAATTTTTGCATCTTGGACTGATTTAAATAAAATCCAAAATTGGCTGAGAAATGACGGCGGTCAATGAATCTAAATCCACATGTACTATCTCTACTTTTCGTTTACCTCTTCAAACATAAGTAGCTAGGCATTAAACTACATCAATTTTACTGCTTCATTCTTTGCAGATCTCAACACTCTCGAGAAAACAAGCTTTTACTGTATAAAGCGGTATTCAGATCAACGCGGACATACGATATTCAGCTTTGTAGGACTGATAGTAATTTTACTCACCAATAACTTTAACGTGATATTTGTTCATTGCCTACGTGATAGAGGGATATGATTGTTAGTAAAAAGCTATTGAGAAAAAGCAAAGAAGTGAGACGATTAAATAAGATAATTCCCTTTGATCTAGTGACTTAATTTATGTGATAGTGTTGCAATAACAGATATTTGCTAACATCGAAATGGACAAAAAATATTTGCTATTTCAATGGAATTAGTCTATTTACTTATTGATGTACTGTGCTTTTTAAGCTTTTACTTACAATCATGCTCATTGAGGCAAGTATAAAAAAAATTTAAAAAATAGTCCCTTTTGAAATTCTCTCTTTTGAATAAACTAGACCTAGCAGCCACTGTTTTGCACAACATTCATATAAATAAAACATGTGATTTCAAAACTGTAATCTCAATATATTGAATACCAAATACATTTATTAAAAGAACTGTTAGTAATTGAAACATTTAAAATAATTACATTAAATATTACAAAACATCTGCAAAGAGATGAAACAATACGCTTGTCTCTTTATTATCTATTTGAGTTTGTGTTAAATAATTTTAAAAATTTTAGATTCAAAAAACTGGTATAAATAAAAACCTTCATTTTAAAAATTAATTAAATTAAACTTGTATAGTAATGATAAAAATTCAATGAATGTAAATTAAGTGAAATAAGTTAAATATAGGGCAAATTTACACGGCGAAATAATGTATAGGTGCATAAAAAGTGATGTGAATTTCTCACATTTTTAGTACATTGAAAGTTGCTGAATTTTACATAAGTATTTACTTTTTACAAGTTTAATCTAAAATACATAGCAATATATTGATGATTTAATGTCAAATAAATGGGTTATTATTGTAAATTAGAGTGCTAAATAAAAGTAGTTAAAGAAATTCATTACACGCGACGAAAAAGTCAATAAAACTATGAAACTAGAAATCGATTTCAAATATTTACTCCTATTTCTAGGAAAATATATTCAATATTTTAACTTTTATAAGTACACTCTCCAAAGGAACCGTATTTAAGGAATCAAACTACATCATACCTTCCTTCAACTTCGATGTAGTGTTTTGCGTATTCAAATTCATTAAGTGAATGTTTTATAGTTTTATATTGTAGAGGATCGTGGCTGTTACCTCTTGAACACTTTTATGGTATGACAGCGCTTTCACTTTATTAACAAAAGTAATCAGAAGAAGACAATATAGTCACAAAATGATAAATCAATTAAATATAGCGAAAAATTCAACATAAATACTTACAAACTGTATTATTGTACAATAACTCGACAATAAGATGTCGCAGTATTGCTTAAGAGTGACCCACTGCTTGTACCACGATATTCATATCGTATGTAACAAATTCTATCAGTAACTTAAAATAAAACCTACTTTTTGGTAGTGTATTATGCTTTTGGCATCATAGGAACAAATCTTAACTTTCAATTTTT
>JAVIWB010002507.1:0-32339 GCA_031893035.1 Dermolepida albohirtum
TAGGTGACGGAACTCTCACTTCGACCAAATTTGAAGCGGCCACAGTAGTATCGTCTGTATTGGCTTCGGCTGCGTCTACGAATGCTGATGATAGTTCCCCGCTTAGTTTACTAACAGATTTAGTTGATACGTCATACATGAAAATTTCTCTGTTTTCTTTAGGTTCATCTAAAGATCTGAAATGTAATAAAAATATAAAAAATAAAAACAATGCATATATAAGCGTTTTTAAATATGAGTACCGGATTAATAGTTGCTAATTGTAAAAATTTCTGGATTGTCGTATGTTCAATTAGGTTAGAATCAAAGCATGTTTTGGCACCACGGAGTCCAAGAAAAAGTTTAATTCGAGGGCTCATGTACAGCAGTGAATTTAATATTTTTTTGAGAGAAATTTTTGTGAAGCACGTGCTGTATTCTAGTCAATATCCAAGTAAAAAATAAAGAATAATAAAAATACAAGAGGATAAATTAGTAAAAAATTGAATATAATTACTTAATAGAGGAAATAACAGAAACTTTTTATACATTAAAATATGAACGAACCAAAAAGATTTTAAAAAGCACAAAAATGAATAAAAACGAATTTAAATTTCAAGTTTTTTGGTACCACAGTAATAAGATTGGTTGCCCTATCAACTAGGGCACTAATTTTATATGACATTATTTCTATATCAATAACTAGCAATTGTCGATTTTGCTAACACGCAGTAGCGTGCCTGGAAGGAGTTCGATTTTGGTATTTAGAGGATGATTTTATAGCTATATCGTGCAATTATGTATTAATTCACTTGAATAGTTTTTAGAGTGTATATGACTGGTTCAAACAACCGCACATGGGTGACCAAAAATATTACGTAAACGAAAATACAGCTTACACTAAATTAGTAAATACATACATTTGCATTCTGATTTAATATTCTGTCAGTTCCGTTAAATGTGATGCTTGCAATATGAACTTAATAGTTTATGAAGAACGAGATTGCAAACGGCACGTGAAAACAGCGAGACAGAGAAGATTTACAAAATGACCAGTGTTTTTGCACTTCATTTTTCATTCATATATTGAAACTTCTTACTGTCTTGTGTCACTGAATTGGTTATATGGTACATATTCATTTACTTAATTTAGATGTATTTTGCACACAAGTAATTTATAAAAAAACTACCTCCACACAAAACTGACTACGGCGTTCATTTTATTCAGATCGAGAGTTGTCAGGTGATTTGTCTTTGCCGGTAGTTCTGTATATCTAATAGGTATTATCAGAATATTAATACATAATAATGAGTGAGAACTATATATCCATCTCTCGAACAGAAGTAAAAGCACTTACATCACTTTAAAAAGCAAAAAAATAGAACAGGTTGTTTATGCTAAAAACCAATATATTACGTGAAAGTCAAATTATTTGTGCTCTAGAATCCAGCAAAATGATCATCACAGTCAATGCTTTGTTTAGCAATGGCCATTTATACGAACAACACCACTTTTGCATAGGCAATACATTTTCTTCTTTTAGCTTTTTAAAATGATATAAGGGCTTTTATTTCTATTCAAAATGAGATATGGACCATAGTTCTCTCTTATTACATTACCTAGTATTATTGTTAAATTTTTAAAATTTCCATTTCCAAATGAGATGCAATCTTGGCCAAAATAGAGTAAACTATTGATTATTTCATAAATACATTGTGTATATTTAAATAAATTATAATTTAATTCAATTGAAAAATCTGTAGAATTTGTACCAATCTGAAGTGGGTGTTCTACAATAATATTAGTACATTTTAGGTATAACGATATTCCAAAGAAATATAAAGGCTATGTTAATAATGCTATCAACAACTATAATCATGTGGATACCTCTTAACTAGAAAGTGGATAATTATTTCAATATGTTCAAATTTTTTTGGTTCAATTTCTTGATTTTATGTATATACTTACATCAACTTTACTACATTTTATGTTTAACATTATACTCACCCTGTAACCAATAGGATCACGGACTGTTGATTAGTAGCGATCTTGTTTTCAGTTTCTAAAAATTTATTGAAATTCTCCTCTGATGGATTATCAATCAGTCGCTTCAATGGAGAACCATTAGGGAATTTTACACCTTCAAAATTGTCATTAGTATCACGTGTATCACGTGTCGCTCTAATATTCTCTTGGAAGTTATAGTCGACCGGAGCGAGAACAACGACACTATTAATTTTCTTTCCCTTTAATTCAGGAATGTCTGGTATAGGAAATTGAGCCCCACTTACTTTCAAAGGCAAGTACCTATTATAACTACCATCGTTTAATTCTACAGGATCTACTTGCTTGGCGTCATCTTTAACATAAGAGTCTTGAATGCCTTTTCCTTCTTCTGACTGTGGATCGTAATGAACTACTTTCATCTCGACAGAGGATTTTTTAACTAGGGTATCTGTAATTTCCGAGGCTTCAGTTTCTAAATCTTTCGCGAGCTCGGGCTTGGCGATCGACGGTATCGGTGCACTTCCGGCAGTTAATTGTTGGGCACCCCCCGCACTATAAAAGTTCGCTAGCTGATCTGGCGGTAAAGCTGATAAAGGGATATCTCCGACTTTGTCATAATCCAATACGGAAATGTCTGCATTATTCAAGATCCCCGAAGAAAGCAGATGTTGTCTCAGATCATCTGGAACTTCGTCCGGAAGTTGCAAATTTAATACTTTTGGATCTTTCGTTGTAGTTTCCGGGATTTTCGCAGTTGTAGTTGTAGGCGTTGTAGTTTGATATATACTTCTGTGAGTGGTAGAAGGTAGTTGTGTATTAACAAATACTGGTGATTGTTGACGATTTTGAGTTTTAATGATTTGTTGATTGAACTGCTGTTGATATTGTTGTTGTATTTGGTTTTGTCTTTGCAATTGTAATTGCTCAATCTGTTTGTTTTGTTTTTGTATTTGATCAATTTCTACATTTTGGTCTGCAGAGTTTAATTTTAGAGTTTCTTGACTAGGTTGAATTTCAACAATTTGTTGAGCATGTTGTTGTAGATTTTGTACTTTAGACTGTTCCGGGTTTTGTGTGGGAACTACTTGTCTAAATTGTTGGTGTATCGGCTGATTATGATTTAAACCTGGTGGCGCTGGTCGGAACTGTTGCTGTACTTGTTGTTTAAATTGACTAGGTGACAAAAATTGACCATTTTGTTCCTGTTGATGTGGTGCAGCTTTCGGTTCCTGAGGTTGTAACTGACCATTTGTTCCGACTGAATAATGTTGTTCATATTTAGGAACACTCTGTATTAATTCACCACCAGGTGGTACAAAAGGTGCTTGAGGAAACGGTTGTTCAAATTGTTGGTTCTTTTGCTGTTGTAATTGTTGTTGTAATTGCAATTGTTGTTGCTTAATCTGTTCATGTTGTCTAACTTGTTCTTGTAACTGTTGTTGTCTAAGTATTTCGTCTCTATTCGGTTGTTGGAACTGCTGATTCTGATGCACATTCGGATTTAACTGTATGCTTTGTTGAGCTAAAATTGAAGATTGTTGCTTTAATTCTTCTCGTTGTCTAACTTGTTGATTAAAACCTTGCTGATTTTGTAGTAATGGGGACTGTTGATTAAAAATAGGTTGTTCCGAAGGTCTACTTTGCAACTGATGATTGAATTGCGTTTGTGGTTCATTCAAAGGTAGTTGTTGTCGAACAGGAAAATGGGCGTGCGGTCTAGGAAATTGGAATTGGTGTTCTTGTGATTTAACTTGATCGAAAGGCTGATATGGCACAGGTTGTCTAAATGTTATTGGTCCTGATGGGGCAGTATGGCTGAATGTTGATTTTGAAAAATGAGGAAATGGTGGGGGTACATTTCTATGATTCTTTGATGGATGACGACTAGGAAATGATACAGATGGCGGAGGAGGAAGAGGATTTCTTGTTGGAGGAATTTGACTTGTAGGGATTCTTCTACCAAATTGAGAGAATTGTGCTGAAGGTGCCGATGGAGATGATTGAGGGTGTTGATTGAAAGGTCTGTAAGGTTGAGGGACTCTAGAAATGTCTTGCTGTAAACTTTCGTGTTTTGCTTGACCAATTAAGTGTTCACTAAATTCTCTTCCACGGGGTGCTTGAGGGAGAGAAACTGCAGGTTCGGGCGCAGATTCTTCATTTAAATCATCGTAGACTTGCTCTTTTATATGTTCTTTTCCAAATGTTATATGTATTCCTTTATTTGCATGATATGTTTCTGAATCAGGCTTGATTATTGCTCTCAAAGTTGTACTAGGTGGAGGTGCAGACGTTATGAACTCTGTTTGCTTATATTCTTCGTAATGCGTCGGTTTTTCACCATGAATTGGCGGCGAAATGGCTGGTATCGGTTGTTCGTATATGATACTATCCTTACCTTTACCGTGAGGATTCTTTTTATACTTTACGTAAAACACTTGAACTTCTTCTTTCTTTTTAGGTGCTGGAGTTACTACAGGTACTTCTATGGGAGGGTAAGTGACGTTTGATTCCTTTATGATAATTTCAATAATCGGTTCGGGTTCTTTTATATAAATAGGTCTTTCTATTACATGTTTCGGTGGCCCGTAAACATTTTCAGCAACATGATTGTTCTCACCTGTTAAATCTTCAGTTTTAGTCAAATCATTTTGATTAACAGGAGGTACATGAAGTAAATTTGGATCGTATAGGGGATCTCTTTGCGAATATTGAACAAGAGGCTCCATTTGAACCGCATATGGTGGTGGAGGAAGAGATTGAGGTCTACCCTTCCTGAAAGCACCTTGCCTACCAGGGAAAAATGAAGGATATCTTGTCAAATGCGGTCCTAAGGATATACGTCTTTCGGATCTGTAACTAGGATTTTGATAATGTTGATAAGAGAGACTATGATCCAGATTTCTTTTTCTTAGATCTTTTTTCTTGCCTTTATGGTGGTCATCTGCAGCTATTGTCGTTGCTATTAAGCAACATACTATTGCCTGCAACAAAAAGAAAATGTTAATACAAAATAAAATTTTTGTATGATTATCAATTCTATTTCTATTAGAGTTGTAAGAAGTTTAAGGTTTTCAAATAATGTATGTAATATTGATCACTAAGGTTGATATATAACCCCTTTCCACATTAATTTTCGTAATTCTGTATACGTATTTCGACAACTAAGTTGTGATCATCAGCAGATCAATTAAGCAGTGTTGCACCTGAAGAACTACGGCAATAAATACCCCTACGAAACGATTAATCCCGCACACGATCCGTACCGCTGAAAGTCAAGACGCACACAGTGTGTGAAAATTAATGTGGAAACGGGTTATATATCAACCTTAGTGATCAAGTTAATCAACCACAGACTCCATCAAAATCACCGTATGTAATATTATTTAATAATATTATGGTAAATTATATACAAATAGTAATAAAAATATATGTCGCAATGTGTATTTATTTCTGTTGGCTTTTACATTTTTTTTTCGAGTCTAGCGTTCGATCTTAATTACAACTTACCAAAAAGTAGTTTTCAATTCTTTCTTAATATTAAGAAAAATTGGACAACTGAGTAATAAAGTTATTTTTTTAAATTTAAATTTTATGTATTCAAAAAGTAGAAGTAGATTCTATTGTTAGTCTTCATAAACATAACTGTACATCATACGTGTAGGCTTTAAAATGTTAACTTCAAAAAATTTCTGATTTAAAATTAACTCTAATTTGCAAAAAGGATATGTGAAATTAATTGTGGAATATTAAAGAGATAACATTCACTCTCTTGAAATGAACAGTTTTAAGTTACCGTATAATATAATTAAAAACTTAAGCTTCATTGCTTAAAGATACGATTGGTAAAAAAGGCAATTTTTAAGAAGTATATCTAAAAAAATATACAAATAGAGTATTTAAATATTCCAGTTATAGTCATCATCGTAAATGATCAAAATAACTAACACCAAATCCTAGTTATTCCTAAAAATGCAAATAATTATACGTAAATATACATATTTCATAAGTTATCCCTTTCATTTATTTGAATAGATGTTTTACACTGTTTCTTCGTTGTATTGTAAAAGATATTTCTGTTTATTCGCGTGTATTTATTTTTTTATCTGCGTTCTATTTTTTAAACCCTTCTTATACATACTTATAAAGGGTTTTCCAATAGGGACTTGACAACTTTTAATTCAATTTGTGAACGCACCCTTTCACTAATCATCGAACTGTCACTGTCAATTTATTCAGTAAACTTAACATTTTCATCATGGTATAGTACACGGACGAACAACGTCTGCAAATTATAAAAATTTACTACAGAAATTCGGAGTCGGCGACCGCTACTTTAAGAGCGTCAACTCCGATTCACGGTCGTAATTCTCGCCCTAGTAGACAGGCAGTAATAAGTTTAGTGCAAAAATTTGAGTCTATATATTCGTTGTGTGATGTTGCCGTGCCAGTGAGACAACGGGTTGGTCGAAGTGTCGAGAATATCGCTGCCGTTGAAACGTCCGTAGCAAATGATCCAAGTCAGTCAATTCCACGGTGTTCTCAAGAGTTGGGCATTGTCCAGACCACTTTATAGCAAATTTTGCGTAAGGATCTTGGTTTACACCCATACAAGATCAAGCTGACTCAAGAATTGAAGCCGATGGACCATTTGAAGCGACGTATGTTCTCCGATTGGGCTCTGGAAAAGATGCGCCAAGATGATCAATTTCATCGTAAAATCATTTTCAGTGACGAAGCTCATTTTTGGCTCAATGGGTTCGTCAATAAGCAAAATATGCGTTATTGGTCGGGTGAAAATCCACATGTGTTTCATGAAACACCACTTCATCCACAAAAAATAACTGTTTGGTGCGGTTTGCATGCCGGCGGCGTCATAGGGACATATTTTTTCGTCGACGATAATGATCGTCACGTTACTGTGAATGGTAATCGTTATCGCGCCATGATTACCGATTATTTTTGGCCCGAATTGGAAGATATGGACTTGGACAACATGTGGTTTCAGCAGGACGGTGATACAAGCCACACAGCACACGTTACAATTGATTTATTGAAGAGTAACTTTGATGAGCGTGTTAAGAAATGGACCAGTCGATTGGCCGCCTCGTTCGTGCGATTTAACGTCTCTAGACTTTTTTCTTTGGGGCTACGTCAAGTCATTGGTCTATGCCATCAAACTGACAATGTTGGAAGAGCTCAGAGCCAATATTGAATCCGAAATAGCAGCCGTTTCGACCGAATTGTGTGGCCGAGTCATCGAAAATTGGGTCCAACGAATCGACCGCTGCAAACGTGCCCGCGGTGGCCATGTGAACGAAGTCGAGTTCCATTCATAAATGTTTTGATTGTACTTCAACCCGTTAATAAAGTTTTTGAAATATCTCAAATGGTCTGCATTTTATTTTGAAAAAAAGTTGTCAAGTCCTTATTGGAAAAACCCTTTATATATTACACATTGTTTGATTTTTACTCGCAATTGTAATACAAAAACCTGAGTCATTATACGTGGGACGTCTTTTAAGTTTTGCATAGTGGAACATAGAGGGCGCTACTAATCAAATGTCAGTACTAAAAATTAACAATCGTGATTCGTGTAGTGTTGTAGGTACAACCAACTGTCAAATTTGACACAAGTTAGTTGAAAAGTGGAATTAAACCGATCTGCTCCTTAAATCTGTTCCATAATGCGATTTATAGTGGGTTAAAGGACTCGAAGTTACACTGCTTGGTGGCTTAATTGGTAAAGCGGTCGTCTAGAAAACGGCAGATGGAGATTCGAGTCCTTCTCCAGCGCAGAAATTTTTAATTAGTTTCTGTGTATTTAATTAACTATGGAATAGCCGAAAAGAATATAATTTTCATGTTTTTTTAAATTTATATACGGATCACCGGTGCAAATAAAACTTTATTTAATGTGTTTTTCTTAAATACATTTCTTTAATCTGACAATAACTAGAAAAAGAGGACAATAAAACATATGTATAAATATATTTTATTGTTTCAAATGTTCTTTTCTAAAATTTAGCACATTAATAATCTGAATAAAATAACAGAAAATAGTTTACAAAATATTTTTAATAATATATCGACTGCAGATTTGAGCAAGTTACAAAATTTAGCTGCCAGTTGCTACATTACTTTTCATTGATATTTAATTTGAGTCTATATATGCTATCCATGCATTTTATTTTAAAAGTTTTTTTCCATCCCTGCAACTATCGTAGTTAACGCTTTTACAAATCAGCTGGTACACGACCCTCTTAACCTGTTAGAACGATTTCTCCACGATTCACGTTGATATGTGAAAACATGTGTTCATCTTGTTTTGTAGTACAAGTTTTCCTAATACGAGCCTTAGTTCTGTTGTAAAGTTTCTAACAAATAATGTCTTTTAGTAGTCGTTGAATGTTTCCCGGACGCATCAATCCCTACTTCACTATATGAAGATTTTTCAATTGCGTAATTCATATTAATAAATACGCAGTGTAAATTAATTCTAATAACAAATATCTGAACAAGATGCGAAAATATAATGAACTGTTTGTGTATATTAAAATACAAATGCGTGATTACGATCAAAAGTATTTTAAAAAAATGTAATCGCTTTCAACGACAATACAGAAGAATTGAAATCGACATATATGTAAATCATTTTAAGCAATAGAAAGAAAGGTAATGATGAAATTGAGAGTGTGAGAGAGACAGCTACATATTTTGCATGTAAAGACACAGTTGCAAATGGAGATCGGTTGTCATCTGTCGGCTGTCATTTGTTTTGCTGTTACTCTTTTATTATTATGAAGTGATGTAATGACAAACAGAAAGAAACATATTTTATGATTTTAATTTAACAACGGACGGAATTTTACATATTAATAAGAATAAATGAATTGATAACATTTATTCTATCGTTGGCATTCTTGGAGTACGACTATATTAAACAAAACGGAACAAGATTCAAAAAAATGGGAGACTGAAAAAATCGCGTGATTACGTTCAAGTTGGATATACATATTTATCATTTGTCATCAGAAGATGAAACATCTGATTTATAAGTAAAGTGAGAAATATAGCCGGCACACCATAGGCGTGCACCCGATACTAGATAAATAATATATATATATATATATATATATACAGACTTGTTCATTCTAGAATTAGATATGCGCTGTCCACAAGTGGAAAGAGTGCAGTTAGGTTAAAGCGCGCGAGAAAGGAGGATAGAATATTTCTCACTGGCAGTTTCGTTTTCTCCCACTTTTGTATTGCAAACAACTTCCCCTACTTTCTCGCGTTTATTTCAAGAATATTTTATTAGTTTCACGCCAAACGGCAAAACATTTCAAGAAAATAGCCATGTTTGAAAATCTTTTTAATTTTTAGAATTTTCTATTTCATTTATTTCAAGAATATTTTATTAGTTTCACGCCAAACGGCAAAACATTTCAAGAAAATAGCCATGTTTGAAAATCTTTTTAATTTTTAGAATTTTCTATTTCATTTATTTCAAGAATATTTTATTAGTTTCATGCCAAACGGCAAAACATTTCAAGAAAATAGCCATGTTGCATTTTATTAAAAGATTCAAATAAAATGCATCAAATAATTTATACAATTCAAAAATGTAGGTACGTATTGTCAATGCACGCGAGAAAGTAGGGGAAGTTGTTTGCAATACAAAAGTGGGAGAAAACGAAACTGCCAGTGAGAGATATTCTATCCTCCTTTCTCGCGCGCTTTAACCTAACTGCACTCTTTCCACTTGTGGACAGCGCATATCTAATTCTGGAATGAACAAGTCTGTATATATGTGTGTATGTGTGTGTGTATGTGTGTGTGTATGCGTGTGTATGTGTGTGTGTATGTGTGTGTATGTGTGTAGTTATATATGATTTAAGAAACACGAAACACATTTTTAAGCAGCGTTTTCAGATAGTCACAAACAGGATAAGGCCGATTGAATATTTTAAATATCAGATATGTTTCCGCCTTTCCAAACCAAATTCATCCTAAGTAATAAGTATTCTTATATGAAGAGAACAACAGTTCGACATCTAGTGATGTAAAATTTGCATAATCGATATAACGTTTATTAATACTTAACGGTTCTCTGCACTCACTAATACTACAAATTTGTTTCAATGCGGTAAAATTTGTATCTTTCTTTAGCATACTATCTAAATTGGCTATAACACTAATATTATTGTCGTCGCTAATAGTATGTAGCTGTTTGTACAGTGTCCAGTATTTGCAGTGAATTTTCTGTTGGCAACGAAGAATTTTGTGATTTATCATTTGCTTCAACTATTTTGGCATATTGTCCATACTTTTTTCATCTTGGTTTCTGGGCTGGAACCTTCTTCCATTATCATCCTGCCCAAAACAGAACGTCATCAACTCCACAGTCACAAAGAGCTTTTAACATATGTATTTGACCAATATTCTTTATCGCAGGAATTAAGTCATGTCACTAATGCTCTAGTAAACAATAATATCTCCAAACATAATATCCAACAGACCATAGACCGACATCTTAATCCTAGAGTTCTACAACCCAATACTCAGCATACATCATTCCCTATCTCCAAAGCCCATCTATCCTATATATATCACTAGAATACTTCTTGAAAACAACATTAAACTAAATATTAAACCCCATTTGAATTTTTCAGACACATTTTCAGTAAAAGATCGTGATTTTATAGAATCACCTGGTGTGTACAAAATTCCTCGTGCGGTGTTTTAAAGCATGAGTATTGTACTAGGCTGTTGCGCGTATTTGATTCTGAGCTTGCTCAGCATAGGCACCATACCCAATTCCCGTCTACTAAAGTCCTGTTCCGAACTAGTCGTTACTATGGCCGAAAAATATGTAAATCTTTAGAAATCATAAAATATTTTAATATACAGATATAGATGATACAAAATTTCCTTAACGTTTTCGACAGTTTGACAGTTCGCGTATTTATTCCATAATGAGTAAAATTATGTAGATTGCACACCATTACTATTGAACATAAAGCGAATAGAAGTTGATAATTCGATCGTACGACAGTTTTAGTACGCTTCTTACTATCCATATGTTTTTACAGTTGTATTTCGTCCAACACATGGGCGGTCTGTCGCAAACTAAGTATTTCACTTTTGCACCATTTCATATAATAAAATAAATATATAATATATAAAAGAAGCTTATTTACTGTGTCGGATAATGATAGTTTTTTCGACCTAAGTAATCGCAACATAACTCTACAAAACTCCGTAATACAAATAAACACCTCCGAACGGAGACGCTGCATTCATATCAGTTACAAAACCCCTTCTACGTTCTCAGCGCACGTCTAATGAAACCTTGACTGAATGTTTGTACTTTGTTTACTTAGGAAGGTGTAATTAGGAATTAGTTTTTATGTATTTTTAATATTTCATAGTTCAATTATGTAATATGAGTATAATGTAAAATGTCATATTTGATTTGCAGCGAGCTTTTCAATGAAAATATTCTATTTGCTTTGTACTCTTTGTCTAATGTAGTTCCTATATTTTTTGATCTAAAAAAATATTTAATGTTACCAATCAGGTAAAGTATTTCTGTTATTTAAATACATATAAATTAATCACTTAAGGTTGATTTATAGCCTCTTTCTACATGCATTTTCGAGAACGGATTTTTTTCTCCTTGGAACACAAACAGACGGCTGGCGTTTATTTTCTGGCTCGTATGAGTAAATCCAAGGTTCATCACCACTGACAATGCTGTACATGTTTTTAGAACTTCCGGCGCTGAAACGATTTAGAGCTTTGTGACACGAATTCACACTAGCTGCTATCTGTTCTCCGGTCAACAGATGCGGTATCCAACGGGAAACTATTTTTTTACACACAATTCTGCATGTAAAATTTTTCGATGCGAAGTCTGAAATCCTCAATAATGCTTAAATTCTGGCGATATGTCACATGTCGATCTTCGTTGATGATCTTGCACACAGCATCGACGTTTTCCTGAATGCCTGCTGTTTTTGTGAACCTGCTCTTAGATCATCGCTAAGACTAATTCGTCCACGTTTGAATTCTCCATATCAACAAGAAATAGTTAACTGATGTGTTTCATTGCCGAAAACAGAAACCAACTCGGCGAGGCATTCTTGTTGAGATAATTGACTTTGAAAATTATAAAAAATAATTCCGCGAAAATGTTCTCGGCTTAACTCCATTTTTCAAGTAACTTGTCAACTTTGACAGTTCGTTGTAGCTACAACACTACGTGTATCGCACTGAAACTTTGGATTTAGGTTAACTAAAGATGGAGGTTAATTTTTAATACTGACATTTAATTAGTGGCGTCCTCTATGTCCTACTATGCAAAACTTAAAAGACATCCCACGTATTATAAGAAAAATAATCTGTCGAGAAACGGAAGTATCAAATTAATCAATTATAAATATAGGAACTATAGATCAGGTTTCACACATTTTTATTTGCAGGAGACAGAAGAGGAGTTTAAAACAATCACGTGTAAACTTATTATATACAATATGTTGGGATTGTAAAATGTTTAATTATACTATAAAGAAATATACATATTATAATACTTACAGATGTCATTTATATGCAACTTATTCTACAGTGAAGTAATAAAATGCCTAACGAAAATTACAGCATTTTATTTATTCAGAAATTTGTATTTAACGTCAATACTTAATACTTATTATTTTATATATAGCCAGAACTCTAGTAAATTTAAATTTACAATTATGTACAAATTTCAAAAGTATATTTGACGTAATGATTAGTTTATTTCCTTGATCTATACACAAACGGTAATTATTTAGCTATTTATGAGTTGAATATTGCTTGTACAAGAAATATGAATATAACATGTGGTCGATATAAGTGTAGAGGTTATTTTTACCATTCATAAGTCTAATTTCCTATTTGTAATTTGTAAAATTAAGTTCCTAACTATATAACTTGAACTTGCCTTCCATTTTAAAATTTTTTGTAGCATTATATTTCTACCATATTTTCTTTTATTTGTGATTCTTCACAAATGTTTCTAAAACTGTTTCCTTCAGTTTTAAAATACTAAAAATATGAAATTTAGATTCAGTTTTCTCTTTGCTTAATAGAAAAAACAAAAACAATAATTTGGAGAGTCGTACTGGATCCGGTCGCATACACGCGTGTGTACCAATTACATCCCAAATAATGTTAATTTTATCTTAACTTGTGAACATTATTATTTTAATTATTCTTTATTTTACAAAATTCCATATCAAAATACTTAAAAATCTGTAAGTTATACTTCCCTTTATACATCAACATATTACACTATTAACAATAGTATATTTTTAAATTTAAACACTTCTTGCATACCATGTATCATAACAATATACACAGTCTGTCGTAGAGAAAACCGACCTTTTTTAAAATAAAAACAAAAGCTGAATATTTTGGTAAAATTCATTTATTTTATTCAAAGTAGTCGCCTTCGGCTTCAATACCACGTTTGGCAGGGTCAATTAACATGTCGAATGAATTTTTAAGTTCATCTTTAGAGATGTCTTTCAAGATTGCTGTCGACGCCTTTTTAATGGCTTCGAAATCGGCATAACGCTGTCCTTTCATCGGAAAATGTAGTTTGGAGAATAGATATAAGTCACAGTGGGCCCAATTCGTCGAGCGATGAGATGGTGCATTATAATCATCATTATTACGATATTGAGGGCGCACACGACGAATACGTGTCAAAAGACGCTTCATAACACCAAGATAATATACAGCATTGACTATTTACCTAGTTAGTACAAATTCTTTGTGTAATATGCCTTTCGAATCATAAAAACAAATTAATATAGTCTTCACTTTTGACTTCTTCAAACGGCTTTTTTTTCGGTCTTTCTTCGCCTGGATTTTTTCATTCAGAGCTTTGACGCTTGGTCTGTGGTTCATATTGAAAACACCACGTGTCATCGCCAGTTATAATAGAATACCTGAAGTTTCGTCCTTTTTTAAGTCTTTAATTAAGTCTGCACAATGTTGAATTCAGTTAGCTTGTGTGTTACAAACCTTGCACAACTCTTTCTGAGTCCCAAATGCTGTGTCAAAATGCGATGAATTGAATCTTTGGAAATATTTAATTCCATTCCCATATATTGCAATGAGGATTTCGGCTCATTTCTGGTAAATTAACGCACAGTTCGATGTTACTTTCCATAACCACAGATTTTTTTGCACTAGGATGTTTGTCGTTATTTAAGACCGTACGATCGTCTTTAAATCGTATATACCACTCGTACACACTGGTGCGTGGTAAACACGCATCACCATACACTTGTTTCATTAAATTAAACGTTTCAGTAAACGATTTACCTTACCGAGTTTAAAACAGGCTTTTTGTTCAAAATTCATTTTTCGACCAATGTCAAATACACATGCGCAATTTCTCTGCTTCTGATGATCCAAAGGTAATGATAATTTTACATAACATTTGTGAAAGATCTACCTTACCGACGCATATTTTTTTAATAGACGGCGCCACTAAGAATTACTATTTTAAAAAAGTTCGGTTTTCTCTGCGACAGACTGTGGTTATATAAAAAACACCAGTAAATGTAAAGTGCTAACAAGTCATTACGCAACTTATTTTAGTTATGTTCTAAAGCTATATTTCAGAGCAATATAGCATCCAGCCATTGGAGCTCTGAAACTCATGGCGTCTGTTACAAGGGTAGTGCCTTTACATTTTATTTTCCCTATGAATAAATTAATGTCAAATGTTGCGATACAATTTCGCATTAATTTACTCATAAAATCATTCTGTACGACGCCAACCGAACTTGTATTGGACGCGCTTCTGTGCGCTGACAAAACCATCCATCTTTACTCATAAGCAAGGCTTGTTGTTATACAAATATGATAACATCTATTGTGTAATATATTTTGTTAAGAAGATTTAAATCTATTCACGTGCATGTGATTATGTTTACATTTATCAAAATAATAAAGAAAGCAAATGGAAGTGATATTTGTATATTTGTACAAGCACACGTAAACGTACATATTAGGTATATGTATGTATATACTAGGAACTTTGAGTGACACTTCTTTTTACGCAACGAATCTTTAAGTATGTAATTGACAAAGACGTTGATGACAATGAGACGAAAGTATTTAAGAGTACGAGAAAGTTTTATTTCGGCGTTGTTAGGTCAGGTGGTACGTCGAGGCTTAAATGTTTGAATAGAAATTGAAGACGACAATTTTTAACTAAATACCTGCGGCATCTTCAGCCGGACGTACTTAATGACTAAAAAGGTTTTACTTATAAGCGTGACCGTTCGTTTTTTCTTGTTTTTTAAATACGTTTTCGAATAACTCGAAGGTGAGCTTAAAACTGGTACATTTTCAAATAAACAGTGTGAAGAGTTTTTATATTATGAAAGGAACGATTTCTTATTTAATCTTTAAGAAATTTAAGAATATTGTCAGAAGAATTAATCAAAATAATGGCTATGGAAGTTGTTTATTAATGCTGCCTTCGTAAGTAGTAAAAATGCATTGAGGTTAATGTGATACTTTTCCAGAGGATTTCGTTTTGTTACACTTTTATTACAGATTAGTCGTCACATAACAGATTATAATAAATCAGTTGTCAAAATATACATATATGTATACATATAACAACATATACAAGTTGTTATACATTATGCAAGAAATGTTTATATTTAAAGAAAAACTATTTGAAATGTCATAACGATTAAAGCATGTATGTTAAATAAGATATTTGAGACATTACATATAATTTTGGTTCTTTTTCTTGAATCAGCCTTTTTAAAAAGCACTCAAGAATTTGAACAAGAAGATTCTTTTCTTTATTCACACAATACAGCAAACAAGTCTCAAATTACAAGAAGTACTTATTACTAGAACTAAACTAAAACTATTGTTTATGAAAATTAGAATACGCCTATATATAATATTCTTACTGATAGCTTAATGTTCAATAATATTTAAAAGATGATTAAATTTCCAAAGTTATTTATTTACTCTAAGATATTGAGTTGGTACATCTTTTGTTAGTGTTTATATAACTATATGTTCTAAAACTAATTTTAATTTAAAATTCTAGATAGTCAAATAACTAACGATAAATATAGTAATATTCATAGTTAAGGTGTATTCGAGGTGTGGCAATTAAATAACGAGACTAGTGTGAAAAATGTTATTTATTGCAAATAAACTTATAGTGGATGTCCCAAAATTAACGCAAGATTTGAATTTGTCGCCATTTGTGCAGTAAAGTGTTGGCAACCTTAAAAAAAACAATTCGACAGCTGACAGTTTAGAGTTAGTAAAAATGGAGCGTTACACGATAGCACAACGTGTCTTCTTTATTGAACAATATTTCAAAAATAATGAAAGCTTGGCGGCCGCAGTTCAAAAATTTCATACAAAATATGGTCGGAATAGTGTTTTAACTTCGTCAACTGTGAAGAGATTAATTGAAAAATTCAGGGAGACTGGATCCGCTGAAGATGCCAAACACACTGGTCGTCTAAAAACAAGTCGTTCAAGTGTCAATATCGAAGCAGTGCGTGAGAGTGTCGGTGATAATCCAGGAACATCAATTCGGCGTCGTGGACAAGAATTGCAAATTTCAAGAAGCTCTCTACAGCGTATACTCATTAAAGATCTGTGTCTCCATGCTTACAAAATTCAATTAACACAACAACCAAAGCCTAATGACCATGCACAGCGAAGAGAGTGCGTTGAATGGATTATTGAACATCAACAAATGGATGCTGATTTTTCGAACAAAATCATTCTAAGCGATGAAGCACATTT
The DNA here is from genome assembly GCA_031893035.1 of Dermolepida albohirtum. Taxonomy (NCBI): domain Eukaryota; kingdom Metazoa; phylum Arthropoda; class Insecta; order Coleoptera; family Scarabaeidae; genus Dermolepida; species Dermolepida albohirtum. The sequence continues at coordinate 16,835 of JAVIWB010002507.1, forward strand.
TCACCTTGATGGCTTTGTTAATCGCCAAACTGTTTGGTGTGGATTTTAGGCTGGAGGCATAATTGGACCATAGTCTTTTTAAAATGAGGCTGGTCAAGCAGTGACTGTTACTGGTGCTCGATATCGCGACATGATAACACAGTTCTTTCCGCCGAAATGGGATGATATCGATGTGACCAATATGTGGTTTTAATAAGACGGTGCCATATGCCATACAGCCCGTGAAACAATCCAATTACTCCATGAGACATTTCCAAGTCGTGTACTATCTCGTTTCGGTGATCAGAATTGGCATCCTAGATCGCCTGACTGAACACCATTAGATTTCTTTTTGTTGGGTTATTTGAAATCACAGGTCTATGTCAACAAGCCCACAACCACCCGTGCATTAAAGGAGGAGATTCAACGCTGCGTCAACGAAATTCAGCTACATTTATGCATAATGCGTATGTGCATGCAAAGCCGTGGAGGCCATTTGCCCGATGTGTTATTCCATAAATAACCCTATCCTATGTACTTTATGATTCAATAAATATATAACTTTATTTAACTTTTATCTTCTTCAGCATACTCTCTTCCCTATTTACACATCGCTGTATATGTGTCTCCCATTGTTTAAAACAATCGTGTAGTTCTGCCTCTTCAACAACTCAACAGACTGAAAATGTGTTCCCTTTAATGCATTTTTCATTTTTGGGAACATGGTGCAAGGTCTGGCGAATACAGAGGATGATTAAGCACAGCAATGCGCTTGTTCGCTGAAAACTGCTTCACAGATAGGGCATTGTGAGCTGGTGCGTTGTCTTGGTGCAGAATCCACTCTTTCCTTTCGCTTGATTAGGACTTCTTCGTAGAATTTTTGATTAACGGCTTGACCTTCAGACTCCCAGTTAGTCATGATAACACTCACTCTCGATATCGAAAAAAACAATCAGCATTGCCTTCAACTTCGCCTTGCTCATTAGTGCTTTTTTCTATCTTGGCGATCTTTGTTTCCAGGTCATACTGGAAAATCCAAGTTTCATCACATACGATGATTTTTGTGCGTAAGTCTGATTCTTCTGTGAGTCGTTCCATGATGTCACAGTAAATGTTTATCCGATTGTCTTTTTGTTCCCGAATAAGGTTTTCTGACACCATTTTTGCACAAACTTTGTCATGTGTAATTCATCATGTAAAATGTGTCTTACTATTTCTTTGTTGATGTTTACCATATCGGCAATTATCCGAATACTCAGACGTTGATCTTTCCGCACAATTTCATTAATGTTCTAAACGTTCCCTTCAGTTCTTACAGTCACAGGTCGAACAGGACGGTCATCATCTTCGATCTCTTCCCGATTTTCAGGAAACTGCTTGTGCCATTCAAAAACTCACGTACGTTAAGTAACATTATCACCAAACACCTCCTTTAACATTTAACGTTCTGTTGACGATTTTTTTAAATTTAACATGGAATTTCAGGTTAATTCGCTGCTGGATTTTTATGTCAACCACTATCACGGCATTACTAAGTAACAGTGTCCACTACAATTAAAGCTCTAAAAGTAAACTAAAGCAGACAGAGAGACGAAACTACGTGTTGCTTGCGAAGTATCAAGGTGAATGACATTCCAATTAGAGCATCGCTTGATGTGGCTGCGCGATGGAAGGAGCGTAGTCTCTTTATTTAATTGCCATACTTTGTATGTAAATAAACTTATAAAAGCATGCATTAATGTATGTAACACCTAGATAAGTATATCTTGTTAATAATGTAATTCTATATATTTAATTGTAGACAGATTTTGCATTTAATTTTATGTAAAAATTAATAAATAATTATATAGTGCATGTAATCATTTTATGTTATTACTTGGCACGTAGGATATAGTTCGAAGAAGGTGGCAGAATTAGGGTAATTAAAGCCGATAAGGGAGTAAAAGAATTTGAATATTATTAAAGGGCTTGTGTATGAGGTAATTATAATGGAGAAATGACTTAATATGAAAGATTTCTAGGTAAAGTTAATAATTTGTGATAAAATATGAGTACGATTAAATATTTATAAAGTAAAGATATAATGAGATAACATTTACTGATATAAACTGATATAAAAAATCTTAGAGATTTTAAGGAAATTAAGAGATAATTGGAAAAGCTTATTAATTTTGACAAGTAAAATTTGGAATTTCTGAGGAATATTTAACTTAATTCTTTAATGTAAAATTTTGTTTACTACAACGGCTTCAAATCCAAATATTATGTGTCAACTTCTGGTGTGCCGCAGGGTTCGAATCTTGGGCCACTTTTGTTTGTGATTTTCATTAATGACCTTGTTGCTGCGATTGAATGCCCAGTACTAGCGTATGCCGACGATTTGAAAATTTACCACAGAATTGCCTCAATTGATGATGTGCGACTTTTGCAGGAGGCTTTGACTTTTATCTCTGTCTGGTGTATCAACAATAATCTGTCCCTAAATATTGAAAAATGTTATTCAGTCTCTTATACACGAAAATTGAATAGGATTGAGTACCTATATCATATTGATAACGTGTTAGTTTCGCATGTGGATCGTATGAGCGATTTGGGTATTGTTTTCGATTGTAGGCTATCCTTTTCTGACCATGTTTCGACTATGTTCACGAATGCACACGAGGTTCTTGGCCTTATCATGCGAACTTGCAGAAGCTTTACAAACACGGAATGCATATCCTCTTTATTTCGTGCGTTAGTGCGTAGTAAGCTGGAGTATGCTGCAGTGGTGTGGTACCCTATTTACGATAATCAAATTGATGCCGTGGAACGAGTGCAGAGAAAGTTTTTGAAATACTTATCATTCAAAGAAAATGGTTTTTATCTGGGACATGACACTGACTATGGGGAACTTCTACTTAGTCATGGCTTTGGGTCCTTGGCAGAACGGAGGCGGGATGTCAGTGCTACGTTTATGTCTGGCTAGATTTTGGGGAGAATTGATGCGCCAGAGCTGTTGGCTGGCGTAGGTTTTGCGGTTCCACGCCTGGAGTCGAGGTTCGGTGATCCTTTGGCAATGGGAACGCCAAGAACCAGCATTCTGTTTAGGGCTCCACTTATGCACGCGGCTAGGAATTTCAATCAACTGCAACTTCGTGATGTTTGATTGGATTTAATTTGATTTATTTATTTATTTAACTTATATTCAGTTCTATTATTTTGTTAATCTTTTTTTTTGTTTTTGATTTTTTTATATGTATTATCAATGTAATTGTAATTTTTGGTTTGTATACCCTATAGGAGTACTCTGTTGGGTGGTTAATAAATATTATTATTATTATTATTATTATTATATTTACTAATTTAATAGCGTAGATTCCTAATATGCATTTTATTTTCAGAATTAAAGTTAAAATTTATTTTGAAGCTGTTTCATTTCCGAATTATTTATTAACATTCATTTGTGTATTTATAAATCCGAGAATTTGGTTGGATAATTTAAATTACGTATATAAAGGTTTTAAAACAAAAGTTAGTCTAAAATTGTGGTAAGGAAATTCTGTTGAAAAATAAAATAATCAAAAAAAAATCATGTCAATTCATTGTTAGAAAGAAATTTCTTCTAGTTCTCGTATATTATAATAATTGAAGACATTGAGTATTTTCTGATAATTTGTAATTAAATATTTTCCTTTCGTCATGGATAATATCGTCTTTAGAGACAGGTTAAGAAACAACACTATAAGACGTGCATGGAAATATATAACATAATAAGAAGGAATAGATAGATATGATGATATATAGAATGAGTCCCGAATGTTTAATAAAATAATCCAAATTATAGAACTGGGTACTAGAAAACTTTTTGGAAGTCAACAGTGTTGTAAAGATCATATCATAATTTGTTTCACTTCCTATTTAAAGAGGAAGAAGAAGAAAAACTGACCTTTGTTAAACTAAGATACGTTCTGTCGTTCTGAATAAAGTGTCTACACAGTCGTCAGATACATCGACGACTATTGCTTTTTCACCGGTGGTGTATTACAAACTTTATCTGTGTTCTCAAAGGATTCAAATTTTTTCATGAAGGTGAAAATTTCTGGAATCACCATACAATTCAAGATTACAAATTTATAGTTACATAAATGCTTAAAAATTTAAAATTAATTGCTAGTATTTTGCAGATTTAGTGGTATTAAAAATACAAACTTCTTAAATTTACAGAATTAATAACGTCCTTTTATAAATTGCAATTTTATACTAAAATACATAATAATGTAAAAAGGCTTCATAAACACTTATCATATTATATTTCTATATGAGAGGGTACCCGTAAATAACGGGAAGTTCTCTATAAACATCTGTATTTTAATTTTATTTACTAAACAACCTTAACATCTTCAACATACTCTCCATTTAACTTTATACAGTTGTCTAATCGATGATTTTATTGTTGGAAACATTGTTCGAACTCGTTTTTCTGTGTGGCTGCGAGCTGCTATGTCGTTTTTTCTTTCATCTCTTTCGCGCCTTTAAAACGCTGTTCGTTTATGTTCCTCTTCATTCGTTGAAACGAAAAAAATCAGGTAAGTAGCGGGCGTAGGGCAAAGGAGTCATACTGTTTTTAGCTGGGAACTGGCGAACTGATGAAGCTGTATGAGTCATTGTCATGGTGGAAAAACCTTTCCCCGGCTTGCCACAAGTCGGGCTTCTTTCGTCGTACACTGTTACCCAGTCTGCTCAGAAACTCCAAATTTCACAATCGTAGGCTGTTCACTTAAGTGCGACATTACAGAAAACGACGAGCAAACGAAAATGTTTTTGAAAAAGAATGCACACAAGAAACAACCCCATTCGGCGAAAGAACCGATTGCACCGAACACAGAACAAATTGCTTCAGGGGCACCTGGCGGCAGGAATGCGTGCTCGGTAAGACCCACCCACAGTGCTGTCGGTTCGGTTATTTATTTATTATATTTAATCCATTGATATTTAAGTTTATTCGTTCCTTCAGAAAGATAAGCTTCATCAAACTGTTTGAAATATGTTTTAGTTTCAATAATTAATTAATAATAGGAGGAACAAATCTGGCAAATAACCTGGACGCGGAAGCAATTCCAAATTTAATTCATGAATTTTTGCCATTGAAATAGTCGAAGTGCTGACTATTTCTAGTTATGGTTTTGCTTTTCTGCAGATAATCAATAAGAAGAATGCCACTGCAGTCCCAAAATATATAGCCTCTCTGGCTAAGTGTACGGTCTTTTTCTACGAAGCACCTGTGCCAACCTTAGTCCAGTGTTTCGATTATTGCTTTATTTTTAATGTAAAATGTTGTATATAGGTTTCATCAACCATTATTATTCGGCGCCAGAAGTGTTTTGGATCATGTCAACTTCGATAAATTGAGGGCTAAAATCTCTTTCGCGTTTGTGGTCCACAGTCAACAAGTGCATCAAGTGCATATTATGAAAAATCAAAACTACCGGTCCTTATGAAATGTGTTCAGCTTCAGTTACTTTGGGTAAATTTTTGTCGACGTTCATCTAGCGTCATATCATGTATTTGAATAACTTCTGAAATAAATATGTCTCTATGGGGTTCACTGCGTTATTCATTAAGTAAACTAGTCCGGCCATGTTTAAACTCATATGTTCATCATTTTATGGTTACAGTTGATGATGATTAATCCTTGTAAACAGACTACAGCTTTGATTTCATTGTTTGCCTTGTTCTTTAAAAATGAGAACCCAATTACTGATCAGTGCGTCACTTTTTCCATGTTTCGTTTCTATGTTCACTTCATTCAAACGGTATTTAAATAACAAACGTTTTTACGATCGAAATGAACGTAGACTTTGACAGTTGTTTTACAGGTTACCAAATTGAAGAACAAATAAGATATTTTCTTATTGCTGCCCTCTTTCTTCAGGCAAACCAATTACTGATATTAAAATATGAAAATATTTCAAAATAGAGGCATTAGCAGGCGTTGTTGTTTTCTCAGTTATTAATATATAAGGGTAGCTTCTAAAGTTTGATCTAGGTTATTATTAATATTGAGAAATTTAATTTTGTTAGCGTGTAAAAAATATGTAGAATTTAAATTCTTGTTTTCTCATGAATTAAACCCTGATTTATTTTATATTTTTTCCCATTATTATAATCAGCCAATTTATAATTGCGGTGGTAATATTTGTTAAGTAAACGTGTAATTTCACATTTTTTTTGGTGACACGATTGTAAGTGTCACTTAACGTTGCCTTGGATTGAATTACTAAACATAATCTGACATTGAGAAAGGTTAGTTTTGTCAAGTAAGTAATTTTATTTCAATATTTCAGAGCACGAACTTTTTATTCTGCAAACGTTTTGTAGCGCTAGTTCGAAGAAAGTTTAGATATTACATTCAATATGTATTCCACGACTATCTTCTCTTGCCTGTTAGTCAACTTTTTTCCTTTCCTTTTTTTTCGTTCGATATTTATATTCTTTACATTTAACCTAAATATTTCGCGATGATGAATAAGAATTATAGAAATTCACGGAAGTGATAATAAAGTACGTAAACAACCGAAAGTGTGTTGCATGTGTTAATAATGTATTTTCGTGCGTTATTATTATACAGTCGCGAACAAAATAATAGGTTTATAAAAGAGAACTAACTATAAGCTGTTTGTACTGTGTGTTCATTATAAAAATTATGCGAGTCGTCTATAATTGAAAGGAGTAACCACAAAAAGTACGTTGCTGTATTTCCCATTATGAGATATACTGTCATATTGGGTCTGGGAAAAAGTTCGTGGCGTTTTTCCCGATAGATGGCATTGGTTGCCGATAACTAAAGAACAACAAGTCACAGCGACACCACCGAGGGCTCGTTTTTTAGATGACCTTCCGAACGTTAGTTTGAGCGTAGAAACATTGTAATCGGTGCAGTGGTTGGAAAGTTATTCGCACTTGAAAATGGAGAAGAATAATGAGAAATTTCGCTATATTCTGCAATATTATTATGATAAGGGGAAGAACGCTGCGCAGGCTTGCGATAAAATTTGTGCTGTGTACGGTGAAGGTACTTTATCGAAATCTGTTGCGCGGAAATGGTTCGCTCGCTTTCGTTCTGGAAATTTCAATGTGAAAGATGAGTCACGCTCCGGTCGTCCAATCACTGAAAAATCTGATGAAATTCTTGAAAAAGTCCAACAAGATAAGCATATCAGCAGTGTCGATATTGGCATGGAGCTAGGCATTGACCACAAAACTGTTTTGAACCATTTACACAAAGCTGGTTACAAAAAAAAAGCTTGACGTATGGGTTCCTCATGAGTTGAGCGTGAAAAACATGATTGACCGAATTAACATCTGCGATGCGCTGCTGAAACGGAATGAAATCGAGCCGTTTCTGAAACGTTTAATAACCGGAGATGAAAAATGGATTACGTACGATAATCGGAAGCGTAAAAGATCGTGGATAAAGGATGGTGAGCCGTCACAAGCGTTCGCTAAGCCAACATTGACGCCAAAAAAGTGATGCTGTGTGTATGGTGGGACTGGAGGGGAATCGTCCACTACGAGCTACTTCCAACTGGTCAGACGATTGATTCTCAACTCTACTGTGCACAACTAGAGAGATTACGCCAGGCGATTGAAAGAAAACGGCCCGAATTGATTAATAGGAAAGGTGTTGTCTTCCATCATGACACCGCCCGACCACACACTTCTTTGACGACCCGTCAAAAATTGAGAGAGTTTGGTTGGGAAGTTTTGATGCACCCACCTTACAGTCCGGATATAGCACCCTCTGACTATCATCTGTTTCGATCTCTGCAGAACTCTCTCGATGGAATTAAGTTGGTTTCAAAAGAAGCCTGTGAAAACTACTTGATTCAGTTTTTCGACCAGAAACCACAGAAGTTTTTCACCGATGGGATCATGGATCTACCAAAAAAATGGCGAAGCATTGTCGATAATAATGGAGCATATTCGGTTTAAATGAATTCGTCCACGCGCCATGCGGGGACCAGTTGAATTTTACTGAAAAAACGCCACGAACTTTTTCCCAGACCCAATATATCAGGAAAACACATTATGTATTTCAGTTAAGATTTACAGTCTGTCACAGAGAAAACCGAATTTTTTTAAAATAAAAACAAAAGCTTACTATTTTAGTAACATTCGTTTATTTTATTCATAGTAAATACAACGTTTTGCACGGTCAATTAACATGTAGAATGAATTTTTGTCGACACTTTTTTAATGGCTTCGACGTTGGCATAACGCTGTTCTTCCATCGGCAAATTAAGTTTGGAGAATAGATAGAAATCACGGGGGGCCAAATCCGGTGAATGCTTAATAGTTAAAATGCCATTTGTAGTTAGAAAATCTGTGATAAGTGTCGAGCGATAAGATGGTACATTATTATGTAACAAACGCCAGCAACCATTTTCACGATATTGAGGGCGCACACGACGAATACAATATACAGCATTAACTGTTTGACTAGTTGGTACAAACTCTTTGTGCACTATGCCTTTCGAATCATAAAAACAAATCAACATTGTCTTCACTTTTGTCTTCTCCAAACGGTTTTTTCGGTCTTTCTTCGTTTGGATGCTTCCATTCAGTGCTTTAACGCTTGGGCTCTGGATCTCTTTAATCAAGTCTGCACACTGTTGAAATCAGTTAGCTTGTGTGGTACAAACCTTGCATAAATCTTTCTCAGTCCCAAATGCTGTGTCAAAATGCGAGGAATTGAATCTTTGGAAATATTTAATTCCATTCCCACGTATCGCATTGAGGATTTCAGCGTATTTTTGATAAATTGCCGCATAAGTTCGATATTACTTTCCGTAACCACAGATTTTTTGCATCAGGATTCGTCATTTATGTCTGTATGACCTTTTTAAATCGTTTACACTACTCATACGCACTCGTACTTGATAAACACACATCACCATACACTTGGTTCATCAAATTAAACGTTTCAGTAAACGATTTACCGAGTTTAAAACAGAACTTGATTTTTGCTTTTTGTTTAAAATTCATTTTTCGACCAATGCCAAATACACACTATTACTTTATGCGCAATTTATATGTTTCTAATGATGCAAATATCATGATATTTGGACATAATATTAATAAAAGATCTACTTTAACGACGCATACTTTTTTTTAATAGAATAGAATTACTATTTTAAAAAAGGTCGAGATTTGTCTTGTACATCGAAATCACCACTTTTGAATTGTCGTTACCACGCGTCACTTGTTTTTATAGTTGAAGCATGCTCACCGTAAGTTCCTACCAGCAAACGATGACTTTCGGCGGCTATTTCTTTTGATTAAATAAGGAAAGTAATGCGTGTCGCAAATGCACTTTTTCAGGCACGAAACTCGACATTTTCAAAGAGGTATAAATCCATGACAGTGTTACTTTCACAAAATATAGCATGTATGGCTTTGAAGCTTGGTATCAGTAGAATAAAATGACATATGTGTTAAATTGTAGTATTGCATACCTAAGCCTAGCGACATCTGTTAAGAAACCTGGTAACGGCACACCTGGTGTAATGACAGCCATTTGCGGGATAGTAACCAGATACTCTATATATGGGATATTTCAGAAATCTCTTATGTATGAGCTCAAGCTGGTATGTACAAATCGGAAATCAATTTAAGAAGCCATATTCCGATTTAAACATAAACATATAAATAGGCAACCTAAATTACAGTGCATTTGTTTTACCAATTAGAGCGCCACCTATGTGTCATTCTCACTACTTGTCAAACTATCCTCGTATGTTATGTTTAAATAAAAATGTTTTTGGGAAAGACAATTTCTGGTAGAGATTTCTATAGTTATTTTATTTTTCTGGAGGTACGTTAACATTTTTCTCTTTATATTTTCATACTTCAAGCACGAAAATAAATAAGTTAATTGTTTCTTTTTTTTAATAATTACGTTTTATCAAATTCGTTAATCGTTTATCTAAATATTAAGGATCTGATATATCTTTACATTCTGGGAAACTTTGATATACTCATCAGTGGCGGCTGGTCAGGTGAGGCAGGTGAGGCAGTGCCTCACCATCTAAATCTTGGAATTATAACAAGAATAATATCTATACTTTTAAAATTCTTTATAAATTAATTATCATCTTTTATTCAGAATTTATCTTATAAACAATAAGAAAATAGTTTTAAATAAACCGGCATTACAAGCAAAGTACAAATTTATCATTTCATTTTAATTCCGTGCGAATGTACGAGCGCGTATACTTGCCCCGACCAACTTCATGCTTGATCTATGTATATCCCTACTAAACACGAATATTTGAGGCCCGGCCACTCATTGCCTCTCATTGAAAATTTATAACGCACTACAGCAGTCAAAAAAATTCTCAATTTCTATGGAAATTACAGTAAAGTATTAGCTACATATTTAAGATAACAAAGAAGAAAAAATATTCAAAAAGTTAATAGATTTTTCTAACTTTATTGTGAGATTTTTGAATTTTTTAATAATATAGAAAGCATTATTAATAGGATAAATTAAGTATTTATTTAATGATATAAAGATGTCTAAAGGTTTACATTCTTCTTGTACAGTTTCTCAATATTTCCTCCACGCAAATAATATGTTTTAAGTTTTAACAGGAGTATTTTTATTGTTTCAAGTAGATATTGTTTAGATATCAATGTATGTATGTATTATTTAGCCTGAAGCCAATTTGAACTGAGCCTCTCATCGAATCACAATCGCCGAACTACCGAATATACTCGAGGCTGACATTCTCGGCCCGAATCGCAAATTACAGCAGTTGGGGGAATAACAAAGTTATGTTAGATATTTTAATATTTGTTTAGTGATATTTTCAGTGATTTAAAAATTGTGAAAATGGATTTAGAAAATGTAAGAAATACACAAGACATTGTAGATTTTTTAATAAGAAATACGTTCGTTGTTCTATCGGTAGAAGATCAATTATATGTCAAAAACCTTCCAAGACCAAACCCTGGTTTATCAAAATCTCTTACAATACACGGTAAGTCTAACAGAAATTTCAATTATAATAATAATAATTACGTTTTTTGCTTGATAAGTTTAGAGAATTTCGGGAGTGTGATACATATTTCAGTACTGTATACGAAAATTCGATGTCAGACGAATCTGTTGCACATAAAAGGCGTAGAATTGATGACGTTCCAGATACTAAACAAAATTATAGAAAATTATTTTTCGAAATTCTAGATACGTTTATTAGTCAAATTGAAATTAGATTTATTGATTTAGAAAAACTTGCTTTTTTTGATTTATTAACAGAAAGTAAATTTGAAGAATATTCGAAGGCATTTCCTCAGAGGCTCTTAAATAATTTGTTTGAACAATATAAATTTTTTGATCAAATTCAATTAAAAAATGAATTAGCTGTTATTTATAGTGACATGCAACTCCTTGGTAATTCTAAAACACCATGTGAAATGTTAAGATTTATGCACGAACAAAAGTTAGCCATCTGTATGTCAGAACTTTTTAAATTGCTAAGTATAGTAGTTACCATATCGGTAACTTCCGCGTCCGTTGAGCGAAGTTTTTCCACATTGAAACGTATAAAATCGTATGTTAGAAATACAATTGGACAACAAAGACTTAGTAACTGTGCACTAATTGCAATCGAAAAGGAATTGGTTAAAACGATGACGAGGGATGAACGATTTTATAATGATGTAATTGATTATTTTGCTAACACAAAAAACCGGAGGATACCTTTGCTATACAAGAAGTAAAATCTATTAAATGTAATTCTACGTACAATGCCAATAAAGGAAATTCTCTGTATTTTAAAATATTTTCATTTTGCATGTAATTTTGAAATTTTGTTATTGGATTGTTGTTGATTTATATATATACATATATATGTATATATTTGTTACATTATTAAATTTTATATTATAATAGGAATGTATTTATTTTTTATTTTTAAATCCTAGAAGATTGAGTTCTTATTTTCGATTAATGTTTTTAGAATTTGTTTGATTTTTTAGAATATTTATTTTCGTTTCACAAGGGTTTGCTTTGAAACTTCGTTTTCCCTTAAAAATCGAATGGGGCGCGATATAGGGCTCAGTTCACGTCTGGCAGCCCTGTTTGTACTGGAAGCCCTATATATTTATATATATATATATAAATATATATAAACTGTTTTTATATGTAGTAGGTATATAGAGTTTATTAATCAATTGTAAACAATTTTGAATATTTATTATTCTATCTGCCTCACCATGTCAAATACTCACGAGCCGCCACTGATACTCATATTAGAATAACTCAAACGACTTAACCGACTGAAGAAAGTATAGATATAAAGATATAGATATTAATTCATTTAAAGTGAAATTGGGAAACTAATTAGAAACCGTTTCAACATTCAATAATTTATGTGTCTTTCATTCAAATTAAAATACTAAAAACATTTTTCTATTTTTTACGGCTAATATTAAGATCTACGAATTAAATAATTTCTAAAAATTTCATCATATGTGGTGAAAATATCAATCATTTTATAAACAAAATTATGTATTAATTAAATAATCGACATAAAATAGATAATTTATAAAAAAACGATCTTAAAAAAAACCACGGGTTATGTGTAACACGCTATGTGTAACAGCTATGTTCGATTCTGCCTTGGCACAGGCATAATGCTGTCGGTCCGTTATTAACCACGTCACGACCAATTCACTTCTCTTCTAAGGGAAGTGATGATATAAATTAAATTAAAATAAGTGAATTATCCGAATAAACCGATAAGTGGCAAATGCATAAAACAAGTAATGCTATTTTATCGATAGTGGTTTTTTGTGTTTTTGTTGTTGATTCGGGTATGTTTGTTTCACGAAAAATGACAACGTAAAACTCATTTATGTTATTTTTGTTAGGCCTGTGTTTCTATATTTTTGCGATTGTAATAACAACACGAGAGCAACGAATTGTAATTATGTAATTAATTGAAGCGCACTAAATTGAAAATAAACGATAACTCTAACTAAATATTTGATTATTAAACAAGTGTTTTTAGTTTTATATAGCAGAGGTATTATTTTTTTTAAACATAAAGGACAATACTGGGCTTTCGAAACTGCGCTGTTAGGAATTCAGACAATAAACTTGCACAAAGCCAGTGAGAAATGTATAAAGGGTATTTAAAATTTCGCGGTTTTTTTAAAGAATTAATAAAACACATAATTTGCATTCGCTTTCAAAAACTTTTTATTGGTAATTGAAGTACCAGTTATGACATTTATATGCGAAAAATAATATCTGCCAAATGGCCTCCTCTTGCAGATCCACAGACGTCCACTCTTTTGTTAAAATTTTCAATGACATTTTGACATAATTGAGGCTCTATCTCACCAATGACGGGAATAATTTCATCTCTCAATAAAGGAATTAATTGTGGATTGTTTTTATAAACCTGCCTTTTCACATAACCCCAAAGAAAATAGTCTAATGGTGTCAAATCACATGATCTTGGTGGCCAATTAACATCACCGTTTCTTGAGATTACACGTCCAGGAAATTTTTCTCTCAATAAATCAATTGATTCGTGTGCAAAGTGAGGTGTAGCGCCATCCTGTTGAAACCACATATCCTCTAGATCAATATTCATTAATTCAGGCCACAAAAATCACCATTGACAGTTACAGCTTCGCCAGCAGCATTTTCATTGAAGTAAGGTCCAATTACACCACCTGACCATAATGCACACCAAACAGCTTAGGATGCATAGGTTTCTCATGAATAATTCGTGGATTTTCCTCACTCCAGATACGGCAATTTTGTTTATTAACAGAGCCACCAAGTTCAAAATATGCCTCATCGGAAAACATTATTTTTTGAGAAAAATCAGCTGGTTGTTCATTGATGAAATTGAGAAATGAACGACGTTTTAAATGATCTAATGGCTTCAGTTTCTGTGTTATTTGAACCTTATATGCCTTCAGAGCTAAATCCTTGTGTAAAATACGCCATGTTGTTGGTCCACTAAGTCCAAGTTGTTGTGAACGTCGTCTAATGGACATTTCAGGATCTTCAGCAACACTTTCACAAACCAAACCAATATTTTCTTGTGACCGACCACTACGACTGTATTTTTCACTTTTTTGATCTTCCGCGGAACCGGTCTCTTAAAATTTTTTAATAATTCGTCCAATAGTGTTTTCAGATGGACGATTATGTAAACTATAAGATTCACGTAATTTTCTAAAAACTTTTTTCACAGAACGCTGATTTTCATAAAATAATTAAACAATTTGAACGCGTTGTTGTACCGTGTACGAAGCCATTTTTATAAATGTCATACATCACAATTTTTAAATGTCCACATACTTAGACAAATTCAGTGCGCCATTTATATTTTATTTATTCTTAAAAAACCGTAAAATTTGATACTCTCTTTATATCAAATTCACATTTGACAAAGGTCATATATGTAACATTCAACCGTAAGAACGTAAATTAATTACGTTTCACTTTTAGCATCATTATGATTTCAATTTGTATTCCAAATATAGAAAAAGTTTAAAAAAATGGCAGAAATATTGTTCGTAAGTACATTCTAACAAAATATTTTATAATAGAATATATTACATTTTACGTATGTATTAAATATTGTCGGACGGAGGTTATTGCACGTTTTATTATAATTTAATTAATACACTTTGATATTCTCTTTTAATTATTCAGTTTTACATATTATTCGAAAACTAGGAAGATGGACACGATCTACTTATAAAAGTGAACTACACAATGAATATTGAAAGGAATCATTCATTAATAGCATTGTGTTTACTTCGTGTGTTGTACGGGAGGAGGAGGCAATGTTTTTTCATTATTTTTCTGTATCGAAATGGTACGATAAAGTCTACGAAGTAATCGTTCATTAATAACACAAGTTTACCTGATGATGAGTGAATCTCTGAAACATATGTAGTAAACAGGGTGTCATTAATATTTGAATGATTCCTTCTAACATTCATCTGTTTGTCTGTACACGCTCTGGGAACTTTGTTACCGACATGCGAGACTGCGCGTTCTTGTTGTATCGTTCAAATACATTCGTATGTTGCACGAGAAGGAGAGGCAATATTTTTTCATGAACTACATAAAACTAAAAATTAAAATGTACACAAAGAAACTTATCCTAACTAAGCATATGTATCGGCTTTTATATATATATTGTATATATTGGGTCTGGGAAAAAGTTCGTGGCGTTTTTTCAGTAAAATTCAACTGGTCCCCGCATGGCGCGTGGACGAATTCATTTAAACCGAATATGCTCCATTATTATCGACAATGTTTCGCCATTTTTTTGGTAGATCCATGATCCCATCGGTGAAAAACTTCTGTGGTTTCTGGTCGAAAAACTGAATCAAGTAGTTTTCACAGGCTTCTTTTGAAACCAACTTAATTCCATTGAGAGAGTTCTGCAGAGATCGAAACAGATGATAGTCAGAGGGTGCTATATCCGGACTGTAAGGTGGGTGTATC